>CAUYUJ010005690.1:0-15000 GCA_963575745.1 Prorocentrum cordatum | reverse complement strand
AACGGTTGCGCACCTGCCAGGGCCATCATCCCTGTCAAATAATACCATGCGGGGCACATTCGTTTTTTCTTCGCGCGCGCACGCCGAAATCTTCAAAAACCATTGGGTTTCTTAGGAATTTTAGCACCGCGCAACATAAAATCATACGAATCGCACCGTAGGTCCTCGAAAAACATTTGTACGAATTTTCAAAATTTCTACCCGCGCGCGCTGTCCGAATCCTAAAAAACCAATGGTTTTTCAACATTTATGTTACATGAGCTCGCGCGAGCTACTTTCGCAAGCTCTGTACCCATGCGCCAGTGTAGTACCCATGCGCCAGTGTAGTAGCCACGGTCGTCCGCAGGCCACGAAGTGAAGTGTCCGAACGTCATAGGGCGGGAAGCTGGGTGTGGGTGGTGGCGAGCGTCGTATGAAAACCCTGGCACTGGTGAGAACGGAGTGTCCCCACGTGCTAGTAGTTGTTGTTGTTGTTGTTGTTGTTGAACATTATTTCTTCTAAAGAATAATTATTGTTGGGCCCCCTGGTGCGCGACCCCCCCGCCGCGCCTAGGCCGCAGCCACGTTTTCATCATTTTCGTGAGGAAGTCTCAGGCAAAACGGGTTGGTCCGGATCCGGTTGTGTTGTTACGATCGGTTTTCCCTTGCAACACATAAGCTAAAGTGGACATTTCTTGTTCTAACATATCCAAACTTCAAGAATCCCTTGCAAAAACAAAGGTAAAGTGGACATTTGCGCGCGCAAGACGAAATCCTCCCAAAACCTTAGTTTCCGTAGCGATTTTAACATAAAAACATAAAAAAACAATGGTTTTTCAAACAAAAATGTCAAAATTTCATCCCGCGCGCTCTTGCGGATTTGTAGGAAACCCAACACTTTTTAAACATTTCTGTCAAACGGGCTTTTGCGAGCAACTTTTTCGAACTTCTGCAACAACGGTTGCGCACCTGCCAGGGCCATCATCCCTGTCAAATAATACCATGCGGGACACATTCGTTTTTTCTTCGCGCGCGCACGCCGTCGTCGTCGGCCGCGGGGCCCTGAATAGTAGCCACGGTCGTCCGCATGCCACGAAGTGAAGTGTCCGAACGTCATAGGGCGGGAAGCTGGGTGTGGGTGGTGGCGAAGAGTCGTTTGGAAATTTGGTAGAGCTTGAACCGGCCCCCCCACAAAGTGGGGGTATTGCCCGCCTCCTATGAAAACCCTGGCACTGGTGAGAACGGAGTGTCCCCACGTGCTAGTCATTGTTGTTGTTGTTGTTGTTGTTGTTGTTGTTGCGCATTTCTACATGTTCGGACTATCTTTTTTTGTCCCAAATTCGCCTGTAAGGGGACATGCCAGACCTAAGTGTAATGTGAGCTTGTGATTAACAAGTGATGCCTCTCCCCAGGGCTGATGGAGCATGCGCGCCAGGGGGTCGTCGCGGGCGCCGCCGGGGGCGATCTTGTACCTCCCTGCGCGGCAGCCTCAAGATGCTTGCCTTCTATATATCATCAGGCGCGTTCCACTACTCGCAAAGTGCCTACTCGCTAATGTCCGACAAACAGATGTCCTCCTCTTATGTAATGTATCGTAAATCCCCCGCGGCAGATCCAGGCCATTTGCGGGTAGCTACTTTGCGAGTAGTGGAACGCGCTCGTCCACTATAGAAGTTGTTAGAGGGATCGTATGCATCCGAAGCGGAGTTTCTTCCCCTCAGCTGATTTCGCACGTGCCACAGTCGTCGTCGTCGGCGTCGTCGTCGTCGTCGTCGTCGACGGTCGACTGCAGCAAGCATGTACAGCCCCCCCACTGGGCCATCCGCAGTGCGTCGTCTTCGTCGCCGTTGTCGTCGCGTTGTAGTCGTCGTCGTCGTCGTCGTCGTCGTCGTCGTTGTCGTCGTCGTGTTCGTCGTCGTCGTCGTCGAGCACAGTGGGCCTCTGCAGCACCCCCTCAACTCCCCCCTCAACTCCCCACAGATGGGATATCCGCAGTGCGTCGTCGTCGTCGCCGTTGTCGTCGCGTTGTAGTCGTCGTCATCGTCGTCGTCGTCGTCCTTTTTCTCGTCGTCGTCGTTGTCGTGGTCGTCGTCGTCCTCGTCGCCGCCGCCGCCGTCGTCGTCGTCGTCGTCGTCGTCATCCTCGTTGTTTTCGCCGTCTTTTTTTTCGTCGTCATCGTCGTCGTCGTCGTTGTCGGGTGCAGCGGGCCTCTGGGCATCCGCCTTGCGTCGACGTCGTCGCGTTTTAGTAATCGCCGTCGTCGTTGTCGTCGTCGTCGTTGTCGTCGTCGTTGTCCTCGTCGTCGTCGTCGTCGTCGTGTCCTCGTCGTCGTCGTTCTTCGTCCTCGTCGCCGCCGTCGTCGTCGTCGTCATCTTGTTGTCGCCGTCGTCTTTCCCGTCGTCGTCGTCGTCGTCATTGTCGTCGTCGTCGCCGTCGTCGCTGTCGTTTCGTCGTCGTCGTCGTCGTCGTCACTGTCGTCGTCGTCGTCGTCGTCGTGATCGTCGTGATCGTCGTCGTCGTCGTCGTCGTCGTCGTCGTCGTCGTCGTCGTCGTCTCCGTCGTCGTCGTCGTCCGTCTTCGTCGTCATCGTTATCGTGGTCGTCGCTGTCGTCGTCGTCGTCGCGGTCGTCGTGGTCGTCGTCGATGTCGACGAGAGCGGGCCAAATTTCGCAGGGCCCTCCCTACATGGCCCATGTGGCATCAGAAATGCGTCGTCGTCGTCGTCGTCCGCCGTCGCCGTCGCCGTCGCCGTCGTCGTTGTCGTCGCCGTCGTCGTCGTCGTCGGACATATTGTAGTGGATGGGGGCAGGGGGTAAGGGTTGTAAGCAGGAGCCGTGGAACCAACCGTTTTCAAGGTAAGCCTGGGTCAATGAAAGGCTCAAGGGTCGAGGGTTGAAGGCTCAAGGCTCAAGGCTCAATGCTCAAGGCTCAAGGCTCAAGGGTCAAGGGTCAAGGGTCAAGGGTCAAGCTCAAGGCTCAAGGCTTAAGCCATTTTGGCTCAAGGCTCAAGGCTCATGGGTCAAGGGTTGAAGGTTTTTTTTGCCGACTCGCCCAGCATCGCTCTATACTGATACATTCTCTTTTGTCAAAACGTGTTTGCCTTCATTAGCAGTGTGGCCGCCTTGTTGACAGCTCGGTATCAAACAATTGGCAGTTGCTGGTGTGAGCGCCCGGTGTCACAGCGATTCCGGCGTGTTGCATTGTGATGTGGTGGAAGTTTAATTCATTGGGTCGTCAAAGAATGTCCGATCGGCCAAAGTTAAAGCAGGAGCCGGTGTTTCAAAATGCTTTTCAAGAATTGCAAGGCAAGGTCAGTTGCATCTTCGCAGAAATGGCGGATTTAAAACGCATGGTGGGTATGTCGAGGGAAACGGATCAACATATCATGGGGCGGTGAGGCACGGCGAGTCGGACGACTTGAACAAATATGCATATTAGCCGATTTCCTGAAAATTGAAAGCGTGTGCGATCGTTTACTGCAAGAACCAATTCAATCAGATTTTGTTGGTGGTTCCGAGTGTACGGCAGAATTCGACGGTAACACAGAGGCTAACAAAGATGCCCCCAATTCCTCGGATAACATGTTTGAATATTTGGCAGGGATTGCGCAAACAATTCAGATGAGGTTAGAACATAAGAATTTGTTTTTCGGCGATCACAACGAGACTCTTGATTGGGAGGGCGAATCTTTGCACCAACGCAGGCTAATCCTTCCACATCGTTGTCACGAGCTGCTGGACAGCGTTCGACATGCCGTCAGCAAAACAAAGGATTTCGACCAGACGGGATCATTGATCATACTTGGTTGCAAAGGTTTCTTTCTCGAAGGAACGTTGGTGGAGCCGCTCGTGCACAGATAGATTTGTCTGGTCGGGTTTCGCGGGCAGATTTACACACCAACATCTTCTTCACGGGAAATTCGTGAAACTACTCGCCAGGGAATTGTGTTGGAAGAGTGGGCTCCCGATGCCACTTCGGTCCGCAGTTGCGTTTTGCGGTCGTCTGTCAAAGCATTCGCCAGGGACCACTTTCCGCATAAAAGGCCTACGTTGTAATTTGAGTTGTGTTCCATATTGGTGTTTTGGCCAGCCACTCTAAGAACGTAGGTACAGCCATGCCGATGGGCACCGGTTGATTCTCTGAGCGTTTGGCTGCAATCGCACATCCAATTCGTTTATCTGGTTTTCCCCCCCATCCTCCTCTTTGCTTCTCTGCTCGTCAGCTTCCCAGTTCGCCTCCAGAGGAGCGTGAACGCATGACCGAAGTCCTTCGTTGCAGAGTGCATTCGTTTCTTTCGGGCATGGGGGGGCCAACGTGCTTCCGGCGCTCCGGCGCCGCCGCCGTGCTAGTTATAGGGCCGTCCTCGGGGGCGATCGTCGGCGCCCTGTCCTGTCCTGTCCTGGGTCAATGAAAGGGCGCCCCGCCGTGCTGTGGATAGCAACGGGACTTATTGAACACAGAATTTCAACATGATTGTTTGGTGGAGGACCACGCTTGATTATCCTTGTGGAGGATTTCATTAAGATTCGTTTTGGGTTTTAATAGAACTCCTTGACGATTTCGATAAAATTGTTGACGCTTCGCATATCCCCATCAGCCCCGTAGCCTCTGGCTCAAGCCATCTGTCGGGGACCCCGCCGCCCGAGGGGGCGCCCGACGCTGCGGCCGCGCGGCCAGGCCCGCGCCCGCCCAGCCGCCGCGCCGCCATCCTGGCGCACCCCCCTCAGTGGTCGCGCCCTTCGCGCCATGGAGGGGGGGCGGGCTCCCGGGGGCCCCGGGGCGGGCGGCTGTTCAGAGTTAGTGTAGGGCCTGGGGGCCTTGACGCTGCCCGGGGACCAAAGCGCGCCCTGCTCCCTCGGATCCGAAATGCCACCAGGTCAGCGCGCCCCGCCGGATTGCGACGCAGGTCGGGGCCGCCCTGGTTGCATCGATCAGGCCTCCGATCCATCCAGCTGACCCGCTCGCGGCCGATCGATCCGATCCTACCGAAATTTCATGCAGCCGTTAGCTGCTTCCCCCAAGCCGACGATCGCGGATCAGATCGCGCCCCTGGCCAGGGCCAAAACGACGACGATGATGTGCCCGTGAATGTGGCCGTTGGCCGTTGGCCACCTCCCCAGAGACGACGACGACGACGACGACGATCAGCCCTAACCAGCGCTGGTGGCCGTCAGCCACCCCCCTGGTGCAGCCGTCGGCAGTGTGATGGGCGCGACGGACGGCCAGCGCTCCCCCGGCGTGGGTCGCCGAACGCAGCCTTTTTGTCCAACAATAATGGCCGTTAGGCGCCCCCCCAGAGAAGAGGCGGCTCCGCCGAGGCCAGACTCACCAGTGCTCGTTGCCTTTAGCCACCCCCCTGGTGCCGCCGTCGGCAACGTGGTGCGCGCGACGGGCGACCAGCACTCCCGCGGCGTCGGTGGTCGATGGCGGCCTCCTTCTCCAGCGACAATGGCCGTTGGCCACCCCTCCCGAGAAGAGGCGGCGCAGCAGAGACCAGACTCTCCGGTGCTTAGTGGCGTCGATGGCAGCGTGATGTTCATGGCGGGCGACCAGCGCCCCCCCTGGCGTGGGCCGCCGAAGGCAGCCTTGCTTTCCAGTGATTGTGGCCTTTAGCCACTCCCCCAGCAGAGACTTGACAGCGCAGCCGAGGCCTGGCGCTTGTCCCCGCTCAATGGAGGGGGCAGCCCGTCAACCCTAGCGTCGGCCTGCCCGCCCAGAGGAGGCTCGGCCCCGCCGGGCGGCCTCGTCGCCGCGGAGGAGGACGACGTCACCCAGAGAGTTCCTCTCTCCCACGTTGGAGGGATCGGGAGGGCAGCCGAGGAGGCCGCCCCGAGCGGGCGCATCGACCCCGACGGCCGCTCCAGTGGAAGGGCGCGCGGCATGATAGCAGGGCGCAGGAGGGCCCCCCCCGCAGTGTCTCCCCCCCTGGAGAGTCCAGCGCCCTCCATACATAGTAGCAGAAGACTGGGAGTTCGTCGACCTCGGGGGAGGTACCAGGTTCTCCAGGATAGAGAAGGAGGCTTGATCTCGCAGGATGGGCCCCCCCTGGCCCCCAGCAGGGGCCGCGGCGGAGACGTCGCGAGGGGCCCCGCGCGCCAGGGCCCACGCGAGACCCGCGAAGGCCAACGAGAGCCCCCCCAGGCCCACTTCATTGCAGAAGAGCCACAGCCACCAAAGGGGGGCTCTGCAGCTCTGCAGGGCCGCCCAGTCTCGCCATGGGCGATCCGACGGGCGCCCCCGCTAGAGGTGACTCCCAGGCGCCGAGCGTGGCCCCGCGATGCGGCCTTAGTGCCGCCGGATCCCCGTCGAGTTCGACCGACCCGCGTCCGCCCGACTCCCATTGCCCCTTCTCCTCGCACTTCCGCCTCATACTTTCTGCTCAGCGGCTCAAGTCCCCCGTGCGGCCTAGAATCGGCCCAACTCGGCACCTCTCCCTCCGCGCCTCCTGGCCCCCCTGGGCACGCGCGGGGCTGGGGCCCGCTTGCGGCGGCGCCCGGCACCGCGAACGCCGACGCCCCTCCCGCGGGCGAGCCTCCCGCCCCACTGCAGGGCCCGCGGAGGGAACGACGCGCGCGGTGGGGGCGGGCGCGCGGCGCGGAAGACTTGGCCGGGCGGGGTGCGAGCCCCCCCCCAGGATCCGCCAGGGAGGGGGCCCCAGTGGGCCCCTGCGTCGCGGGCCCGCGCGGCACTGGACGCGGCGGCCCTCTTGCCGCGCTCCTTGGGGCCTCAGAGCGATCAGGGCCCCCCTGGCAGGGGCGCGCCGCCGCCCCTGCGCGCTCCCAGGCACGGCGGAGTAACTTGGATGTCCTCGCCCACAACGCGCGGTCAGGACACCGCCCGCTCCGCGCCGCAGGCGGCCCAGGAGGCCCGCTGGGGGGCAACGGCCAAGATTTTGGTCTGGATGGCGGCGATTTAGCCCAACATGTGGCCATCGCCCTTTGCCATCTCGACGCCCCCGGCCTCGCCTGGTCCATCGACGGCTGCGACTGCGATGCGAGACTTTGGGGGGGGGGGGGGGGGGTCAGGCCCTGCCGTGCCCGGATGTTAGCCCTCCGATTTCTCGCGGTGGTCTTCGACCCGGGCCTCCTCTGATTCGAGCGGGACCTGAGTCGAGCAAGAGCCGGAGAGGGGGCCCCGTCTCCAGCCGAACTCTACGATGATGATACCTCCACCGCCGAGACGGACGCGGCAGCGGCCGAGTGCGCAGCCGTGGTCGGGGCGGCCACGTGCCGCGGTTTCGCCCCCGCGGACCCCCTCGCGGACGGAGGCAGCCGCCAGCCCGCGCAACCTGTCCTGGAAGTCTTGGGGCCTGAGACCAACGTCCTGCACCTAAGCCCTTGGGGGCCAGTCACCGTCGCCAGAGCCGCCAGAACCCTAGTCCGCGAGCGCAGATGGGGCAGACATCATGCATCTCCCGACCCGCGATCACCTCGCCAGATGGGCTCGCATCAATGGCACTGCAGACTGTGCAGGGCACGACGTCCACTCCCTCGCGCAGCTAGGGGAAGGCCCACTCCAGTGGTCTACTCCAGCCGTCCTCCAGCCGCACGTGCCGATGGTGGACGGCGCGCCAGTCCAGCACTAGGCAATGCTCCTACTGGCAACAGGCGGTAGTCCCTATTCTCATTGGCCCTGGGACCGCGGCGCGCGCAGGCTGCTCATTGAGCCGTTCTTCGCCCCCACCCCTCGATGCACCCGGTGCGTCACGTGGGCCCTGCGAGACCCCGCTCCCGAAAAGTGCCCCGCCTGCCGCCAGATGGGGGCCCCGTGGAGAGTGCTCGGCGGCCTTCGCCCCAACGGCGCCAGACCCGCGCCGCTCCTCCCGCTGGGCGACCTCAGCCCCCGATTAGCTGCCAACCGATTCGCTCCGATCCAATGCCACCTATATCCAGAGGGGGCCGGAACCGTGGACTGCGCAGCCACGTGGCTGGTCACAGAGCTCCTCGGAGCGTGGAGGCACATGGCGGAGCACCGTGGCGATCTCCGCCTCGACCTCGACGCCGCGCGCGCGGTGTCCTCCAACCGAGAAGCGGACATCGTTGCCGCCGCCGTCGCCCTGTCCAGACTCTGCGCCGCGCCCGTCGACTGGGCTGCCACCGCCTATGCGCAATATCCACGCAGGCCAAAACGACTCGATCCGACCCCTCCTAATGACCAGCGGCGTCATCGTGGGAAGCAGGCCCAACCCTGCCGTCAGCAGCCTTCCAGCAGTGCCGACCGAGATGGGGCCGCCACCTTAGACCGCGAACGACTGCCAGTGGCTCCTCAGACGAGTCGGCCCCTCGGCCCCGCAAATGGAACTCCGGCCTCGCGGTCCCATGCTGGATTCCACTGCGACCGAAACGCTGGCGGCGAGGTCCATGGTCCGTTCGTGCGCCGCGCTCGCCAGAGAAGATGGCATGCATTTCCTTGCGTGCCGACTGCACATGGCAGACCCCCTCGGCGTCGCCCCCGGGAGGGACGTAGTGCTCTAAACTCGAGCCTTACAGCCCCCCAAGACGGGCCCCCGGACCCGGATGACATTCAGATGGATGACGTCGCCGAGAACAACACGCTGATTCAGAGCCACCGCGCTCTCACTCGCCCACCGCTCCATCACGTAATAGATCTCCCCAGGAGGAATCCCGACCTCCCGGCGGCTCACCAATTAGGGATCGAGGCCTTCGTCCGCGAAGACACGCGCATAAAACGATTGACCGCCAACGACGAAATGCCCGCTGGATACGCATGGAGTCGCATTCTCGTCCCTTCATATGGGACTAGGCCACCGATGGTGGAAGGGCCGCCCTCGCCGAGGCTTTCCTCGCAACCCGCCTCAGCTTGGCACCCGTGGAGCAAACTGGAATTGGTGGAGAGCCAGAGGATCCAGGTTAATTGCCGGCGCGCTGAGCAGTATCGTTGATGCCACTATCCAGCACAACCGCCAGCTCCCTCCCGGTTTCTCTCCCCTGTCCGCCCCAAACCTCGGGAGATACACACACATATATGTGTATGTATATGTATATATATATATATATATTTATATATATATATATATATATATAGCGCAAGGAAAGATACCAGGAGCGGCAGCGGGAGGAGGAGGGGGAGGGGGAGGAGGGGAAGGGGAAGGGGGAAGGGGAGGAGGAGGAGGGGGGAGCGGGAGGAGGAGGAGGGGGAGGACGCAGAGGAGGCGAAAGAGGAGGAGGAGGAAAAGGAGGAGGAAGAGGAGGAGGAGGAGGAGGAGGAGGAGGAGGAGGTGGTGAAAAAGGAAAAGGAGGAGGAGGAGGGGGAGGAGGAGGAGGAGGAGGAAGAGGAGGAGGAGGAGGAGTAGGAGGAGGAGGAGGAGGTAGAGCAGGAAGGAGGAGGAGGTCGAGCAAAAGGGCCAGGGGCCTCTTGGACGCTTCTCGGAGTACCTTGGGATATCTCTCGGGTGCCTCGTTGAAACCTGTTGGGGCGTCTCGGGGTCCCTTGGCGATCCAGGAGGCTCGTGGACGTGTTGGGTGTCTCGGGGGGGGCCTGTTGTGGCCGCTAGGGGTCCTCATGGGGACCTCTTGGGGGTCTTTTTGGGGCCTCTTGTGGGCCTCTTGGGGCCATCTTGAGGCTTCTTGGGGCCTCCTGGGCGCCTGTTGGGGCCATTTTGGGGGACTTTGATAAAGAAAAGGGGGGGTACTGAATTTGAGGTTATCTTGGAACCGTTTTGGTGTTGTTTTGGGGGTTCTCTTGAGGCTCTTGGTTTTTTTTTAAGGCCCGCTTGGAGCTCTCTGGGGGGTTCTTGGGGTCCTCTTGGTTTTCCTTCGGAGCGTCTGGCGGCCCTCTTGGCGCCCTCCTTGGGCTCTTTTGGGGTCCTCTTGGGAGTTATGGAGCGCTTCCTGGGGCCATCGTGGAGGCGATCGATTAAAGGAGGGGGGGCCCAAAATGTGCGTCCCCCCCTCGGGGGCTCTAGAAATCGCCTCTTAGGGTCCTTGCGGGGCGCTTTCGAAGCGATCTTGGACGCCCTTGGGCCGTCTTGGGACCTCTTGGACCTTTTGTTTATACCTTTCTTGGGCCATCTCGGGGCCATCCTGAGGCTTCTGAAGCGCATCGGACGCGAGATGGCGAGAAGGCAACAACTCATGTATTTTCCTTTGAAGATCCGAGAGAGAGGTCCGAGAGGTCCTGGGAGATCCCGAGAGAGCTCCGAGAGCACGTGGAACCGCCTTGTGGCCCTCTTTCCTCCTCCTCCTCGACCTCCCCATCCACCTCCACCTTCTCCTTCTCCTTCTCCTCCTGCTCTTCCTCTCCTCGTCCTCCTCCTCCTCCTCCTCCTCCTTCTCCTCCTCCTCCTCCTCCTCCTCCTCCTCCTCCCCCTCCTCCTGTTCCTCTTCCTCCTCCTCTTCCTTGCGCGATCTTGAGCCATCTTGGAGGCCATCTTGGAGCATCAGTTGCTCTCTAGGAACCATATCGATCGAAAAAGAACTCTCTCTGATGACTTGCGGCCCCCCGCGGCCCAGGTCCCGGGGTGGGGGTAAGGCGGATGGGCGAACCCTTCCCCGAAGGAGATGAAGCAGCTTTTGGAAGAGAAAAGAGAGATATCGTTTGACCACCTGCGCCAAGAGGGCTGCTGGGATTCTCTCATGGCCTTGACGAGAAAAGCAAGTGTTGTGCGAATCAGTTCCGTCGTCGATCCCTTGCCCGAGATCTGCGCGAACGCCGGGCCCGCAACGAACGCAGCTCTGCCGCGTGCCCGTCCTCCCCGCTCCTGCCCCCTCTGGCGGGCGCGCGCCCGCGAGGTCCCGGAGCTCCCCGCCGAGCTGTCCGGGGACACGCTGCCGTCGATGGTCTGGCAGGGCCCCCCGCGGGAGGCCTGCGGCGGCGGCGATCTTCGGCTCGACGCCTCGACGCCTCGACGCCTCGACGCCTGGATCCTCGGTGCCTCGGTGCCTCGGTGCCTCGGTGCCTCGATGCCCCGATGCCTTGATGCTTCGATGCCTCGATGCCTCGGTGTGCCTCGGTGCCCCGATGCCTCGATGCCTCGATGCCTCGACGCCTCGATGCCTCGACGCCTGGGGGGGGGAGCGTGTGCGGATCCACGGCCCCGCGGGCCCAGCGCTGTGGCCGAGACCCAGACGGGTGTGGGGCGCTCCCTCGCGGGCGCCCCGCGCTGCACGTGCCCACGGCAGGCTGGCTTCGTGTCGACTCGCCGCCGCTGGCCCAGAGTCGGCCCAATATGGAACGATCTGGCGGTCGAAATGCCGCCGATCGTTCAAGGTTGAACGATCCAGCGCGGTCTCAGGAACCAGCGCGGGGGTCGACACGGGACCGCGCCCTGGCGACCCCTTCGATCTTCGACCATCTCGACCCCCTCGATCCTCGACATCCTCGACCCTCGACCCCCTCGACCCTCGAGCCCCTCGACCCTCGAGTCCCTCGACCCTCGACCCCCGCGACCCTCGACCCCATTCTCGACCCCCTCGACCCTCGGAGTCCAGACGGGGAGGGCATGAACATGCTTATGCTCGCCGCTCGTGGTCGATCCTGGAACCTCGGTCCTTCCAGGCCTGCACAAAGGGGTCGGAGCAGATGGGGTGGGAGGACCGCGCCGCGTCGTCGACGCATCGCCGATGGGGTTCGATGTGGAGGCCGATTTTTTCCACGCCGACGTCGGCGATGCATCGCCGACGTCGGCGATGCGTCGCCGATGCATCGGCGATGTAACGCCGATGTATTGCCGATGCGGCGCGATCCTCCGACCCCAGCTACTCCGACCCCATCAAAGAGGCATCTAATGGATATGGGTATGTGCGCCGCTCGTGGTTGATCCTGGAACCTGGATACTCCCTGGCCTTCGGTAGCAAATCATGGGAGTCTGGGATGCCCTCTTACTTCTGTCTTTCGCGTCGACTAGCGCCGACTAGCGTCTGGGAGTCGATGAGACAGCGCAGTTTTAGCGTCGACTAGCGTCGATTAGCGTCGACTTGGCGCCAGCGTCGGCTGGCGTGTCGATTTAGCGTCCACTAGCGCCGACTAGTGTTGATCAGCGTCGATTCGCAAGAGCCGACAAGAGGTTATGGGAGGCTCCCATGAGTTGCCACCGACTGTTCGCCGCTCGTGGTCGATCGTGGAACCTCGATCCTCCCTGGCCGCCGGCGAGCACAGCCGGTCACCTGCGGAGCCCCCGGGATCGGGCGCAGCAGCGTCCTGCGAGCTGTGCTCAGCTCCGACCCAGAGATGGACCTCTTCCGCACCACATGTCCGCGCGGAGTTCGACGGATCGGCGCTGGGCCCCCCTGGCGGCGCCCCCAGCGCCGATCCCGAGAAGCCTGCGCGGAGCCCCGAACATTTATGCTCATGCAGGCCTTGCCCTCTTGTGTTTGACCTGCGATGCATCGCCGATTCCAGCCAACTGCTTCCAGCACTCGGAGACTCTCTTTTCAGAAGTCGGGCGACGGCTGGCAAACCCGTGGCTGCTAAAGTGGAGCTCCGGGAAATTGCTTTTTATCTGTCTCCCGGGAAGCCGCCCGTTTACCATTTAGTGCGTTGAGTTTGATTCCGGGAATCTGTTTTTTTTTTTTTTTTTTTTTTCTTTTTAGCAGCCACGGATTTGCCAGCCCTCGCCCAGCTTCCAACCCTTCGCCGTCTCCACGGCCTCCCCCTATTCGGGAGGGGTGGGCGCTGAGGGTGCACGTGTCCCCGCCGAGATCGGGGCGGCATCAGCGGCCTGCGCGCCCGGTCTTGGCCCCCCAGCGTCCCCCGCCCGAGCCGCGCAGCAGGGGCCACTCTGGCGCAGGGCCGCTCTTGCAGTCAGGAGGGAGGGGGGACCCGCACTGAAAGGATGGGCAGCCTTCCCAAGACTGCCCTTGCATCCTTGCCTCCTCGGCCCTTCCTGGGCCACGGTCGTTCGCCCCGGCGCGCTCGAGAGGTGCCGAAACGGCCTTCCAAGGCCCTTGCGTCCTTAGCGTGCGTCCTGATGATACGGGTCGACTGTGCGTGTAGCCGAATCTGACCACTGTTGTTTGGGTGCAGTTCCTCCCTCCCCTGCCCCCCTCCCCCCCCCCCTGCCCTCCCTCCCCCACCTTGCTCCCCCCCCCTCCCCCCTCGCGCCGGTCCCTCTCCCCCTGCCCTCCCTCGCCCACTTCCCCCCCTCCGCTCCCCCGTCGCCCGCTTGCCGCCTCATCTCCGTCCTCCTCTAATCCGCCCCGCTAAAACCACCTATCCCGCCTCCTCATCATCATCCTACTCCTACTCCTCCGCTCCTCCTCATCCTCCCTCCGCCTCCTCTCCTCTCCCTCTCCTCCTTCCTCCTCCTCCTCCCTCCTCCTCCTCTCCTTTCCTCCCTCTCCTCATCTCTCCTCTCCTACTCTCTTCCTCCTCCCCCTCTTCCTCCTCCTCCTCCTCCTCCTCCTCCTCCTCCTCCTCCTCCTCCTCGCGCCGCCGGAAGATCGCCGCCCTCGGCCAGACGAGCAGCTCCTTCGGCCACGTCGTGTGGGCTGCCCGGCCTCCTCCTTTCTCCTGGCCCGCCGCCGGCCGCTCGGGCACCCGGGAGGTCGGGGGCGAGTGCAACGGGGGTCTGGCTGCGATACATCGCCGATGCGCAGATCGGGGCGACGCATCGCTCAGGATCGTTTCACCGACCCCCATCCCCATCCTCATTCCCTTCGAGACCCCACCAAATTACCACCCCACTTGGGGATGCACCCCTCGAAACCCGAATGGAACGGCCTAGAGCCCCATCTAAGGGGGTAAATCAGCCGGTGGGGCCCAGGCCACGCCGCTGGGGACGGGTATCCGGTGAACGATACTCAATCGCCGATCTATATCGGCGATGTATCGCCGATGCCAGGTCGATGCTTTCCTCCCTGTGCCTCTCGTCGTTGAAAGTAGGTACTGTTGGAGTCCCATGTTCCAATGTGCTTTAAGCGCCTTCCTACTTCAATGATCGAGTGACTTCACCTTGTCCGTCCTCTTTGGAGGGCGGGCGGACACCCAATCTATTTTCAACGCTTTCCTACTTCATGTTTCTACCTACTTCTTCCGACCGATGGGTACCAGTCCCCCCCCATCCTTGTCCCTCAGTTGAACGCCGCCGCCGACCCAGAATCGGACAATGTTGAACGGGAATTGCGTTCCGCATTTCGAAATGACTTTCGTGCGGATTTTTTTGGCCAGGAATGAAGACTACAAACCATCCATGTGAATGCACTTCGTTTTTCGCTCGCCGTTTCAGGTTTTGCATCGACGGAGATCTGCGCAACAATCCGCTGCAGCACGTCTGCAACGTCGGTGCAGTGCGACCAGGGGCGGCACAGTTCAGGAAGAGCATGCATTTTTTCGACTCTGTGCCTGAAGCGACGATTCTGTCGCATGTGCCTGCCTCCGTCTCGTAAGGTGCGTGGCAAGATCTGCAGCGTCCCGACACATTTGGCGTGGCGGTTACGCAAGGTGGTTCGAGAACCGAAGTGCCTTGTCTGATATCGCCAGCATCATTGCAGGAAGGTGTTTTTTGCACCGACTCCTAGTTATGCACATGCCGTTTGGGTGACAACCACGGCCGGGTCTAGCACGCTTGTCCTCCTCGGCATGCAGTGCGGGGCCTCAGTTGTACGCAAGGTGGCCAACGCTCTACGCCCATGCCTTCCCTTCCCCAACAGCGACCTTGGGAAGCTTAAGAGTGGGGTGGGGTCTTCAAGTCGGACGACGGCAGCTATACACCGACACCGATTTTGACCAAGCCCATCCCAGGCCCAACATCGGTGTATGCGCCGTCCTGGCTGGGCTTGGAAGGCGTACACGCCGATCCTGTGCCCAGGATGGGCCTGGCCAATGCCGGTGTCGGTGCAGTCGTCGCCGGTGCGTCGGGCACCCTCGCCGAGGTCCAACTGTCTGCGGACATCCTGCAAGCTCCAAGCCCTGGACAGAGTCTCAGAAATCGGACCCTGCAGGGGCAGGCATGGCCCTCGTGTGGGAGCGGGCGGAGAGATAGGGATGGAGGGAGTCGCGGGGAGAGGAACAGGGCGGAGAGGAGCGGGGAGGGAGGGATGGCGCCAGAGCACCCTCCTCCTC
>CAUYUJ010005689.1:0-59419 GCA_963575745.1 Prorocentrum cordatum | reverse complement strand
GCCCTTGTCTTGATCAGGCGCCGCCCCCCCCCCCCCCCCTGTCTTGGTCTGGTGCCCTTGTCATGGTCAAGCGCCCTTGTCATCGCGCTCTCTCGCTCGCCGGGTAGAGCGGGGCAGCCGGCGGCAGCAGCGAGTGCCGCTCGGAGGAGGAGGGGCGGCGGAGACGGGGAGACGAGAGAATGGGCGATCGCGCGAATCAGGAGACGGATGACGATGGGAAGGGGGATCAGAAGAGGAGGGGGAGTGACGGGTGCGAGAATGGAGGACACGGAGGGGGGGTGGAAGATGAGGAAAAAGATGAGAAGAGGAAGGGAGGGGCGAATGGCAATGACACGCGAAGAAGATAGTAAGTAGGAGAGGCATAGTGAAGATGGGGATGCGAGGGGGGGGGGGGGGCATGGCGGCGCGGGGCGGGGGCATCCAGCAAGAACCATGCGGCGCGCAGTATCTTGGATCGGGGGCAGAAGCTCCCTACCTACGATAACTACCCCATGCCCCGCGGCACGTTCGCCAAGAAGAACATCGAGCACGGCGTCAACCTGGCCCGGGAAACCGCTTTGCGGGAGGGGATCGATCCAACGTCTGTTTCCGTGAGTGTCGACACCTTCAACGCAGCCTGCATCGTGCATAGATAAGGTTGGCTGTCTTGCAAAGTCCCGCGGGGGCGGACTTGCTCTGTGGAGCGTGCAGCACGGTCGTAGGCTTAATGTGAAGGAGCTCATGCGCCTCCAGGGTTTCGATCCCAGTGATGTCTCGGTGCCGCTCACTCACAATAAATTCGGCGCGCTGCTTGGCAATGCGTGCGCCAAGACCGATTTCCAGCGCGTCTTGGCATGCGCCATCACTAGTGCTAAGAAGGCAGCCGCCCCCCCCTAGGTGGTCCCATGCGAACGAGACAGGTCCAACTCAGATGGCCGTCTCTGCAACGCATGCCCCTCGCCCCTCCTCCTTCTCTTCCTTCTCATTATCCTTATCCTCCTTCTTCTGTCCTCCTCCTCCTCCTTCTTCTTCCTCGCCCCTCGCCCGGAGAACTCGACGTGGGCGCGGACGGCCCCAAGTTAAGGTGGCGCGGGGAGGGCGCGGCGTCCGGGGCACTCGACGTGGCCAGACGCCGTTCCGGACTGGACCTCCTGTCCTACAAGCTGAACGTATACGTTCAGCTGGTAGGGAGGCCGGAGGCGCCTCCGACCTCCCTACCAGCTGAACGCATACGTTCAGCTGGTAGGGAGGCAAGGCGAATCACATACTCATGACAGGGAGGAGCCTCCCTACCAGCTGAACGTATACGTTCAGCTGGTAGGGCATGGTGGGCACCCCGTAGGGGGCCCGGAGGCGCTTCCGACCTCCCTACCAGCTGAACGTATACGTTCAGCTGGTAGGACAGGGTGTCCAGTCCGGAACGACTCCGACGTCTGGCAAATTCGACTTGGCACGTCCATCTGGAACCTTCGATCTAGCTGTCTAGCTCGCGGGGTCCGGAAACTTCTGCGCGGGACGACGATGCCGATGCCGATGCCGACGAAGACGACGACGACGACGACGATGGCGACGACGACGACGATGACGACGACGACGACGCCCACCAGGCAACCAACGCGGAGTGCAGTAGTTACTCTGCGTGGCCCCCCAATAGTTGCATGATGGGTAAGTGTAGTAATACAGCAACTACTACTAGCGCTGTAATTAGTAGCACCGCGCCTTCTCCATCTCCTCATCCCCCTCTCCACTTCTCCACCTCCCCCTCCCTTCCCCGCGCCCCTCTTCCACCATGCCTTTCGTGATTGCCAGCAGTGGCGGCAACGACGACAGGCGTCGCCCCCCAGCCGCGCGCCTGGGTGAGCTCGGCGTCGCGCCCCCAGCCGTCGTCCTGCGCGCGGCTTCTTGCTGCTCGCGCAATTTACGTTTGCTTGCGCGCTGCGCGCGCGGGTGGGCCGTGCAAGGGGTGCTAGACGGCGAGAGCGCATGAGCAGACACGCACGAGAAACACCTCCTCCCCACCTCGCTCCCCTGGGGAATGTCGCGCGACATGCGCCGACGCAGCCATGAGATCTTAGCCAGGCAAGCCACGCTACTCGATCGGCCAGATCAGCGTGCTATCAACGAGTCATGCTCTGCCATGCTATCCAATTCGACGTTCCCCCCAAAAAGCCATGCGACATATCGCAGGGGCCACCTACGTCAGCATGAGCCAGTCGCACAACACTTAACTCTGAGACAACGCGAGCTACCCGAGTCATTTCAGGTTGAGACAATTGCCCGTGGACGAGAGCTGGGATCGCGCGTTGTGCCGCGCCACGGAGGTATGACGGCGACTGCGGTGGCCGGGCCGTGCCTGACGAAATTATCTTGGCAACGGCTGGAGATCGCCGGGCCGTGCCTGACGAAATTCTCTTGGCAACGGCTGGAGATCTTGGCAACAGCAGGCAACAAAACATCCCTCTTGCGGCTCTTTTGGGGGCCCTGGGGCCTTCTTGTTTTTGTTTGGAGAGGTCTGAGCGGTCTCTTGGGGTTTGGATGCCGCGGCTAGGAAACGAAGACAGCAGACATTCACATCCCCATTGGGCCCTCTTAGGCCGCTCTTGGAACGCTATTATTATTGGGCGCTCTCGGGGGCCTTCTTGGGGCCCTCTTGGGCCTCTCTCTCTCGGGGCTCTCTGGGGCCATCTTGGGGCCATCTTGACGCCCCATGAAGCCATCGGAATTCAAAACGCGAGAAGGCAAACGGAAATAGCCTAAGAGCTTTATTCGTATACCTAAACATGCTGCAAACTTCAGCTAGAAAATCATGTTCCCAGGCATGCTCCTGGGGACATGAATTTGCACGCGTGCGTGCGTAGTCGCTCCGGTGGGCCCTCTTGGACTCTCTGAGGCTCTCTTGGAGCGAGCCATCTTGGGCCATCTTGGACGCTCTAACTACTCGAGCCTGCCCCCCCCCAGACCCAGGGGGGGCGACGTCGCCGCCGGCGGCGGAGGGCGCGGGGGGGAAGTCCGTGGACCGGAGGTTCGAATTTTTCTCGGGCGCTCATGTGCCAATCGTCAATGGCCATGCGGCGGCTTGCTCAGGACGCAAGCAACGAGTCCACGTGCCCGCCGCGCGTCTTGCGTGTTGAGGCAATTCCATTCCCCTCCTCCTCCTCCTACCTTGCCCAGCTGTTGCTGTTGTTCATATTCCTCCTCTTTTCTCCTTCTCTTCCGCGCCCTCTGGGATCTGGGAGCGCCGTGCGCCCTTGTATACTTTGTCTTCTTTCTTCCCCCCGCCCGCTCCATCCCCCCTCCCCCATCCCCCCTCCCGAGCGCTTCATTGAGGGCTGAATTCAAGCATTGCGCAGTTATGCCACTTATAGTGCCCCAGTCGGGGCATACTAAAATACAAGATGCCGCCGCCTTCAGCGGCAGTCACGCCGCGAGGCTGTGCAGTTTGGCTTGCTGGTGCGTGTGTCTGTTGCTGCTAGGTTTCGGTGCTTCTGTCTGGCTGGTACTGCTGCTTCTCGGAGCGTCCACTGCGCAATGGAGGCGCGCTGCTACTGCTGGCTACTGCGCCGAGCAAATGATGCCCAGCCAGCCATGAGACCAGACTGCGGCCCAAACGCGAGGCTGGGCAAGATGTTCAGATGCCGGCTATGAGGCTGGGCATGCTGAACATGAATTGAATGCTGAGCTGGCGCCATCGTCATTATCGTCACCATCGTCATCGCCACCACCGTTATCATCATTTGATTGGGAATTAGATGCTGCCAGCGTAATTGCAAGCCTAATTACGGCTGGACTCGAGGCTGCGTGCTACCAGCAAACGGCGCGGCCGACACTGGCAGAGACCCGCTGCTGAGTGAGCCATTCAGCCCCCCGCCGTCACCGCGACGAATAGGGCCACGAACACACATGCCGTTCAGCACGGTCTCGGTGTTGTCGACCTTCTGCATCAACTCCGCCTGGCGTTGTTTGAGCTGCACCACGGCCTGGTTGGCTTCGGTGACCAGGGTCTCGATGTTGGTGACCCTCTGCATCATCTGGTTGGTCTCGGTGACCAGGGTCTCGATGGTCGTGACCCTCTGCATGAGCAGGGTCATTGCCGTCTCGCTCCTAGCGAGATTGGCGCCCATGTTGTCCATTGCTTCGGTCAGCGAGTCCAGCGCAGCAAGGTCAGGAGGAGCCACAGGTTGAGGCGAAGGCGACGCCGGCGGCGACGATGCGATGCTGATGGCTCCAGGCAGTGGCAGTCCTGGCGGTACTTGCTCTCCCGGCTGTACTTGTTGTTGTGCTTGCTTTCCCGGCTGTACTTGTTGTGCTCCGCCTGGCTGTTGCCCCGCAGCCTGCCCCCCCCCTTGCTGTGCTCCCCATGGCTGTTGCCATGCTGGCGGCTCGTCATCTGTAGGCGGGCTTTCCGATCAATACCGCTGATTGATAAGGCGGCTGGTCCACGCGACATCTGGCGCACGTGCGCGCGCTCGGTCTGCCCCCCCGCCGTTGCCGTAGCAAAAGCGCCATGCTTTATTATTATGCTGTCTGTTGACCAAGTGTTGAACGTTCTGCAACCAAGTGGTGCACGCTCTGCATCGCCACTCGCCCTCTTGCTTATACAGGTACGGAGAGCATATCTGGGTTCCATTCGCCAGAGTTACATACTCTGGTGGCTCGGTCGCCCAACGCTGCGCACGCCTGTCTGCCATGGCAATCTGCTGCTGCAAACGGCGGTTCGCCGCCGCGGCGCCGTGGCAGAAGCCGACCCACCTAACGAGCCCAAACGGCTATGGGACGTACCTGGGCCTTGGGTGGAGCCCCCTCACATGCCACGAGATATGTATCGGGTGGGTCGCGGATGGGTCGAGGCAGGTGGGTCGCGGGCGAAAGCCCTTGCCATACCAGAACAAACCGACCATACCATGATATCATTCCAAAGCATACTTCCCATACCGTACCACCATGCAATGCCATACCATCCATGACATACCATCCCCTTCTCTTTCCTCCTCTGCCTCATCCCCCTCTTCTCCCTCTTCCCCTCTCCCCCTCTTTCTTCTCCGCCTCCACCTCTTCTGCCCTCCCGCTAGCGCCCTGCCCCTCCAGGGGCCCTGTTGTGGACCTTGTTGTGGACCCTGTTGTGGCCCTGTTGTGGACCCTCGGGGCCTGTTGTGGACCCCGTTGTGGACCCTGTTGTGGACCCTGCTGTGGACCCTGTTGTGGACCCTGTTGCGGGCCCTGTCACGAAGACGATCTGTCCTCGGGGCCCTCAAGCTTTAGAAAAACACATCGATCTCCGTTCCTCGTCCACGCCGCCCCCGCCAGCCTCGAGCCGCGTCCATATATATACATATACCTCCAACTCCTCCTCCCCCGAACCGCCGCCCAGTGAAGGGCAATAGGCGAAGGGCCGCGTCGCCGCCTACCCCCTACCGGCCTCTCCCAACACAGCTCTGTCGGGCGGTCGCTGTCCACCCCTTAAAAAAGGCTTGGCGGTGGCGCATTGGCCATGTGTCATTGACCCCCCCCCTCCTCCATATATAATTCGAGAGAGGGAGAGAGAGCGAGAGAGAGTGATAGAGGGTGGAGTGTATATATATTTGGCTCCAAGAGCTGGCGGGGGGGATCTGCCTAAGGCCCCAGCGGGAAAGTTCGCGTGGCACCGCTGCCACATTTCGGCGCACCCCTCACGCGCTTCGTGGCCCCATAGTAAAGACCTCCGCCTAAGCCCCAGTGGGGGATAACGCATGGCACCGCCGCCCCATTTCAGCTCCCCCCCAGCATAAGTTCTCTGGCCCCATAATGGGGAGCTCCACCTAAGGCCTCAATGGGAAAATTTGCATGGCACCGTCGCACTATTTCAGCACACCCCTCGCGCGCTTCGTGGCCTCATAGGGAGCTCCGCCTAAGGCCCCCTAACGCGTGGGGGAACCCCGCCACCAGCAGAGTGAGGAGGGGGGTATCAGGATACCAGGTGATTTATCAAGAGGTTTCGTGCCACTCGCACCCGACGCGATGCCCGCGACGACAGTACTCTCCCCCCCCTGGCCGCTGCCGCCGCTGCCGCCCGCAGGGCGGGCTCGAGAGATTGCGAGGCTATGCCCGTTAACCCGCGAGGGGCATGTCCAACCCTTTGCAAATCGTTCAAGAAGCGGTGGGCCTATTCGCACCAAAGGGGTAAGCTCCAAGCGCAATTCCCTCTTTGTCCTCATCAGCCAGATACCGTGGCTCACGCCTTGGCCGCAGCCCTCTGGAGACCACCCCATGGGTTCTCGACCGCGTGCGAGCGTGCGTGGGTTGTGGGTCGCAAGCTCCTCCGCCGCGATCGTTGGGTTAGCGTTGTACTTGGGGCGTTATCCTTGGTCCACGTTTCGCCACATCATACTTTATGTATACATATATAACTATATGTTTTGAGGGGGGTCGGCGCGGGTGGGTGGGCGGGGGGGGGGGGGGGGGGGGGGGGGGGGCGCGCGCTGGTGGCTGCTGACGCCCCTGGGGGGCTTGGGCGCCCTTAAGTTCGCTATCTCCTCGAATGTGTCTTGGGGGCGCTGCTAGGGCAGATCCAAGCTCGGCTCCTCGCGTCGGCGGGGCACTTGTCGGATTTGGGGTCGTGGCTGTTCAAGAACAAGAAAGGCATTGCTGGAGCGTGGGGATTTGGATGCAAAGCGTGCCACTTACAGCACGCGCGCACGCCTTTCGGTTTGGCTGAACTCCGCTCTGAACGACAATTGAAGACCCCGCGTTTTCGCAAACGCACCCAGCAAGTGAGCCATCTTCGAGCCGTGGCGAACCTCACGAAGTGCCCTAAGTGCAAGGAGCTCGCCGACAAAGCTGAAGCCGCGATATCAACCCCAGGGCACGATGAGTTCAATTCTGTGTGGGATGTCCTAGTTCGCGGGCGTGAGATGCACACCAATTCCGACAAGCCGTGCCAGATCAAGTTTTGCATCGCCGAGGCGCTGCGCATGCATGACAGGGCAGCTATAGAGTGCGCTGATGTTGTTGTTATTCATGCCGATGCCCGCAAGCACAGGATGACTGCACGGTATTCAGCGTGCAGCAAGGGGTTGATCCTTAAGAAAGGCCACTTTGGACACGTCCAGTGTGTTTCCATGCGCGCAGATTCGGTTGAGCATTACCTGCAATCGGTTCTCAGAGTATTGAAGAATTTATGCACCGAATCCTCGGGGGTCCCGCCCGGTTCCCACACTGCCGGCTTCGTGCAGTTCAACGAGAAGTGATATTCACATTTAATGCGGGTCTGCTTGGTGTTGAATGCTGACGCGGAGAAATGTATCCAACTTGCAGGCCGGCCGAGCGTGTGTTTTATGCGTTTACTCACCCCCCCTTCCTGCCAAGAGGATATACATATATAGAGAGAGAGAGAGAGAGAGAGAGAGAGAGAGAGAGAGAAAGAGAGAGAGAGAAAGAGAGAGAGAGAGAGAGAGAGAGAGAGAGAGAGAGGGGGCCTGCGGAGCCCGCATGTGGGTGGCAGACCCTGGAGGAGGAGCTGGGCCCAAAACGGGCCCCCGGCGGGCCCGGGATGGGTCCAGCGAGTACAACCAACCCCTCGCTCTGCTGGTGGGGCCGCCAGGGGTGGGATGGGCGCGAAGCCTGGCAAATAGTATTGTATTCGAATGCCCTCCTCGCTCTGGCAGGGCGCCCCTGGAGGTGCATGGTAGGCATGGTATGGTATGGCATGGTAGGTATGGTATCGCATGGTATTGTATGTTGGGAATGGTGTGGCATTGTATGGTAGTTTTGTTATGGTATGGTAGGTATGATGCTGTAATGCACGGACGAGGAAGCAAGCGGGGGAAGGCGGATGGGGATATGATGTTCTGGGAAAACAAGAAACCCACTCAGGATGTAGGGCAATAGAATGCACAATATATTTGTAGAAATATATACAAGAGGGAGAGAGAGAGAGAGAGAGAGAGAGAGAGAGAGAGAGAGAGGGATAAAAAAAGAGCGATATAGAGCGATATGAGGATGAGAACGAGGAGGGGGACGGTGAGGGGGATAGAGAGGGGGGTGAGAAATGCGCGAAGAGGGTTGGGGGCGGAGTAGGAGGGAGGAGGGGAGGGATGCGCATGGGGGTGGGGGGGAGCTCCTCTGGCGGCGGCCTCGCTGCCGGCCAAGTGGCGGCCGCCACATCATCTAGCGGCGGCGGCGCCGGCGCGGCGGGTGGATGGATGGGCGATGAGGGGGCGGGGTAGGGTGGGGGAGTTGAACCTCGACACCTCGACTCCTAGCCCCCTCCCTCCAGCCCCTCATACATCCACCCACCCCTCCTCGATTCATCCTTCCTCCCACTCCCCCTCCCGGCCCTCTCCCCCTTGTCCTCTCATTCCTCTCAATCCCGAGGCTTGGGCGCCTCCAACTTCGGCAACTTGCGTGGCCACAAGGAGATCGGCGGCGCCACGGTCACGAAGGACCCGACCCACGCGGCCCGCAGGCGGCGTCGGGGAAGCTTCATGACAATCCGTCCCTTATCACCCGTGGTCTTCCTCTCCATCCGACACCCCTCCCTCTTCCTCCTGCCCCACCCCCTCGCCCGTCGCCATCCTGGTTGCCCCCCGCGCTTCGCCCGCCGCAGGGCGCTGGAGAAGCCGTGGCTGAAGGGCCCCATCATCAACGAGGTGCTTGAAACAGTTGCTTCGGGGCCCAACAGCATCTGCCAGCGGATTAGGAACTCTCCAAATCTTCAATCCATACTTCAAGATTCCATCCAAACTATGGTATGCAATCGCACGATACCAGATTCAGCGAAGAAGCTGAAAAACTTGGGCTTCGCCTTGCGCAGATTCGACTCACTTCTGCGCACGCTCACTCGGTTTGCATTATTGTTAGAAGCCATAATGCGCGCGCTCTTGCGCAACGCCCGCCTGCCCTCATGACGCATCGGACCTGTGCGCGGCGGCTCAGGGGGGAGATCCTTGAGCGCGGGGTTTGTTCCCCGCCACTGCGAGGGGCCCTCTCGCGTATTCTTGCAAATCTCTTGTAATCCCAACAGTAATCGGGCCCGTAGGGCGCTGGCAGAGCTGCTCTCCACGGCGACCAGCAGGGGCCTGACACACATTGGGACGTTTTGTGACGTCTAGAATGGGTGACCGCGTTCAACGCGGCGAAACTTCGAGATGGCTCGGCGTTCGCTTTTCCGCTGCTTCCCAACAAATTGAGGGCTGGATCGAAAGCAAACGAACGCTACACATTGTATTCTCCCTCCGTCTGCCCCAATCCTCGCCTTCGTTTCCCCGTCCTCCTCCCCCCTCTCTCCCCTCTCTCCCCGCCTCGCCCCGCCCTCGCCCGCCGCCCCCCTCCCCACTCCCCCATCCCTCCCCGCGGTTGCGGGGCTTCGGATTGCAACGGCATACTAGATAATGGTTATGCGAAAAGGTACCCAGACATCCAGGGATGCTGCTGATTTTCTTATCTTTATATCAGGGGACGCGGGCCTCGAACGGCTGGTGCTGATAGGCATGCTCGCGGACGCGGGCGATTTTGTTTTGCAGTTGTTGCGCTTCTTTGATGCCGAGAATTACGATTCGACGGCTGCGCCCAGGCACGTGAATGACTTAGTGAACAACTTGGACTGGGCGTTCGTCCGCAAGAAGATTGTTCTGCAACAAGACAGCTGCGCGAGCGTGATGCTCAGGACAGTGGCGAAACTGTCCTCTGTGACGGTCAACGATGAACCACGGAGAATCGGAGCTGTGGGTGGTCGGGTACCTAAACCCATCATTGACGCTTGTTTTGCAAGGCTCAATTCTTTGACTGTCATGGTTATTGAAGTTTTGAATGCAGAGTTTCAGTGGTCCTTCGCAAGTAACTTTAGCGCGTTCGACTTGGATAGGACGTCCGATCACGACGCTACAACATGCTTGGCCCGGCTGGCGCGCGTGGAGGGCGTGAATTTGGCGTTGTTGAAGACCCAATATAACCGAGCGTTTGCTGTGGCGTTGAAGCTGAGATCAAGCAATCGGGATCTGCGCGCTGAGGACGCGTGGAGGAAGGCATGGGTCAGCATCGGTAAGCCCCGCATCTTACAGAAGGTCCTGGCGCGCGCCCTTGCAATGTGCGGCAACACCACCAGCGGCATTGAGCAGCTGCACGCCCTGCAGGACGCGCTGTGGCCAGCGAGGCGACACAAGGTATGTGAGACGCGGGAAGACGACGAGATGGCAATGTTGGCCGACCACAAAACCAGGAATAAGGACGCCGTCGTGCAGACGGCCCAGTGCCTCTGGTCTATCATTCGGACGGCTGTCGCCGATCCTCTCTGACCTCGCGCAGTTCTGAGACCTCGCGCGCATTTTCCGTTCTCTCCTTTGCTTTTGCCTCAGCCTTTGCCTCTGCCTCTCTCTCTCTCTCTCTCTCTCTCTCTCTCTATCTCTCTCTCTCTCTCTTGTTTTCCTCTTTCTTTCTTTTTTTCTCTCTCTCTCTCTCTCTCTCTCTCTCTCTCTCTCTCTCTCTCTCTCTCTCTCTCTCTTTCTCCCCCCCCTGCCTCCCGCTCTCTCGCTCGCACTCTCTCTCTCTCTCTCTCTCTCTCTCTCTCTCGTCGCTTCCCCTCGAGATGCTTAGTCGCCCCGCCCCCCCCCGCCCATTGATTTGAATTGGGTCAAGCCGCAGACGTTGCGCTTCAGTCCCACCAGCCCTCTGGGCGTTGGTGGTTTAGCGAACATTGTCTTCTCTCTGCCGATGTCCCTCCTCCTCCCTCCCCTGCTCAGGGAATGGGGTTTGCTCTCCCCTTGCCCCGACCCCGAGGCGGTTGTTACACTTCCTGCCTTTACCATCACCATCGGCACCAGTAGCAGCAGCACCACAAGCACCAGCAACAGCACTAGCAGCAGCGGCATCACCAGTGGCGCCACCAAGATCAGCAGCACCACCATTCGCTACCAGAGATATCCCAATTCACCGTTGTTGCCGGCGCTGTTTTACTACGTGCGCATTTTGGATGTGCTGGTGGGGATGCGCAAAGCGCCAAGAATTTCCTAACGCTGCCATGCCGCTTCTACCCCCGATGGGGGGTTTGGCGGATGCACGGGCGGCCTCGGCATCGCGCCCGAGATCGGCGGGATAAGGGGCAAACCTGGCAAGTCCAAACCTGGAGAGACCTTAGCTGCTTTCGTGCAGAAGAAGCGCAAGAATACCGCAGAGCAGGTCAAACGCTACGGGCGTCGCGACATGGATCTCGTGCAGCGAGTGGCTGCAACCCAGGTGCACGGAACGTGGACTGACGAGCATGACGCCGAATTTAGAAGGCTGAAGCTGTTAGCCTCGCAAGCCCGCATATCCTCCATCACGTTTGGCACGCTGCTGCCGACGGAGATCTCGCAGGAGGAGCAAGCTATCGCCGAGTCCAGAGTCGACCACCTGAAGAAGCTCCGCGCCACCAGGAAGCGGGTCGCAGTTCAGAAAGATATGCTCGTGAAGCGACGGCGGACTTCCATCCCATTTAGAAGCACGGTGCACTTCGACGATGGGCTGCCCGCCAGTGACATCAATGCGCTCCGGCAGGCTGCCTTGAAGTTTCGCTGCCTGATTGTGCCAGATCGTCTGAAGGCAAGTGTGTTCGTGTCTAGAGATCCAACCTGTCCGTCCACGCTGACTGCCTGGGCTGCTTTCCTGAATGGTGGAATCGTGTGCGTCCCGAATTTCTTCACCGACGATGGAGCCGACGGGACATCAACAGTGTATTTGTCTGCGTGTGCTTCAGGTGGCAACTCCGCTGCGAACGGAAAGAGACTGCTATGGATTTCGACGAAGTTCAAAACTGAGAACTCTTTGCTGTTCAAGCTGATCGAGAGCAGCACGAAGCTTGCGACGAGCACGTGGGCCCTGGTCACGGCAGAGCAGTTCGCACGGTACATGGATGCGAACAAGGCTCGCTGCGCTCGGCAGCAACGCAGCATGCAGGCCGTCGGCCTCGCGTATACGGCGGCAGAGAAGGCGCCAATTCTGGGCCCGAGCTCCATTGTTTAAGTAATTACAATTTGAATTGTCATTGGTATTTGGCTGTTGTTTGTCGCCGCGCGCTGGGCTCGGCTCGAATTCTACATTGATGATGATGGCGACGTTGATGATCAGGATGTTGGGTTTCGGGCGGCGGCGCCCCCCCCCCTCCAGGCGACCCTCGGGAACCCGAAGTATGTCTTCCTGCCGTCTGAATTCGCCAGTAAGTTCAGGCGGACTGCTTCGGCTGCTCCGTGCTGGGGGTTTGCAGCATGTAGAAAAACATATACCCCCCCCCCCATCCTCCCTTTCCTTTCTCCCCCCTCCCCCCGCGGCGCCTGGGCGCGCCATCTGCAGTAGGCGCCCGCTGCCCCGTCGTCGTCCGGCGCACGCCGGGTGCGTGTGGGAGTCGACCAAAGGAAACTACAACAAAACGCACACAAGCACAAACGCCATAGTGGGAGACGAACGATGATGAGGCGACTGGATGAGGAGGGGGGGATGAGGATGATGGGAGGAGGATAAGGACGGAAAACCCAGGAGCCGACCAGCCAGCCAGGCCAGGTGGCTGGGCCTCAAGAGGCCCAGACGGGAGCGGGGATGGACCGCGCGGCTCCCTCCAGGCCTGGCCAGGCCCAGGATCCTCAGCCCGAGGGGGCTGAGGATAGCGATACCAGTGATTAAAATCACCCCTCAGGAAAGCGTCCGTTATCAAAGAGTCACAAAGAGCCCCCCTCCGACCCGCTTTCCTTATTCCTTTCCCCCTCGTCCTTCTCCGCCTCCTCTCCTGCCCCTCCCCCAGTCTCCCGCTCTCCTCCTGCTTCCTTCCTCCTTCTACTTCTCCCCCCCTCCTTCCCTCCTGCTCATCCTCATCTCCACTCCCCCATCGTGCCCCTCCTCCACTGGGGGGCTTTCTGGTTGCCGCTCGTTCGCTGGCCCCCACCCCGCCCCCGCAGCGGTGAAGTACCCCCGCTGGCCCCTCTCACCCCCGACAGCGGTTGGCTCGAACGACTCCCGCGAGATCCCCATCTGACCGACCCGCCGACGATGCAGTTAAATGATTTGCTCACTAATCAGCAAGTCTTAGATGTTGTTCGGAAAGAGGCCGGGAAGCGCGCACGAGGCGAGATGTTTGCTTCCACGCCGCGTTTGGCAGATCCGAGCAACTTGAGGGCCCGGGCCAAAAAAGCAGAGAAAGCCAGAGCCCGTAAAGCAGCTCGTCGCCCCCACGTCGAATGGCGAGCCCGCGACGGGCCCCGATGCCGAAGGCTGGCACGCACCCGCGCGTGGCATGCGCGCGTTCGCCACATCTTCCTGCCCCCCCCCCCCCTCGCCATTGCTACCCTTCATTGCCATTCATCTCCTCCCTCGTATGCCTACTTATTACTTAATCAGTCTCCAGGGGGCCAGTGCCGCCACCGCTCCCCCCCGCGGGCCCACCCGCGGCAGAAGTCGCGGGCTCGCTCGGGGCAGAAGTCGCGGGCTCACCCCCAGCAGAAGCAGCGGGCTCAGCCGGGGCATCATCGCCATCATCAGCCGAGCTCTTTGAAGATGGTGAGTAGTGAGTGGTCGGCTGGCGGGTGCTTCTCAGATACGTGGCGAGGTCTTTCTTTGTATATTGCGATAGATCGTCACCGTGGGTCTCCTGCAAGAGCGGCGACCCCCCCGTCCTCCATCGCCTTACCCCTATCATCCGATTCCCCCATCTTCTGCCCTCACCTTCCACCTCCTCACCCCCTCCATCCCACATAATCCATTCACCCGCCCTCCCTCGCTACGTCATTAGCTCCTCAATGTGTTCCCCCATCGAGCTCCACTAGCTCCATAAAGGCAGCGCCAGTCGGGAACTCCGCATTGATAGCTTCTAGAAAAGCAAGGTCGCACTTCGGCTGGGTCGGGGCAGGCTCCTCCGAGTCACGGGCCGTCACTAATGCCCGCATGCCGCATGCCTTTTCTTTGCCCGCCGTTGCGCGGATCAAGGGTGGATAGGGCGGAGACGCGGGGGGGGGGGGGCAGAGAGGCAGCTTACAATTCTGAACACGGTGGCTGCAATGCCGACTGCCCGACAGATCATCGACGTAGATAGATGATGAGCCGCTGAAAGATCGCCCGCCACCTTTCTCCATCGCGCCCCTGGCGCGGGCGTTCAAGATGATGCTGATGATGATGATGCCCCGTGGCCCCGGGTACCGATCGATCGAGGAAGGGCGGAGGAAACCCGATCGTCGTCGTAGGTTGAGCGGTTATGCGCGGTGTCAGACACGGACGTCGCCGTCGTCTTCGGGCGATGGCCCATTTTCGAGGCCGACGGCCCGCCACTTCCATTATCCGTGGCCGTTTTGGCCCATGCCGTCCTGCCGGTCGCTTGCGTCGAGCTGATGCTGCTGGCGGCATCATGCGGCGAGGGGGGCGATGTCAGACCGACTGGTTGGCTGGTGCATTGACGGGGCCGCCCCCGCGCGGGGACAAGACGTGGGGCGAGTTATTTTTGAGTGATCTGTTCGGCAGCCCTGACCGTGGGCGCGGTGGCGGTGGTGAAGGTGGAGCGGGCTTTGTTGCTGCTGGCGGCGGCGCCGCCGCCAGATGGCGCGCCTGCCTTCCTGCCACTGCTTGCGACGAGCCGCGAACCCTCATCGATGTGATCGAGGGCCTGGCTGGCGAGGAGCGGCTCGGGGAAGAGGCAGCTGCTCAACATGCAACAACAACTGGAGTAGAAGTTGGAGATTGCCGTGCTGTTGGAGGAGCTGCAACTGCATCTGGGGCAGACGATGCTGCTGCTGCGCGGCCAACTTGGGGCGGCGGCGCCGCGGGGGCCGCGAGCGCAGAAGAGCCAGCACCTCGACATTCATCGACGGCCACTGCCGCGGCAGACGCGGGCGCTTCGTCGCAGCCGACAGCTGGAGTGGGCGGCGGGGCTGCTGCCAGCGCCAGGGGAGCTGCTGGCGCCGCTGGAGGTCGCGCGACCGCGCGGAGCAGTCAGCACCCATCAATAATTGGAGTGGGTCACGCGCGCTCTCGGTCACTGGCTCGGCGGGCAGGATGCGCCCATCGGTCAGCAGCTGTAAGAGCCTCCGTCGAGATAGTAGATGTCGAGGCTGTTACCTCGCCACCAGCGCCCATCGCCTGCGGCAAGGCCGCCGCCGTCGAGGTAGTAGATGTCGAAGAAGCTGCCTTTTTCTCCCCCGCGTTCCAGCCGATGGACAACGCGGAACGGCAGCAGATACGCGCCTCCCGCTGGGTGCATGCAGAGCGGGAGGCTGAGGGCCGGGTCGACGCCGCCCTCCGGCGACATGGCCCCGCGCTGGCGGCGGCACGCCCGTGGCTGCAGCTGCCCGAGGACGCGCTGCTGCGACGCGTGGCGGAGGAGACGGCGCGGGCAACGCGGCGCGGAGGGCGGGCCTATATCGGCTCAACCTCCGACCCTGGGCGGAGGTGGGGCGGCGGATGGTATTTGCCATCCGAGAAGGATGCCAGGCATCACTATCGCAAGAAGTACCTCCCAGGCCATCGCAGCGCCTGGAAAAGAATGCTGGTGGTAGGCTGTTGGCGCGACGCCGTCGCAGCCGAGATGGAGGCGAAGGCGATTGAAGTCGGGCGGCAAACCGCCCCTGGGCGTCTCAAGAACAAAGCTTCGGACGCTCGGGGGCTGGAGATCCGCTCGTGGTCGCATAGCTTTGTGTACATATGCAGCGGCTTTAAGCCATAATGTAGGGGAGGGACGTGGGAGCGGGGGGAGGGGGGAACCAGGAGAGTGAGGAATATGAGACATAGTGTGCACCACATAGATTGCACCGACTAGATTGCACCATAAATTATCGGTTCGAGACGCGCCGCCATCCCCCCCCCGCAATGCGGTGGGAAGACCAGCCTCCTCCTCCCCTCCTCATTATCCTCCTCCCTCCCCCCTCCTAACCCCACCTCCTCCTCCTCCTCTTCCTTCCCCTTCCTCCTCCTCCAGGCCCTGGGATGCTGCTGGCAGGAACAGATGGAAGCAAAGTGCAGCTGGAGCTGGATGAAACGGGAAACGAATGCCACGATGAGGGAGGACGAAGCGGCCCGCGAGGGCCGGAGGTGCATCCTGAGGGCCCGGGAGTTCATTTTCGAGAGGAGAGAGATGTGGAAGATGATAAAGGAGGACAAGGCGGCCAAGGAGGAGATGAGGGAGGCGACCGACCGCGGAGAAGCAGGAGAAGAGGAGAAGCAGGAGAAGAGGAGAAGCAGGAGAAGAGGAGCGGCATCCAATGCCCAAAGGTCGGAGAAGCGGCAGGAGAAGGAAGAGGCTGACGGGGGCCGGCCGAGCGCGGCAGAGGGGAGCAGCGACATCCACGGAGGCCGACCGAGGCCCATACAAATATCCACTGGTCCTCGCCAGACCCATCATCCAGTGGCCCTGGCGAGGACCGGTGGACATATGCATGGACCTCGCCGCCGAGGCCGCGAGGTAAGCATGAGGATGAGGAGGAGGAGGAGGAGGAGGAACGTGGACCACGATGGCGCCCTGATGGCCCGCGAGGCGCGGACCTCCCGGCGGGCCGCGGCACCACCTCTGGATGGACCCCAGTCTTCCTAACTCTGATGGCCCGTGAGGCGCAGGCCCCCGAACCCCGAACGGCGATGACCGCCACGACGACGACGACGATTGGACCTCCAAGCCCGATCCCCAGGGCACCACCAGGGAGCGGGGCCAGGGTGGGGGGCGCCCCCAAAAACATGATTTTCTCAAGTGAGGAGGATGGCTGGAGAGGCGGGCGCCAGTTTCGTTCGACCCCCCCTGTGCCACGATACCCCATTCGGGTTCCAACTTCTGGTGGGCCTCTTGGGCCGTCTTGGGCCGTCTGGAAAGGCTGTCTGGAGGGCCTCTTCTTGGGCCGTCTTGGGGCTTCTGTCGCTTTCGCCAGCCAATCAACGGTTCGGGTGCCGCATTCGGGCACGCTTCGGGTGCTGCATTCGGGCGCGCTTCGGGCGCCGCATTCGGGTGCTTTCGCAACATGGGGCACGCTTCGGGCGCCGCATTCTGCACTGGGGACTGAAACTGATGCGCGACAACAGCACGCATCTCCTGCGCATCGCAAGTTCAGAAACACAAGCGCGCAGCGAATATACGAGGCCTCGTGCCAAGGCACAAAGAGGAGAAGGGAAGGGAGAGGATCCTGAGGGAGCTGAGGGCTGCAGGGGTGACACCCAACCAACGCCTTTAAAAATCACGCCTAGAAGCTCCGATGGCAACCATCTGGATATCAGAAACAAATCTGAACACTCAACAATAGAACGAGCGATGTGACAATAATCAGCAATGCCATCGCGGGATGCACAGATGCGGCCATGCACTGTGTTGAGTGCTACCGGGCATAACAGCAACATCAAGTTGAGACCAGCTCCGATTGCAGCCATCCGATTTCAACCAAAATCTGAACACTCAACCATAGAACGGGCGATGCGACAATAATCAGCAACGCAATCGCGGGATGTACATATATGCAGCAATGCACTGTATTGAGACCTATCACAGTTGAGAACACTGCACCAGCAACGTTGAGAGCAACCTGAAATGGTAAACGCTGACACCAACAATGTTTATAGCTACCTGAATTGTGTTGCCACAACAACTGATATTAAATGTTATGAGAAGAATTCCTGTTCGGTAGCGCGCTCGCATCACTGCAGCCCGCAGATTTGCAATCTGTCCAAAGCTTTAAACGTTTGAGGTTGACTCGGCCCACCACTGAATCGTCGTGAGGCGCCGTGCCATTGCTGTGCCCCTCCGTGAGCACATACTCGAAATACGACCTCTTCTTGCCACCGATTTTTTTCGCGATGCAAAACTTGCGTGCAATATCAGGCGATGCAACGGCCATGCCACCAGGCAAAGGGTAAAAGAACGCGAGCGTTGGAAGGAGACGCATTCCCCGGCGCCGACGATCAACACACGGCGGTTCGCATGCAACGTTGTCAATATCATGCTCTGAACGTCCAATTGGCGCTCATGGTGGAACGTCTCTCTCATGTGTGTGTTGGCAACCATCGAGCCTGGCCCAGTCACGGCTGCCATAATCGGATTGCCGGATGGAGCCAACTCGGCCCCCATCTTTTGCGTCAAGTGCCGCGGGCCCAAAGGGTTGTATATGCGTCCCGCGAACGCTGGAAAATTACTTGCATGTGGTGAAATACCTTTGACCAAATGGGACTCATGAATGATAACATGCGTCGCCCTGAGGTTCTGGCCCATCAACGCCTCGTTGAAAGTCTGCTGAACTGCCGTCGCCCCTCTCCAGAGGTTCCAGAGGTGAGCGCATTGGCGTTGCTCAAAGGATGATTCGCGAATGGGCGGCTCGCGCGGTAAATCGCCATTAGTCTTCTTCCAACGCGATATCTTGCTAGCACCACAAAACGCACCGAAACAGTGTCCAAAACCGATTACCAAATCGAAGTCCTCATCGGATCCAAGCATGTGTTGATAATCAAACAAATTGACAGGCTTAGAATGCACCACAACGCCGTGGTCGCGACACCACTGTAGATTCTTCATATACTCTTCACCGGCTGCTGGATGGATATCGCACACATGCAAAAGACCTGGAGGGAACGGTTCCCACGGTGGGCGGGGCCGCGGCTTTGCCGCCATGTGTAGTCGGCGATGGCCGCCCGAAAATGCTTGAGCCAAAATCGACTACGGAAAACCCACACAAGCATATCATAGCAAAACACATAGCGCACAGGCATAGCATAACGCATGGCGCAACAGGCATAGCATAGCACATCTAGCCGAGCCTGGCATTGCATTAGCAGTATCATTCTCGTAGCATAGCACTACCATCAGAGTTCGTATACCATAACATTACATAACATCGTGATGATAGCGAAAGTCTTGCCTTTTGACACAGCACAACACATTTATCTTCCATCAGGGCCGAGCATATGATGATGGCGGTGATCATGGCGGCGATCATGGCGCGACGACGACGAGGAGGAGAAGGAGGAGGAGGAACCCCTAATGATGCCCTAAGAGGACGGGCGCTAGAGGCTGGGCTAGAGGCGCGGGGGGAGGGGGAGGGGGGGGGGGGGCGAGAGAGCAGGAGGATGGACGACGATATGGGGAACAAGAGAGCGAAGATGCGACCTATGCACGGTGGCGGGATGTCGCCGTAGGCCACTGTTGCGCCGTCGCTCGCGCTCGTCAGCGGCGGGCTGGGGGGGGCAGGATAAGAGAGCATTGCTGGGGGAGGAGGGGGATGGGAGGGCATTCTGGGGGGAGGGGGCTGGGGGGAGGGAAGTATGGGTCGTTTCGACATAACCAACATGGGCGCCTTTTTCACTGGCACGCGTCACCGTCGGCCTCCTTACAGGCCACAGAATTTTCAAATTCAGTTTCTGCAGTTACATGTAGACTTTTCTATTGTGGGCAATACAATACTCCAACGCGCGCGCGGGTGACCATGGCCACCCGCACGCGCAGGTGACCCAGACCCGCGCGCGCGCGGGGGTCACCCGAAATCCGCTCGGTCACTGTTAAGGGTTCACTTCAGTTTCCAGGCCAACATGGCGGCTTTTCGATTGTGGACAATGCTGAACTCCAACGCGCGCGCGCGCGCGCGCGCGCGCCCTGCGGAAATCTATGGGTTCCCTGCGGGAATCTATGGGATTCCCTGCGGGGATCTATGGATTCCCTTTGGGAATCTATGGGTTCCCCGCCAAAGCCTATATTGTTCGCTTCGACATCACCAACATGGGCGCCTCTTCATAGCTTGCCCATGTTGTCAAATGTGTCGGCGTCCATAATAAAGAGCCATACCAATCTTGAATTCTGTTTTTGGAGTCACACATAGATTTTCTATTGTGGACAACACAAAAGTCGGCGCATCCGTCGGCCTCCTTAAGGAGCCACAGAAATTTTGAATTCAGTTTTTAGATTTACATGTCGACTTCTCCATTGTGGACAATACAGGACTCCTCAACGCGCGCGCGCGCGGGAAACCATGGTCACCCGCTCGCCGGTGACACGCGTCACCGTCGGCCTCCTTAAAAAAGTACCAGATTTTTTTGATTTAGTTTTTGGAACTACATGTCGACTTTTCTATTGTTGACAATGCAGAACTCCTCAACACGCGCGCGGGCGCGTGGCGGGTGACCCACCCACGTGGGTCACCAAAAACTGTTTTGAAAATTTCTGTGGCTCTTTAAGGAGTCCGACGGTGGCCGGGTCACCCGCACGCGAGGGGGACCATGGTCACCCGCGCGCGCGCGCGCGTCCGCGCGCGCGCGCGTTGGAGTTCTGTGTTGTCCACAATGGCTAAGTCGACATGTAAGTCAAAAAATTGAATTTGAAATTTCTGTGACTCTTTAAGAGGCCGACGGTGGCCGGGTCACCCGCACGTGCGGGTGACCATGGCCACCCGCGCGCGCGCGTTGGAGTTCTATGTTGTCCACAATTAATAAGTCGACATGTAATTCCAAAAACTGAATTTGAAATTTCTGTGGCTCTTTAAGGAGGCCGACGGTGGCCGCGTCCCGCACGCGCGGGTTACCGTGGTCACCCGCGCGCGCGTTGGAGTTCTGTATTGTCCACAATCGAAAAGCCGCCATGTTGGCTTGGAAATTGAAGTGAACCCTTAACGGTGATCGAGCGGATTTCGGGTGACCCGCGCGCGCGCGGGTCACCCGTACGTGCGGGTGCGCGCGTTGGAGTTCTGTGTTGTCCACAATTGCAAAGTCGACACGTAAGTCAAACAAATGTGTTTGAAATTTCTGTGGCTCTTTAAGGAGGCCGAAGGTGGCTGGGTCACCCGCACGTGCGGGTGACCATGGTCACCCGCGCGCTCGCGCGTTGGAGTTCTATGTTGTCCACAATGGATAAGTCGACATGTAATTCCAAAAACTGAATTTGAAATTTCTGTGGCTCTTTAAGGAGGCCGACGGTGGCCGCGTCACCCGCACGTGCGGGTGACCATGGTCACCCGCGCGCGCGTTGGAGTTCTGTATTGTCAACAATCGAAAAGCCGCCATGTTGGCTTGGAAATTGAAGTGGACCCTTAACGGTGACCGAGCGGATTTCGGGTGACCCGCGCGCGCGTGCGGACTTCTTTATTGCCGACAATAGAAAAGTCTAAATGTAATTCCAGAAACTGAATTTGAAATTTCTGAGGCCGCTTTCGTAAGACATCCTTGAAGATCGGGCCTCGGAGGTTCCCTACTCCATGAGTGGTCTGGGCATTTGCCCAGGCCTGGGCCGCAGGTGGAAAGACCAGCGCAATGCGCGAAGCCTGCAGTGGGTGACCTCAGTTGACCCGAGAATAAGATAGCCCCAGAAGACGGCGGCGGCGCGGGCGTCGACGTCGCGCGCGTTGGAGTTTTGTATTGTCCACAATAGAGAAGTCGGCATGTAAATCCAGAAGCTGTTTTGAAAATTTCTGTGGCTCTTTGAGGAGGCCAACGGACACCCTTGAAACTTGGGCCTCGGTCATCGTCACCGCCATCACCATCATCACCATCACCATCATCACCATCGCCGTCACCACCGTCGTCGTCATCGCCGCCATCACCATCATCACCTTCGTCGCCATCATGAGTACACCATCATCATCGAGGGTGCGGGCGGGAAAGTGGTTCGAGAATCACTCTTGCCTCAACGTGTAGCCAGGACCCCCTGTTAAGCTTCGGCCAGGCTCGGGCGCCAGCCCGGGCGTCGGAATCGGCCTGGGGGGGCCCCTGGGCGCCGGAAGCAGACATTCAGCATCTTCAAAAGAAAAATGTGTACTAGAATGGCCTTTTTTCGGCGCCGCCTCGGAAATCGATTTTCCGGCGCCGGCCGGAACCGGCTCCGGACCTGGCCCGGGCGTTGGCCCGGGCGCCGGCTCGGGCGTCCGGCCCGGGCGCCGGGTCGGGCGCCAGCTTGGGTGGTCGGCGGGCTTGCTATCTTTTGCAACGACTTGCACCATTTTGGCTTCGTTACAACTCGTTACTAACATATGGCCACCTACTTAGGTAACTCGATCCATCAAGTTAGCGATTTGTTTGTTTACAACGGTTGCTAACGACTTAGCACTTAGCCTCGTGTTGGGCTAAGTTGCTAAGTAGTTGGCCAAGGGTTGGGCCAGGCCAGGTTAGCTAAGTACCGCTAACTGAGTTAGCTAACCTCGCTAACTCACTTAGCGCGGTCTCCTGGATGAGTTTTTTTTTTCTTTCGGAGCACCAGGGATGTTATTTTGATGTCGGGCTTGCAAAAAAACATACAGCCCCAACGTGGAACCTTCGCTGCCGACCCCCGACCACGCCGCTGCTCAAGGCTGCGATATTAAAACGTTAAGCCTCCAGTGTCCAGAATTTCTGAGCAGGCGTTGCCAGTTTCTGAGATTCCCCATTCAGAGCACCTCCGAAGTAGCAGCGTTTCGAAGACAGTGCGGTCCCAGGATCAAGCCCAATCAGGCTTCAAGACGGCTCCATTCCTACCTCGCAAGCCAGTGAGACGGCCCAAGCCAACCCGCGTTGGCCCACAGGGCCCAGGAGGTCAAGGTGAAGAGGAGAGAGCGGGAAGAGGAAGAGGAAGAGGATGAGGAGGAGCAGAGGGATGATGAGGACGGAAAAATAGTAGGAGGGGGAGGGGAGGAAGAGGAGGAGGAGGAGGGGGAGGAGGAGGAGGAAGAGGAGGTGAAGACATCAAAGTTGATGACGTTCAATGGATGGGGCAGGACTGGGATAAGAGGATTGTGATGATGAGGAGGGAGAGGAGACAGGGGAGGCGGCAAGGAGGAGGAGGGAGGGGGGGGGGGGGAGGAGGGAGGAGGAGGAGGAGGAGGAGACTTTGCTTTCCTAGTGGGGTCTGGCGGAATTGGCAGCAGCCTCGCTGATTGTGCAACATGACAAATGTCGTTCCACTGGACCAACGCAAGCGGGCGAAGTACAGTGAGCAGGGCGTCGTTGCTACAAAACGTAAACACTTCAGGTAAATCATCCAAGTCAGCCAGCATTGGCTGACCAGACTTCGTCCAAGTGCTGCGCCACGCGTGCGATTCCACACGCCGAAACGGCTGGACCGCAGCGTAACTCACATCAAACGTTGATGCGGAAAAAACCACGCGGGCCACGATCCAACCATCTGCTGACTTCAACGCTATGATGCCACGAACCCATGCAACATCGAATTCGTGGAATCTTGCTCTGCAAGACGTCTGATGGCGTGTTGTTCCAAAAGTGGCTGTCAAAAGCGATGCCATCTTGGCGGTGGCCGCAGACGGGCCGATCAGACGTACGTTTAAATTTAGCCAAGGAGCGCCATGCAGGTTGTGGAAGCTTTCTGCGACAACCTCGCGGATCACAGATTTCGTATTTTTCTGATGGTCCCCCCCAAACTTCAATATCGATTTGCGTTTGCGCTCGAGAGGGAGGGTATGTGGAGACCACCCCCACCTGGAGGCATACTGGGCATGGTGTAGGATGGCATGACGTTTCCATAATGACCCCTCGGTGCCGAACGCCTTCTTGTAAGCGCGAAGAACATTTTCCGTTGCCTTATCGACACTTGCTGCTGGAACCTTAAATTTTGCTGTGTTCGAATGTATCTGTATGAGGGTACATAATGAGATCATCGCTTCGCATGCGTCAGCATGCGTACCACTCGGCAGGACCCTTGTCCTAAAGAGATGCGCAAGGGGAAGGTGCATGCTCAGCGCCTCCGCGGCGCTGCAACTCCAATAACTTTTTTTCCAGTTGGAGTCAGCCCTCGTCGTTTTCCACATATCGATTCCAGGGGCGCCTCTGCTTGAAAGGCGCCTGGGCCACGAGAACGATTCCATAAACTTCAGGATATGATGGGACTTAAAACCAGATTGACTGATACTCCACACACATAGGAATAACACCTGCTGAAATATACCCTGCAATAAATTGTGGGCCCAGTCGCGCACGTTCTGCTTCGGTGGGTTCAAAACCTCCTTGAGTTCAGGCCTACGGAGCACGTTGAAACGAGAATCCGTCCAGCCAAGGCAAGGCGTTGCTCCTTCTCTTCGCGCTCGCCTTTCTTCATGGTGGGCCTATTCCTCGCCAGGTCATCGATAATGTACTGCGCAGTTGCCTTCGTGTTGAACTCAAATTCGCCGAGAGATGACACTTTCGAATACTCCTTCAAGTGCGCCGCTCCGTTGAGCGCGCCAGCCGCAACCCAGTTTTTGCTCGCGATGTTGGCGCGGTGTAGGCAACACTTGATGCCTCCGCTGCCCTTGCACAGCCAGATGCTGCGCAAGGCCGCCTCGCCCCCCAAGACGTTCCCCAACGTGGCGTGGATGCGGAAGCCCTGCCCGTCATCATAGTCACAGTGGACACCAGAATATCTCAAGTCGCGGCCGTTCGGAGCGAACATCCCGATGAGAATTTCACCAGCCAGCTGAGCCATCCCAGATTCGCACTCTGCTACATCCACAGATCGCACAACACCGATGCACAGCCGCGCGTCCTCCTTGCAGAGCGCTGCTGCGCCGAGCTCAAGAAATGACATGTCTATATTTTGTGTTGCCCGCTTGTTCCATTGCTTCGATTTGTTCCCAGGCTTTGTCTCGTCCCCATACAATGTGATGTTCCAAGGATTGTCAATCGAGCAGGGCGCATGCTGGTTCGCCCTCTCGAGGAAATATCGCCACCGACTGCACTTGCCAAGGGCGTGCAAGTACGGCACTGGATCTGCAATGTCAACAGCAATGCGGTTCCCCTCGGTGTTCTCTATGTGCGCTGTGCACATCGCAGGCCCGTATGGTGTGTTCTGGAAGGCTTGCTGATCCCTGGCTGCGCGGATGTCTGCCGTAGAGCATGCACCGGGGATCTCAGGCGTGTTGGCCAGCTTGATAAACGCAGCAAGGGCTACCTTACTTGTGTGGGGAAGCTGGTGTCGGATCTCGGAAATCCTGCGAAGCTTTGCAGCCCGCTCCATCGGTCCAAAACTGCACTTCTGCCAAAACGGCTGCGGGAGGAGGAGGAGGACGGAACCGCGGTGATGGAGGGGGGGGCGGGCACATGGGGATGTTTGCTTTCATTGCAGAACCAGATTTTGTGGTATAGGGGGTGGATAATGCAGAAGGGTGGGAGGCATTTAGGTGTCTCTCTTTCCTTATGCTGCGAATGCGCTGTGCTGCTGCGTAGACAAGCTGCATGGGCCTGCACGTCGGCCATTTGCTATGTTGACTGTATTGTTACACGCTGCTCACATGCACTACATAATGTTTTGCTTGGGAGCCTTAAGGGAACTAGTGTATCCTATTGGGCAACATGCAACACGTACAACATCATGACACCTCGTACTTTGATTCGGGCTTATGTTTGGGCCCCATGCGACCTCTTGCATACCTTCTTTGGGGTGTCCGTGCTAGGGTTTCCTGAGGTTGAGGGCGTCTTTGGATTTTCTTTAGGGGTGGGGCGTCTTGAAGGCGCCCTTAGGGGTGGGGCGTCTGCGGGGCCCCCTCGAGCTTTAGCACTTCCGTGGTATGCGTTTTTTTTTGGGGGGGGGTGAACAGGGCCAAGTTTGGATGGATGATGGCAAAGGTGATGTGATATGGCAACTGATGGCGACATTCACCTCGCAAGATCGCGTGGTCTAATTCGGGATACGTATGCGAAAAGCAACTTGCCCAGCTCAGCTGGCTAACTGCTTCCCTGCAATAGCGCTATACGGGCACGAATCGTACTGATGCTCAGGGCGTGCACGTCACCCACAAGGTGCGAAACAAATCAAAATTGCGCTATGCGCGCGAGCGCCAATGCGCGCTCGCAATGTTGAGAGCTTCCTGGAAAGACTTGGCGGGTTCATCGCCATGCGGGACTGTCTTCTCGGCGCCCCTGCGTGCGATGTCTGGCCAGACCCTCCATCCGTTCCTAGAAGCTGAGTGAGACACCCTGCCTGAGAGGTAAGTTACAGAGCCCACAACGGGCACGGCAGGGCGCTTCGCATCGGGCAAGGCAGCGGCAGCCGCTGGCCTCTTACGAGGTGGGCCGACGCTTGCTCCGTTGGCAGGCCCGTTGAAGTTCTTGGAAGCTTTAGGAAACGCCTTGGCCTTGGCCTTGCCTTTGGCCTTAGCCTTGGCCTTCCCCATGGGGCTGGTGCGGTCACGAGGTCCTCCTCACCATCGAGAGCTGGGCAGTCTTCGCCCAGCTCTTCAGCTCGTGCAGCCGCCGCTGAAGCAGCCGCCACGGCAGACTTCGAGTCAGTGGTGTCCGCTGCTTTGACCTTAGACTGCTTGGCCTTGGCCTTCGCCTTGGCGAGCATAACAGCGTGCTCGTCTTCGATCTCCTTGACCCTCTGCTCAGCTTCAGCTGCCTCGTTGGGGGCGTCCTTGCCCTTGTCGAACTCAGCGAGGGCAGCAACAAACTGTTGACCAGCTGGAGCGGCTGCTGGCTGCGGTGGCTTCGCCGATGCATTTCAACTCTACATCATCTCAAGTATTCTGTCCATGCAAGGTCTGAAGCACTGATCTCACAGTTGTTACTAAATTATATGGAAACTACATCAATTTCTCATTTTAGAAATTGAGGTTGACACCGAACGACCTGAATTTCTCATTTTAGAAATTGAGATTGCCACTAGACGACCTGAATTTCTCATTCGAGAAATCGAGGTCCGCCTGGAATAACCCCACTTTCTCATTTGAGAAATTGTGGGCGTTCCGGACCAACCCCAATTTCTCAAATGAGAAATTGGTGCCAATTTCTCATTTTAGAAAGTGAGGTCGGTCCTAAGCGAAAGTTCCTTCAGATACATGCAATCGAGACCACCAAGGCACTGGTTCCTTCGGATATCGGGGTCTTTAGACGCCAGCAGCACGCGCTCGAGACGGTACTCAGACAGACTGTTGGGGGGCCGGGGTTGCGCTGCGACCACAGCGAGGGAGAGGCAAATCCAGCCGTGACGACGCCAACCCGATTAGCCCAAGTACGGTTGGGGGGGTGGGATCGCGCTGTGACCACAGCGAGGGAGAGGCGAATCCAGCCGAGACGACGATAGCCTGAAGAGCCAACCGACGGATGGGAAGTCAGGATCACGCTTGTATCACAGCGAGGGAAAGGTCAATCCAGCCGTAGTGAAGATGATCCGAGGCAGCGTCTCGCTTAACCTTCCCATCCAAATGCACAACCCCAGCCCCGAAGCTAGACGGGATTGTGCAGTTGTTGCGTAGGCCTCAACAAGAACGGTTACGATGATGACAACGATGGTGATGCTGGTGTTGATGCTTATGTGGGTATCCGTCGCACGCGCGACTAGCAGCGCCACGCATGCGCGATTGCAAGCGCACTGGACAGAAGTTGCCATGCCTTGTCAAGGCATGTCGTGACAGGGACTGAGCAGCATTCCCTCCTCCATCCTTCCCTCATTATCCATCCCTCCTCCCTTTTCTTCCTCGTACCTACCTCCTCCTCCTCCTCCTCCTGGGGCGCTGCTAAAGCAGCGAACTCATTCCAAATCCTAGAGAAACAAGGGGGCTCAGGGAGCCTTGTATTCAGAGCCAGCGGCAGCGCTGTCATCTCCATCGGCAGCCGCCTCGGTGTCACTATCAGGCCCCGCGAACTGCCTGCTCGATGCCTTGAGGCGCTTGATCGCTGCAGGCTTCTCAGTCTTGTCCTGCGCCTTGACGTAGCTCCTCTTGGAAGGGCGCTCGAGGGTGTGAGCCCTCAGGAACGCCCACTGGAGCACCTTGGGGTCGAGGGGGATCATCGCCATGCTGGGCGCGATGTTATGTGGCATCGCTGTCTTGACATCGGGCACGGTCTCGTCGAGAGGAGTCTTGAAGGACGGCAGCGCGACGGAGACCAACGAGCTCTCGTGGCCCTCCTGGAGCCGCTTCAGAGCCGAGGCGCCAGCTTTGCGGCGGAACGAGGTGACATCGCCCGTCTCAGCGTCACCTCCGAGTTCTCCCTTGCTGGCTGACGACTGGAGCTCGATGAGCTCGTCAATGCGTGTGGAGGCGATCGTGGAGTACACCTTGGTGCGAAGCAGCCAGTCCTGCATCTTCTTGTCGCCGCGCTTGAGCTGCACGAACTCCTGGCGCCCGACACATAGTACTTCGACATCCCACGAGGCATGGCCAAATGGGCTGCTGATGTTCACAGCCTTTGTGAAGATGACTTCTTTCAAAGAAGCGGTGCGAGGGCACTCCAACGCTTTGGGGGCCATCGCAGGAGCAAGCTTACTGTAAAGAAAGCGGAACACACAGTGTGAGCCTCGAAGTTTGGCCTCTTGCCGAAATGGCGGTACGTGTGATGGCGATGTCTTGCATGATGTGGTGATGTCTCTTGCCCCCTTCCCCCCTTGGGTCGATGGCAACGTGGATGGTGACATTGTTGTGGTGTGTGTGTGTGTGTGCGTGTGTGTGTGTGTGTGTGTGTGTGTGTGTGTGTGTGTGTGTGTGTGTGTGTGTGTGCGGGGGGGGGGGGGGGGGGGGAGGATGCTGCGCGATGGTGGGGATGAAGCATGGGGGAGGGGGGTGGGTGGGTAAATTAAGGCCCATGGCGTGGGTACGAATCCAGGGTCTCTTATCTTAGGACATGTCTACCTTATTGCCTTACCGAGTATTGATCCACCCTCCGAAGACGAATGCGCGTTGTAGCGTCTTGGGCTGTTTTGGAAACCGTTTGTTTAAGTCGTCATGGGTTTGTCTTGGTTGGCTTTGGCACGTCCTTTGGCTTGTCTTGGAAACATGTTGGGTCGTGTCGGAGCCTCTCGGGAGTTTGTCAGAGCACGGAGAATGATCCACACGAGAGGGGGGAGCACATCGGAGGAAGGGCTGTCAGTCTTTGGGATCTCTGATGCGCGCGAAGCGCTGGCGAAACTCCAGCCACCGACAGGGGCCGTTGCCTCCGTTGGTTAGCCATCGGGTTCCAGCGCCATGGCTGGTTGATCAAATGCGTGGAGGCTGCTCGCCTCGGAAATACATTCAAACTGAGTTCGCGTCTTCCCGAGCATTCGCACTGTCTCCCCCCGTATTTGTCATGTCATCATCCGCTCCGCCCCTCGGTTTTCACATCCTCCTCATCCTCATTTCCATAATCCTCCCTCTCCTCTACCCAAGCCTCATCTTCAGCCTGCTCGAGTTTCATCGCAGCTAGCCTGCGATGCGTGCGAGCGGTGACTTGAGCGATCTACAGTTCATGCAAACAGTGTGAACATACTTATTGACGAGAAGCGAACCACAAGCTTCTGCCTGCGCACAGGAAACAGCATATCACACAATGGTTGCGCCATCACGCGCGAAAAGTTCAGCGCCCACGCTTCGCGGGTGACTGTTCGTTGACGTCAGGGCCAACGCGAGTGCGCTTCTGCGCGCACCCTTGGGACAAAAATGTGCCTGCCTTCACTTTAGCAGTGTTCTTCAACACTGGAAGCTGGATAGCAAAATGCTCAGGGGTGTCGCCAGGGTGCATCGTGAGCTGAATGTCGCACGAAGCCTTGACCCTGGACATATTCGGGGATTTGTCTGTGGGCACGCAGAAGAATGTGCTGACGAAGTTCTGGCCACTCTGCTTCCCCGTGACGAATTGCGGCATCAAGTGGGGTGCCGTCGGGGGCTTGCTCATGAGGGCTCCTAGGTCGACAGCCTCATCAGGGGCTGCAGTGTTCGGGCCCCCTGTGCTTCGCAAGCTGAGTGACAGGCGACATCGCGAGAGCGTTCGGGTCGAAGTCCTGCAGCGCTTGCAGGGCGAACGGATTCGTGTAGATCTTGAGCCCCGCGAACTTTGTCTCGGACTCCTCGCTCGCTGCAGTGAGGCACAAACAAATCTGAGACTTCACGTGCTCGATGCGCCAGCTGGTGTTCGGCGACGGCAGCATGTTGCTAAACGTCAGCACCTCCTGAGGCTTGGCCGTCGCGGGCACCCGCAGGTCCTTCAGGTTACCAAGCGCGAGCGCGAGAGGTTCGCCATTTGCGTGGACTCCTGTCGGTGCTTTCGTGGCGATGGCCTCGCCGATCTCCTTGATAATCCACAGCGCGCAGGCGCTGCTGTTCTGGCCGGCCTTCCGCGGCTTGATGATCGAGCCGACCTTGTACCCGAGCCGCTGAATTTGGTAGGCCGCAGACTTCACGTCTGACATCTGCTGCGCGGCGACGCTCGCCTTGGGGGGTGGCATCTCCACCTGCTGCAGCAGAGCGGCGTTCCGAGTCGGCGCTGCCGACGCGGATCGCGCCTTCAGTGATGAAAAAGCTCTTCCTATGTCTCTTCCTCCTCCTCCTCTTCCTCCTCCTCCTTCTCCCCCTCCCCCTCCCCCCCCCCCCCCCCCCCCCCCCCCCCCCCCCCCACCCTCCCCCCCCCCCCCCCCCCTCCCCCCCCCCACCCCCCCCCCCCCCCCCCCCCCCCCCCCCCCCCCCCCCCCCCCCCCCCCACCCCCCCCCCCCCCCCCCCCCCCCTCCCCCCCCCCCCCTCCTCCTCCTACTTCCCGTTGCTTCCCCCCACCTCCTCCCCCTCCATCCCCTCATCATCACCATCGTCATCATCGCCCATCGCCCGTGCCAAACAGGCCGGTTTTTGGGCAATGCTGAATTTCGACGGAGTCGGAACGTGCGCATCCAGGAATCACTTTGGGCTCTTGCTTGAGGGTCGCCCGGCGGCGGTTGATCCGCGGGTTGTCGATCGGCTGCCCCTTGATGTCGGCGAGCGCGTCGATTAATACCTTGGTGGCCTCCTCCAACGTGGCAAAGTCCTTGCCCTCGCGGCTGCTCTTGTCCTTCCACAAGAGGTGCACGACTAGGCGCATGTCGTTCTCGCAGGTGAGTTGCAGCTTTGACCTCAGGCTGATGCCATGCGCGACGCACATGTCTCGGGCGTCCTCCATCATCTTCTCAGCCTTGTGCGCCGAGTCCAGAGTGGCCTTGTTGCGCAGCTTGCCGAGATCAGAGTCGCGAGTGAGCCCAGCCTTGCCGTCGACCACCTTGTCGATTGGCGAGCTGAGCTGCGCCCAGAGCGCAGCCGCGCGCGCTCGCTGCAGAGGTACAACGAGCGACGGCCACGACAGGTTGGCAAGCTTCTCGAAACAAGAGCCGCCGATGTGGCCGAACGTGGCCGAGGCGCCGCGGGGAACCTGTGGGGAATGGACACTTGGAGGAGGAGGGGGAGGAGGAGGAGGAACGCATGATAAGGAGGCCATCGGCACTCGGATTCGGAGAGTGCGACCTGATGGGGCTACTCGGGCCGAGGATCGAGGATGGAGGGCCGCAGCCCTCGTCCTCGTCAGCGATCCTCGGCCCTGCATTCTCATTCTTAGGGCCCTCGACCCTCTGCCCGAGGCAACCCCCTTATCACCGCTCCTCCTCCTCCTCCTCTCTTCCTCCTCCTCCTCCTCCTCGCCCTCCCCCTCCTCCTCCTCCTCCTCCTCCGCCTCCACTTCCTCTTCCCTGCCGTGCAGAGCCTTGAAGACCGCGGTCTTCATGTCGCGCGCCTCCGCGATCTGCTCCTGCGGGACTGCGTGCGCGAACTAGCGCAGCTGCAAGGCCCAGTCCTTCCAGAACGGGTTGGTGAGCAGGCTCTCCTCCATGGCCGCGCCCCGCGCGACCTTCTCGTCGCCGTTGGTCGCCATGGCCCGCGCGAAGGAGGAGTGCGTGGTGAGTAAGCCCTCCAGCTCGGACACATCAGACGCGCCCTTCCCGTTGAGGGCGCTCACGCCTATGCACAGCACATCTGGGAACTCCTGCGCGATGGCGTAGTTGAGCACCTGCCACTCGAGGCCCCTGTTGAGAGCGTCGCGCAAGGTGGGCCACTTCTGGCACATGTACTCCTCGTCCAAGTAGCCCGATGGTGCAATGAACTCGTCGCTGCATGTCATCTTGCAGCTGATCGCACGGATGGCTACGTTGCAGTGCGTGCCGCCGAAGCTTGCGAGCTCCATGACGTCGTGTGGACGCTGAGGTGGTGGTTGAAGTCCACCCACTTCTCACCTTCTGGAGTTCCTCTCGGCACCTCAACCGCGAACGAACCGCAGGACGCGCGAGAGTAGCTCCAGCCGGCCCTGCAGTGCTTGCCGAGGTTGCTGAGGCTCTTGGCAACCTGGGAGGGTGGATAGTGAAAACAGGCCCGCATCCAATATCACTAGTAGCATTCATCATTCCTCTCACTCGCCCTCCTCCTAGTCTCCTCGCCCTTGCTCAGCCCTCCTCCCTCTTCTCCTCCTTCTCATCCTTTCCTCGCCCTCTCATTCACCTTCTCACTCTTCTACTCATCCCTTTCTCTGAGGCCATCCCTCTCCTCCTCCTCCTCCTCCTCGTCCTCCACCTCCTTCTCCTCCAGCTCCTCCTCCTCCTCCCTTTCGTCCTCCTCCTCTTCCCCCCCCCCTCCTCTCCCTCCCCCATCCTCTCACCTCCCCGATGTCACATTCTCCCCACGCACCTCGAAACCGAAGCGTCCGCGGTTGCCGGGGCTGACGCCGACGCGGGAGGCCGCCGCCGTCGTCGTCCTGAGCAGCTGGGGCCTGGGCTTCAGCACATCTAAGATGCTGCCCCAGGCCATGATCACCTGCCCGTCGCTGTGGAAGCGGGCGACGATGTGCTGCAGCTCCGCCCTGACCTTGCCCAGGGCGCGCTCGACCAGCGCCATGATCGAAGATCCTCGGGGCCCAGCTCCAAAGGATGCGAAAGCCGGAGGCCGAAACACACATTGAGCCAAAATGGGCAAGGCGGAGCGTTGCGTTGGGGGCCTCTCGGGGGCCTTTTGGCTTGGGGCTAAGTGTTGCTAACTCACTTAGCTAACCCACTAACTCACTTAGCTAACACAGTTAGCTAACTGCCTTACACAGACTTACCCAAGTCTTCCCAAGAGAGCCAACCTATGCTATGTTGGACGGTCAGCTTATGTAACACTTAGCAACCGCCGTGAGCTCGGACTTGCCAACTACTTACGTAAGTTGACCTAACATGCTAATGTGTTGTATGTATTTACAGACACATAGCAAGTGATGTAGGTGTGTTGCTAGATGTTGTTAGGATGTTGCTAGTGTTTGCCATGGGGTTGTTCAGTTCTTACAACCAGCGTAACTGTTACTGAGGCGGGCTTCCTCCCAAGAGCCCGGGCGTCGGAATCGGCCCGGGAGGCCCCCGGGCGCCGGAAGCAGAAATTTAGCATTTTCAAAGAAAAATGTGTATTAGAATGGCTTTTTTTCGGCGCCGCCTCGCGGAGCCGGTTCTGGACCCGGCGGCCCGAGCGCCGGCCCGGGCGCCGGCTCGGGCGTGCAGCCCGGGCGAGGCCAGCGCTGCAGCGGGAACACGACTCGGAACGAGCGGGGCCCGAAAATGAGGCTGGCGCCTCAGCGAGAGCAGCATTTTGGAAAGAATGCAGGCGAAAACCCAACTCTGGGGAAACCAGTGTAAAGGAAAAACAGTACGCGGGGGGGGGGGTCGGCTACTCCCAGTCCGCCATCAGGGAAGAAGGAGAGTAAGTAGTATTCATATTGAGTAATTGTATAAGAGGAGGAGAGGAGAGGAGGAGAGGAGGAGGAGGAGGAGGAGAGGAGGAGGAGGAGGAGGAGGAGGGAGGGGGGGGAAGGGGGGGGGGGCAGGGGGGGGGGAGTGAGAGGGGGAGGGGGATGAGGAGGAAGAGGAGGAATCTGAGGAGGTGGCGGAGGAAAGGCAGGAGGAGGAAGAACTCGAATACGTACTAATAGTAATGATCGTAATGTTGAGAACCAGAGTATGGAACACACATGAAGAGGAGCACCAAATATGTTGATAACAAAAAATGACAACTAAGAAGGATGCGAATATGAAGACGAAACGTAATCTGAACAATCGTAATAATCAGCTTGTACTAGCAATAGGAACCATCATATTAATAACATGAAGGGTCATACGACGATGGTGAATTATACTACCGCCGTTTGCGAAATAAACGCCCACGCGTGGAAGTACCGGGATCCCCGCCCCGCGCCCCGCATTTCAATGTTGGCCACCGAACACGCCGAAGGGGAGTGCGAAGCGTTGCGAAATAAACGCCCACTTATGTTGGACTGCCCAGCCCTCCCCGTCAACCTTGAAATACGGGGGAAAGGGGGCGTGCTTCGTCGTCTTGTTTTCGATCCCTAAGATGGGCGCTTATTTCGCAAACGGCGGTGCCCCCCACGAGCGTCTTATAGTGACACAGCGCTGTACATTCACACACATGTGTATGTATATATAGGTATATTCCCATACTTATATGTTGTATGTGGATATATATATATATATATATATATATGTATATATACACGTGCATACATAAGTGTGTATGTACACCCTATTTGCACATCCATCTGCCTTTCCCCTATGTGTGCATACACCCATGCATGCACGTACGTGCATGCATGCATTCACGCCGCCACGCAATCCGAGGCTATTCACGCGGCGCTACCCGTGCGGAATCGTCCGGTGGCGACGCAACGCTGATGGCCCTCTTTACTCTCCCCTGCAGCTTCCGTCCACTCTGCCCTGTCTACCTCGTCTCGCACTTCTACCCCTTCGAGGCGTCATTTCCGCGCAAAGACGATGGATGCGCTGCCGGGTGCCACGCGCGCGCGCGCGTAACCCCGCTGGGCGGCGCCAGCGGCGCCCGCGCGCGCGTGCTCACGGGGGTGCAAAAGCTGACAGGCGGGCGCTCGCAAACCAAGTGGGCTTGGTCAGCGGCGCCCGCGCGCGCGTGCTTCCGGAAGCGCAAAAGCTGAGAGGCGGGCGTGCGCAACCCAACTGGACTTCGCCAGCGGTAACCGCACGCGCACCCTCGCGAGCATGCAAAAGACGTGGGGCGGAGCGCTGGGGGGAAGCCCCCGGCGCTGCCCGCGCGCCCCCTCGGGGCGAAACCGGAGAGCCGATTTGCCCAAGACGTCTGCGCTTCTGGAGCGGGGCAGCAAGGCCCACGAATTCAGACGGGCCCAGTCCGCGGGGAGCACCTCGTCCACGGCAACCGCACCCATCGCGCGGACATCCGCCAGCAAGGCGTCTGCCTGCGCGCGGGGCATGCGCGCGTCGGACATGAGGTCGTCGAAGCCGCTCACAGGCGGCGCGCCCGCGTCTGCCCCGACCGGCGCAGCGGGCGCCGGGCGGAAAACGCCGACGGCGTCGAACTTTGCCGCCTCCCGGACGATCCACGCGGTCGTGCACGGAGCACACGAGAGTACGTCCTTCAAGGAGCCGTCCGACAAGACGGAGGTGAATGGGAACTGCCTCGCGCGGTTCTGCATGTGCCGGATGTCCTCCGCACCCACTTTATTCGTCGTCTCCCAGAGGCCCTCCAGCTTGCCCGTGAAAACGGCGCCGTGGTTCCAGCAGACGTCCTTGTTCCCGTCGTTGAAGGACTGGGAAACCTGGATCTCGGTGTGCTGGCCGACGAACAGAGACAAGAACAAAGAGACGGGGACGGTCTTCTCGTGGGCGAACTCAACCGGCCGGAAGTCGTCCCAGAAGATGAACCGCTTCGTGCCGCTGGCCAGGTTCCGGAGTCCAAAGGAGGAGCCCAAGGCAGGCTTGTGCAGAACCCGTTTCGGAGTGAACAAGTCGTCGAAAGGGTAAACTACCGTGCTCTTCCCGGAATTCGACGGCCCCACCAGGAAGGGCACCCCCGTCGTCTTCTTCGGGCCGACCATCAGAATGTCCCGCAGAGACGCCGCGAGCTCCCGAACGTCGAAAGAAGCGGCGTTGCGGGAGAAGATGGTCTCCACGGCTGACCTGCACGAGCACGCCGGGCCATGGGGACATGTCTCCTCAGCGCAGCGGCACACGAGCGTCCAATCGTCCACCGCCTCGAAGGCCGCGTTCTCGCGGGCAGACGCCCACTCCTTCGTCTCCTCAAGGTCCGCCGTCAGCTTGCGCACTCGGCTGCGGACGAACCGCTGCATGGCCTTCGTCCCGCGGTCCTGGACGTACGCCATCAGGCTGCCCTTCGTCCACAAGTGCTTGGCGATGATGGTCGAAGTCAAGTCTACGAGGTCGAACGTCGTCTTCGTGCCCATCGCCCCGGCCGCCTTGTCCGTGGCCTCCCGGCGCTTCACCCACACGCCTGCCATGTATGGCTCCTGCGACATCTCGAAGAGGTCGATGGCGTCGTTCTCGCGCGCGAACCCGGCCCAGTCTGGCTGCCACACCCACGGGGCGTCGTCGACATCTGGTTTGGCTGGGGTCTCCATATACCCGTACCTCACGGCGCTCCACATTCGCTGGTGGGAACCAGAGAAATGGCTCGGCAACAAATGGCGCTCGCGCAGAGTGCGCTTGGCCTGCTGGAAACGGCCCGACCTAGTCAGCTTCGCAGCAACGTGGAAATGGATCGCGCCGTCTTTGTGCTTCTCCTGGAACACCACCGCCATGGACACGAGCGCTTGGCCGTCCGGTTCCTGCCTAGTGCGGCCGCCCGCGGACCCAGTCGGAATCGGATTGTTGAATGCGTCGGCCACTGCTTTTCCGATGTCCTCCCGGCTCATCGTGCCAAGATCGCGGCACTGGCGGCCGTCGGGAAGGGTCGCGTCCAGGACGCGCGATATGGTCACCAAGTATACCCACTGCAACGAGTCCAGTTTCTCGGCCTCAGCCAACACGGTCTCCAGAGGCGACGCGGCGTCCTGGTCGGGCTGCGTTTCCGAAACGACCCGGTTGTCAGGCTCTTGAACTCGTGCTTGCGTTGGTCCAAAGCATGCTCTTGCAAACCGAGTTTCAAAGCGACCTGGCGGCGACACTCACGCAACGAAATGTGTTTCAAGTCCTTGCCTACTAAGACGGCCTTCAAGGCGTCCCGGATGGCTTTGGTTTCGACGGCCTCGGCGTCCACGCCTGCGGACGGGACTGGGGGAGACGGCACCACGTGCCCCGTGTCCGTCTTCTGCCGCAAGCGGCGCCTCGGCATAGAGGGGTCTGTGAGCATTGCAGTGCACGGTGCTCCCAGTGACAGGTGCCAAGGTCCGCACGGTTCTCCCTATAAGACTTGAGCCACAAGGCAGCTGCAGTGGTTTTAAGCACCAATGGCCATGAGCACCAGGACGGCTGTGAGCACCACTTCAAAGCCTGAGAGCACCTCAGAGCCCATTAAGTAAGAACGGCTTGAGCCGAAGCGCCTGTGGGCGCTACAAGGCTGGTGATCACCGCAACAGCCTCAGAGCACCACAGAACTCGAAAGGACCTCAGAGCACCGCAACAGCTACAGAGCACCACAGGACGTGAGTCTCAACGTGCCTGCGAGCACCGACTGGTCAGAGGAAGGGGGAGGGAGGGGGAGGGAAAGGTATGCCCACCAACTGGACATCGACGACATTCCCAAGACAACCCAAACAGGCGCTGGAACTGCCAAATGGCCCAAGATTGCCCCAAAACCTGTCTGGGTCGGAGCGGGAAAACCGATGCAACTTGTCCCAAGAGTGCAAGCGAGGCCGATTCCCTCTCCCTGAATCCACCGCACTCCGAGGGCTCTGGAAGCGGGGGGCGGAGGGGTGGAGAGGACTTGGGGGTTCTGGAGGGTTCTGGAGGTTTTGGGAAGTCCTCCGAAAGTAGAAAGAGTTTGGGAGGGTTCCGGAGGATTTGGGAGCAGTGCGAGGGTTTCGGATGCATGGGGAGTTGTGGAGGTTTTGGGGGGAGCGCGGAGGGGTTAGAAGGTAGGGGGGGGTTCTGGAGGGTTTGGAGGTTTTGGGAAGTCTTCCAAAAGTTTAGGGGGTGTGGGAGGGTTCCGGAGGATTTGGGAGCAGTGCGAACGAGGGTTTCGGATGCATGGGGGTGGGGGGTGGGGGGAGGAGGTATGGGAGGGTTCTGGAGGGTTCTGGAGGTTTTGGGAAGTCTTCTGAAAATTTAGGGGGGTTGGGAGGGTTCCGGAGGATTTGGGAGCAGTGCGAGGGTTTCGGATGCATGGGGGTGGGGGGTGGGGGGAGTGCGGAGGGGTTAGGAGGTATGGGAGGGTTCTGGAGGGTTCTGGAGGTTTTGGGAAGTCTTCCGAAAATTTAGGGGGGGTGGGAGGGTTCCGGAGGATTTGGGAGCAGTGCGAGGGTTTCGGATGTATGGGGAGTTGTGGAGGTTTTAGGGGGAGCGCGGAGGGGCTAGGAGGTATGGGAGGGTTCTGGAGGGTTCTGGAGGTTTTGGGAGGTCTCCAATAGCTTCGCTGTCGATTTCAAGATCGATCTCACGATCAATATCACTATCGATCTCACTGTCGATTCCACGGTCGACCTTAAGATATATTTCAAAATCCACGATCGATCTCAGAATCGAGCTCACGAAATCCGCACCAAATTCAGTGGGGCGCCGGAACATACGAAGATTGTATAATCGTACAAAACCAATAACATTGCACAGAATCGGACTCTCCAGGTGCTCTCCAGGTGCACTCCCGGTCAAGCGGCCGCCTCGCGACAGGGCGACGCGACCCTGCGGGTGTCTGAAGGGCGATGATAATGGCAATGCCAATGGAGGGAGAGCGGGAGGCAGGGAGGGAGCGCAAGCGGCGGCCCACATTGCCAGGAATCGGCGCTCTCGCCCCCGCGCCGGGCAATCCTTCCAAGGGGGCGCGCAGAGTCCTGAGAAGAAAATTCAAAAGAAAAAATAGAAAAAAATCCCCCTTTTAGGGCGCCGAATTTTCCACCCGGCTGCCCTGGCCCCCCGGGGGCCCCCCGTTGCAGTCTACCCCTGTTGTCCGAAAACCACAAAAAAAAACAAACAGTTTCGTTTGCGTGTCCTTCCCTGCTCCAATTCAATACCCCTCACAGACTCCGAACCCCCCCTCGGGCAGCAGGGACTACTCCGTCAATCCACAAGAGCAATTAAATCTCAGCGGAAAATCTCGGGAGTGTGTGCTTACCAAGCTTGGGAAGGTAGCGCGCCGTGAATGGGGCTGGGGAAGGTCAGTGCCTGGCCGTAGGCCTTCCGGTCCGGACACGTAATCGAAAAAACGACGGGGGGGGGGAAAGCGTGGCCAGCGCGACGGCGAGAGCACCATTCCGACGTCCACGTGCAACCCTGCGGTACGTAACGGGCCCACAAAGAAAACGGCTCCGACACGAGCGAGGAATCCATGTCCAAACATATTTTCTCGGAGTGTACGCCTGGGGCGTCCGCCGTCGACATGGGCGCGGGTCCTGGCGCGTCTCGGTCTGGCCCGGCAAAAGCCTCGGCGCCTGGGCGGGCGTGCGCAAGCCTCCCCGATAGGGAGGAGAGAGGAACGCGCTGTGACCAGCGCGACGGCGAGGGCGCCATTCCGACCGGCGACCCGAACACAGCGAACTTCGCCCACGACCCGCGCTCGCGACCTGCGACACGACGCGCGCCCCGCGCCCGCCACCCGTCTACGATCCGTCTGGCCTGGCGGCCCCAACTAGAGCACAACCTAGAGCACAACCTAGAGCACAACCTAGAGCACAACCTAGAGCACAACTCATGAAGGTATATATTTTTTCATAGAAAAAATGGCATTCAACCTTCCCGAATCAAAAAAGAATCAATACTTTCTTTATTTTCGAACGCGAATGCGTGCCAGACTACCATGAAATGAGTTGTGCTCTAGGTTGTGCTCTAGGTTGTGCTCTAGTTGTGCTCTAGTTGTGCTCTAAGGCGGCCCCTGGGATAAGCGGTCGCCTGCCCTCCCCGCCCCCGGACCTTCAATCCGACGGAATTGGCTTTCCTCCGTGTTTGGTAGAAGTGGCATAACGCACCGCCAACAAGTCACGAAGGCAAGCGCTGTTGGTCGCAGCACCGGCCGCGAGCTCCACCTTGCAAGCGCCGGGCAACGCGCCCTGCCGCCTCCTCCGCCGCGGGCCAGACGCGCGGGCAACGCGTTGCACGATGTTCTGGACACACGTGCAAACGACATGAAGCCGCAATGATACGCAGGCTGCGTCCCGCGCGGGCCTGCAGCAAGGCCCACGAATTCAGACGGACCCAGTCCGCGGGGAGCACCTCGTCCACGGCAACCGCACCCATCGCGCGGACATCCGCCAGCAAGGCGTCTGCCTGCGCGCGGGGTATGCGCGCGTCGGACATGAGGTCGTCGAAGCCGCTCACTGGCGGCACGCCCGCGTCTGCCCCGACCGGCGCAGCGGGCGCCGGGCGGAAAACGCCGACGGCGTCGAACTTTGCCGCCTCCCGGACGATCCACGCGGTCATGCACGGAGCACACGAGAGTACGTCCTGCAAAGAGCCGTCCGACAAGACGGAGGAGAATGGGAAATGCCTCGCGCGGTTCTGCATGTGCCGGATGTCCTCCGCACCCACCTTATTCGTCGTCCCCCAGAGGCCCTCCAGCTTGCCCGTGAAAACGGCGCCGTGGTTCCAGCATACGTCCTTGTTCCCGTCGTTGAAGGACTGGGAAACCTGGATCTCGGTGCGCTGGCCGACGAACAGAGACAGGAACAAAGAGACGGGGACGGTCTTCTCGTGGGCGAACTCAACAAAAAAATAAAAAAAAAAAAATATGGATATCGGTTGCGCTGGCCGACGAACAGAGACAGGAACAAAGAGACGGGGACGGTCTTCTCGCGGGCGAACTCAACCGGCCGGAAGTCGTCCCAGAAGATGAACCGCTTCGTGCCGCTGGCCAGGTTCCGGAGTCCAAAGGAGGAGCCCAAGGCAGGCTTGTGCAGAACCCGTTTCGGAGTGAACAAGTCGTCGAAAGGGTAAACCACCGTGCTCTTCCCGGAATTCGACGGCCCCACCAGGAAGGGCACCCTCGTCGTCTTCTTCGGGCCGACCATCAGAATGTCCCGCAGGGGCGCCGCGAGCTCCCGAACGTCGAAAGAAGCGGCGCTGCGGGAGAAGATGGTCTCCACGGCTGACCTGTACGAGCACGCCGGGCCATGGGGACATGTCTCCTCAGCGCAGCGGCACACGAGCGTCCAATCGTCCACCGCCTCGAAGGCCGCGTTCTCGCGGGCAGACGCCCACTCCTTCGTCTCCTCAAGGTCCGCCGTCAGCTTGCGCACTCGGCTGCGGACGAACCGCTGCATGGTCTTCGTCCCGCGGTCCTGGACGTGCGCCATCAGACGCGCGGGCAACGCGTTGCACGATGTTCTGGACACACGTGCAAACGACATGAAGCCGCAATGATGCGCAGACTGTGTCCCGCGCGGGCCTGCACTAAAGCAAACGCGCGTAAAGCGCAGGAGTCGCGAGCACCGCAGGGCCCTCGCCATGGGCAGCCGAGCGCCTCCCGAAAGGCAGGGATGGAACAGTAGCAGCACGGCTACGATTTTCAAGTCTACGGATCCACGACACGTTTCTCGGTGCATGCGCTGCGGCAGGAATTCTGAAATCTCTCGGCGGTCACTGAGGAAAAATCCGCTCTGGCAGAGGCCGAGCCGCCGATTCGGCTGGCTCCCCGGCCGCGGCTGGAAAAATTGCGTCGTGGCAAAGACCGTGCCGCCGACTCGGCTGATCAGCGCCAACGCTCCCGGGCCGCAGGCTCGATCGCTCGGGATCCTGCCTCCCTCGGCCACGACGACCTCCGCCGCCTTCGTCTTCATCTTAGCCACGGCTGCCCTGATGACGCTCTTCGGGATGCCCGTGGCGACGCGCCTGAGGCGCAAGCGGTCTGAGACTCGTTGGCCGGCGCGCTCTGCTCTGCCATTCGCCGGTTGACCTCCGCCCAGAGGAAGTAGTCGAGGGGGTTCAAGTCCGGGGAATACTTGGGGAACTTGATGGGGGTGATCTTGAGACCCCGCCTGAGAGCGACCGAGCGGGGTCGACCGGGGCGCGAGCGGCGGGCGATCAAGAGCCGGCGCCGACTGGCGGGGCGATCGCCAGACGGGGCCCGACTCGAACTCGCGGCCGCCGCGGTGGCGCGCCAACTAAGGGGGCCGGTTGCAGTCAACGGCCTTCTTGCTCTTGTACCCCGTGGGGTCGTTATCCCCCAGGATGCGGAAGGCGCGGTGCCCCTTCCGGCAACGGCGAAGCGCGGGAGCGAGGACGCCCGCGTAGAAATCGCAGGCTGCGTCGGCGCACCACAGGGTGGGCAGGTAGTGCCAGACGCGGACCTTGTTGTTCACGATGGCTGCGGCCACGTGAACCTTGGCGCCTGGATTCACCCTGTTCCGGTTCCCCTTCGGCTTCGTGAAAGGCTTGAGGACCTCGGGGGAGGGCCCGGCCAGCCGGCCCCCCGCCCGGCCCCCCCCCCCCGCCCCTCGCATCCGAAAGAAACTACGCCAATAAGAACCCTCATACCAGAAAGAAACGACGCCAAGAAAAACATGTCCGATCGCCTGGACGGGGCCGATCAGACCCGATCAGACTTGGATCGCAGACATGGATCGGGGCAACGCTCGGGGGCGGAATCGGCATCTCGACTTCGGCGGCCCGGCGGCCCCCGCCCCCAGCCCCTGGGATCGCACTCGGGACCGAGAGTCGCGCCCCCTCTGCCTTGGTGCGAAGGTGGCCGCGAACGCGACTCTTCTTTGCGTGCGTCTTCGCCCGCTTGGTCATGGGGCTGGGGAACACTTTATTGTCGATGATGGCATCGACCTGGTGCGTGAAATAGTTGCCCGGGAGCCGCTTCCACCCCGAACGCGCGGCCACGCGCTCCTCCGCCTCCGCGGAGCCGCGGAGCGGCTCCGCGCGGGGAGCGCGCCAGGTGACCCCGAGGCGCTTGGAGTGCCTGGAGGCCGTGCCCTTGTGGGCGTCGGAGACCCGCGCGGCCATCATCACGTCCTTGAGGTGAACCTCGGCCTCGCCCTTGGCCGCCCGAATCAAACGAACCCGCGCGTTGTTCAAGGCGCGGAGCTTGACGGCCGTGAGTTTGGGCTTGCGGCCGCGAGTCTCCGCTGGGCCACGCCTGTGCGCGGCGCCCCGGAGGGCCCGGCGGACGGTCGTCAAATCCGGCCCAGTTTCGTCGAGGGACTCACGGGTCCGACTAACGAGGTCGCGTATCTCCACCGGGATCTTCCCAGCGGCGTAGAGCGAGAAGCAGCGGTCGAGCTCCCTCTTGCTGAGGTGGGGCGCCATCTGGGCCCGCGACCGAAAAAGGGGTCAGATGGCCTCGGGGCGGGGCGAGGCCGTTGCTGCGGTGACGACTGAGCCGAAACAGCTGCGCCAGGTGAACGGAAGGCTTGTCGATGTGACCGGAGCACGCGGCGGCGTTCATAGTCTGGCCTCGCTCTTGACGCCGCCCTCAAGACGGGCGGCTTCGGGCAGCCTCAAAGTCCTTGCAGGGCGCCAACGGGAGAGCGCAACCCGTTGGGCAGCAAGGAGGGGGCCAGTCTTGCAACGCAACCCATGCAGATGCCCGTAGCCGAAGATGCCATGGCAAATGAGTCCGCCGTTTGCGAAATAAACGCCCACGTGTGGAAGTACCGAGATCCCCGCCCCGCGCCCCGCATTTCAATGTTGGCCACCGAACACGCCGAAGGGGAGTGCGAAGCGTTGCGAAATAAACGCCCACTTATGTTGGACTGCCCAGCCCTCCCCGTCAACCTTGAAATACGGGGGAAAGGGGGCGTGCTTCGTCGTCTTGTTTTCGATCCCTAAGATGGGCGCTTATTTCGCAAACGGCGGTACCCCCCACGAGCGTCTTATAGTGACACAGCGCTGTACATTCACATATATATATATATATATATATATATGTATATTCCCATATTTATATGCTGTATGTGTATATATATATGTATATATATACACGTGTATACATAAGTGTGTATGTACACCCTATTTGCACATACATATGCCTTTTCCCCTATGTGTGCATACACCCATGCATGCACGCACGTGCATGCATGCATTCACGCCGCCACGCAATCCGAGGCTATTCACGCGACGCTACCCGTGCGGAATCGTCCGGTGGCGACACAACGCTGATGGCCCCCCTTACTCTCCCCTGCAGCTTCCGTCCACTCTGCCCTGTCTACCTCGTCTCGCACTTCTACCCCTTCGAGGCGTCATTTCCGCGCAAAGACGATGGATGCGCTGCCGGGTGCCACGCGCGCGCACGCGTAACCCCACTGGGCGGCGCCAGCGGCGCCCGCGCGCGCGTGCTCACGGGGGTGCAAAAGCTGACAGGCGGGCGCTCGCAAACCAAGTGGGCTTGGTCAGCGGCGCCCGCACGCGCGTGCTTCCGGAAGCGCAAAAGCTGAGAGGCGGGCGTGCGCAACCCAACTGGACTTCGCCAGCGGTAACCGCACGCGCACCCTCGCGAGCATGCAAAAGACGTGGGGCGGAGCGCTGGGGGGAAGCCCCCGGCGCTGCCCGCGCGCCCCCTCGGGGCGAAACCGGAGAGCCGATTTGCCCAAGACGTCTGCGCTTCTGGAGCGGGGCAGCAAGGCCCACGAATTCAGACGGGCCCAGTCCGCGGGGAGCACCTCGTCCACGGCAACCGCACCCATCGCGCGGACATCCGCCAGCAAGGCGTCTGCCTGCGCGCGGGGTATGCGCGCGTCGGACATGAGGTCGTCGAAGCCGCTCACAGGCGGCGCGCCCGCGTCTGCCCCGACCGGCGCAGCGGGCGCCGGGCGGAAAACGCCGACGGCGTCGAACTTTGCCGCCTCCCGGACGATCCACGCGGTCGTGCACGGAGCACACGAGAGTACGTCCTTCAAGGAGCCGTCCGACAAGACGGAGGTGAATGGGAACTGCCTCGCGCGGTTCTGCATGTGCCGGATGTCCTCCGCACCCACCTTATTCGTCGTCTCCCAGAGGCCCTCCAGCTTGCCCGTGAAAACGGCGCCGTGGTTCCAGCAGACGCCCTTGTTCCCGTCGTTGAAGGACTGGGAAACCTGGATCTCGGTGTGCTGGCCGACGAACAGAGACAGGAACAAAGAGACGGGGACGGTCTTCTCGTGGGCGAACTCAACCGGCCGGAAGTCGCCCCAGAAGATGAACCGCTTCGTGCCGCTGGCCAGGTTCCGGAGTCCAAAGGAGGAGCCCAAGGTAGGCTTGTGCAGAACCCGTTTCGGAGTGAACAAGTCGTCGAAAGGGTAAACTACCGTGCTCTTCCCGGAATTCGACGGCCCCACCAGGAAGGGCACCCCCGTCGTCTTCTTCGGGCCGACCATCAGAATGTCCCGCAGAGACGCCGCGAGCTCCCGAACGTCGAAAGAAGCGGCGTTGCGGGAGAAGATGGTCTCCACGGTACGGCCGGTTGTGGACCTTGTGTTTTTTTTTTGGTTTTTTGTGGTGTTTGTTTTGTTTTTGTTTGTATTGTTGTTTGCTTGTTTTTTGTTTGTCTTTTGTTGTTGTACGAGCACGCCGGGCCATGGGGACATGTCTCCTCAGCGCAGCGGCACACGAGCGTCCAATCGTCCACCGCCTCGAAGGCCGCGATCTCGCGGGCAGACGCCCACTCCTTCGTCTCCTCAAGGTCAGCCGTCAGCTTGCGCACTCGGCTGCGGACGAACCGCTGCATGGCCTTCGTCCCGCGGTCCTGGACGTACGCCATCAGGCTGCCCTTCGTCCACAAGTGCTTGGCGATGATGGTCGAGGTCAAGTCTACGAGGTCGAACGTCGTCTTCGCGCCCATCGCCCCGGCCGCCTTGTCCGTGGCCTCCCGGCGCTTCACCCACACGCCTTTTTTAGTTGTCGTTTTTATGTGTTCTTTTTGTTTTTTTTTTTTTTTTGTATGGTTTGGTCTTTCTTTCTTTCTTTGTTTGCCATGCATGGCTTTTGTTGTTTCGTCTTTTTTTCTCTTCCTGCGACATCTCGAAGAGGTCGATGGCGTCGTTCTCGCGCGCGAACCTGGCCCAGTCTGGCTGCCACACCCACGGGGCGTCGTCGACATCTGGTTTGGCTGGGGTCTCCATATACCCGTACCTCACGGCGCTCCACATTCGCTGGTGGGAACCAGAGAAATGGCTCGGCAACAAATGGCGCTCACGCAGAGTGCGCTTGGCCTGCTGGAAACGGCCCGACCTAGTCAGCTTCACAGCAACGTGGAAATGGATCGCGCCGTCTTTGTGCTTCTCCTGGAACACCACCGCCATGGACACGAGCGCTTGGCCGTCCGGTTCCTTCCTAGGGCGGCCGCCCGCGGACCCAGTCGGAATCGGATTGTTGAATGCGTCGTCCACTGCTTTTCCGATGTCCTCCCGGCTCATCGTGCCAAGATCGCGGTGCTGGCGGCCGTCGGGAAGGGTCGCGTCCAGGACGCGCGATATGGTCACCAAGTAGACCCACTGCAACGAGTCCAGCTTCTCGGCCTCAGCCAACACGGTCTCCAGAGGCGACGCGGCGTCCTGGTCGGGCTGCGTTCCCGAAACGACGTCGGTTGTCAGGCTCTTGAACTCGTGCTTGCGTTGGTCCAAAGCATGTTCTTGCAAACCGAGTTTCAAAGCGACCTGGCGGCGACGCTCACGCAACGAAATGCGTTTCAAGTCCTTGCCTACTAAGACGGCCTTCAAGGCGTCCCGGATGGCTTTGGTTTCGACGGCATCGGCGTCCACGCCTGCGGACGGGACTGGGGGAGACGGCACCACGTGCCCCGTGTCCGTCTTCTGCCGCAAGCGGCGCCTCGGCGTAGAGGGGTCTGTGAGCATTGCAGTGACTGTGCACGGTACTCCCAGTGACAGGTGCCAAGGTCCGTACGGTTCTCCCTATAAGACTTGAGCCACAAGGCAGCTGCAGTGGTTTTAAGCACCAATGGCCATGAGCACCAGGACGGCTGTGAGCACCACTTCAAAGCCTGAGAGCACCTCAGAGCCCATTAAGTAAGGACGGCTTGAGCCGAAGCGCCTGTGGGCGCTACAAGGCTGGTGATCACCGCAACAGCCTCAGAGCACCACAGAACTCGAAAGGACCTCAGAGCACCGCAACAGCTACAGAGCACCACAGGACGTGAGTCTCAACGTGCCTGCGAGCACCGACTGGTCAGAGGAAGGGGGAGGGAGGGGGAGGGAAAGGTATGCCCACCAACTGGACATCGACGACATTCCCAAGACAACCCAAACAGGCGCTGGAACTGCCAAATGGCCCAAGATTGCCCCAAAACCTGTCTGGGTCGGAGCGGGAAAACCGATGCAACTTGTCCCAAGAGTGCAAGCGAGGCCGATTCCCTCTCCCTGAATCCACCGCGCTCCGAGGGCTCTGGAAGCAGGGGGCGGAGGGGTGGAGAGGACTTGGGGGTTCTGGAGGGTTCTGGAGGTTTTGGGAAGTCCTCCGAAAGTAGAAAGAGTTTGGGAGGGTTCCCGAGGATTTGGGAGCAGTGCGAGGGTTTCGGATGTATGGGGAGTTGTGGAGGTTTTGGGGGGAGCGCGGAGGGGTTAGAAGGTAGGGAGGGGTTCTGGAGGGTTTGGAGGTTTTGGGAAGTCTTCCAAAAGTTTAGGGGGTGTGGGAGGGTTCCGGAGGATTTGGGAGCAGTGCGAACGAGGGTTTCGGATGCATGGGGGTGGGGGGTGGGGGGAGGAGGTATGGGAGGGTTCTGGAGGGTTCTGGAGGTTTTGGGAAGTTTTCTGAAAATTTAGGGGGGGTGGGGGGGTTCCGGAGGATTTGGGAGCAGTGCGAGGGTTTCGGATGCATGGGGGTGGGGGGTGGGGGGAGTGCGGAGGGGTTAGGAGGTATGGGAGGGTTCTGGAGGGTTCTGGAGGTTTTGGGAAGTCTTCCGAAAATTTAGGGGGGGTGGGAGGGTTCCGGAGGATTTGGGAGCAGTGCGAGGGTTTCGGATGTATGGGGAGTTGTGGAGGTTTTAGGGGGAGCGCGGAGGGGTTAGGAGGTATGGGAGGGTTCTGGAGGGTTTGGGAGGTTCTGGGAGGTCTCCAATAGCTTCGCTGTCGATTTCAGGATCGATCTCACGATCAATATCACTATCGATCTCACTGTCGATTCCACGGTCGACCTTAAGATATATCTCAAAATCCACGATCGATCTCAGAATCGAGCTCACGAAATCCGCACCAAATTCAGTGGGGCGCCGGAACATACGAAGATTTATAATCGTACAAAACCAATAACATTGCACATAATCGGACTCTCCAGGTGCTCTCCAGGTGCACTCCCGGTCAAGCGGCCGCCTCGCGACAGGGCGACGCGACCCTGCGGGTGTCTGAAGGGCGATGATAATGGCAATGCCAATGGAGGGGGAGCGGGAGGCAGGGAGGGAGCGCAAGCGGCTGCCCACATTGCCAGGAATCGGTGCTCTCGCCTCCGCGCCGGGCAATCCTTACAAGGGGGCGCGCAGAGTCCTGAGAAGAAAAATCAAAAAAGGCTATAATTTCCCCTTTTTAGGACGCCGAATTTTCCACCCGGCTGCCCTGGCCCCCCGGGGGTCCCCCGTTGCAATCTACCCTTGCTGTCCGAAAACAACAAAAAACAAAAAAGTTTCGTTTACGTGTCCTTCCCTGCTCCAATTCAATACCCCTCACAGACTCCGAACCCTCCCTCGGGCAGCAGGGACTACTCCGTCAATCCACAAGAGCAATTAAATCTCTGCGGAAAATTTCGGGAGTGTGTGCTTACCAAGCTTGGGAAGGTAGCGCGCCGTGAATGGGGCTGGGGAAGGTCAGTGCCTGGCCGTAGGCCTTCCGGTCCGGACACGTAATCAAAAAAACGACGGGGGGGGGGGAAGCGTGGCCAGCGCGACGGCGAGAGCACCATTCCGACGTCCACGTGCAACCCTGTGGTACGTAACGGGCCCACAAAGAAAACGGCTCCGACACGAGCGAGGGATCCATGTCCAAACATATTTTCTCGGAGTGTACGCCTGGGGCGTCCGCCGTCGACATGGGCGCGGGTCCTGGCGCGGTTCGGTCTGGCCCGGCAAAAGCCTCGGCGCCTGGGCGGGCGTGCGCAAGCCTCTCCGATAGGGAGGAGAGAGGAACACGCTGTGACCAGCGCGACGGCGAGGGTGCCATTCCGACCAGCGACCCGAACACGGCGAACTTCGCCCACGACCCGCGCTCGCGACCTGCGACACGACGCGCGCCCCGCGCCCGCCACCCGTCTACGATCCGTCTGGCCTGGCGGCCCCAACTAGAGCACAACCTAGAGCACAACCTAGAGCACAACCTAGAGCACAACCTAGAGCAAAATCTAGAGCACAACTCATGAAGGTATTTATTTTCATAAAAAAATGGCACTCAACCTTCCCAAATCAAAAAAGAATCAATACTTTCTTTATTTTCGAACGCGAATGCGTGCCAGACTACCATGAAATGAGTTGTGCTCTAGGTTGTGCTCTAGGTTGTGCTCTAGGTTGTGCTCTAGTGTGCTCTAGTTGTGCTCTAAGGCGGCCCCTGGGATAAGCGGTCGCCTGCCCTCCCCGCCCCCGGACCTTCAATCCGACGGAATTGGCTTTCCTCCGTGTTTGGTAGAAGTGGCATAACGCACCGCCAACAAGTCGCGAAGGCAAGCGCTGTTGGTCGCAGCACCGGCCGCGAGCTCCACGTTGCAAGCGCCGGGCAACGCGCCCTGCCGCCTCCTCCGCCGCGGGCCAGACGCGCGGGCAACGCGTTGCACGATGTTCTGGACACACGTGCAAACGACATGAAGCCGCAATGATACGCAGGCTGTGTCCCGCGCGGGCCTGCAGCAAGGCCCACGAATTCAGACGGACCCAGTCCGCGGGGAGCACCTCGTCCACGGCAACCGCACCCATCGCGCGGACATCCGCCAGCAAGGCGTCTGCCTGCGCGCGGGGTATGCGCGCGTCGGACATGAGGTCGTCGAAGCCGCTCACAGGCGGCACGCCCGCGTCTGCCCCGACCGGCGCAGCGGGCGCCGGGCGGAAAACGCCGACGGCGTCGAACTTTGCCGCCTCCCGGACGATCCACGCGGTCATGCACGGAGCACACGAGAGTACGTCCTGCAAAGAGCCGTCCGACAAGAGGAGAATGGGAAATGCCTCGCGCGGTTCTGCATGTGCCGGATGTCCTCCGCACCCACCTTATTCGTCGTCCCCCAGAGGCCCTCCAGCTTGCCCGTGAAAACGGCGCCGTGGTTCCAGCATACGTCCTAGTTCCCGTCGTTGAAGGACTGGGAAACCTGGATCTCGGTGCGCTGGCCGACGAACAGAGACAGGAACAAAGAGACGGGGACGGTCTTCTCGTGGGCGAACTCAACCGGCCGGAAGTCGTCCCAGAAGATGAACCGCTTCGTGCCGCTGGCCAGGTTCCGGAGTCCTAAGGAGGAGCCCAAGGCAGGCTTGTGCAGAACCCGTTTCGGAGTGAACAAGTCGTCGAAAGGGTAAACCACCGTGCTCTTCCCGGAATTCGACGGCCCCACCAGGAAGGGCACCCTCGTCGTCTTCTTCGGGCCGACCATCAGAATGTCCCGCAGGGGCGCCGCGAGCTCCCGAACGTCGAAAGAAGCGGCGCTGCGGGAGAAGATGGTCTCCACGGCTGACCTGTACGAGCACGCCGGGCCATGGGGACATGTCTCCTCAGCGCAGCGGCACACGAGCGTCCAATCGTCCACCGCCTCGAAGGCCGCGTTCTCGCGGGCAGACGCCCACTCCTTCGTCTCCTCAAGGTCCGCCGTCAGCTTGCGCACTCGGCTGCGGACGAACCGCTGCATGGTCTTCGTCCCGCGGTCCTGGACGTGCGCCATCAGACGCGCGGGCAACGCGTTGCACGATGTTCTGGACACACGTGCAAACGACATGAAGCCGCAATGATGCGCAGACTGTGTCCCGCGCGGGCCTGCACTAAAGCAAACGCGCGTAAAGCGCAGGAGTCGCGAGCACCGCAGGGCCCTCGCCATGGGCAGCCGAGCGCCTCCCGAAAGGCAGGGATGGAACAGTAGCAGCACGGCTACGATTTTCAAGTCTACGGATCCACGACACGTTTCTCGGTGCATGCGCTGCGGCAGGAATTCTGAAATCTCTCGGCGGTCACTGAGGAAAAATCCGCTCTGGCAGAGGCCGAGCCGCCGATTCGGCTGGCTCCCCGGCCGCGGCTGGAAAAATTGCGTCGTGGCAAAGACCGTGCCGCCGACTCGGCTGATCAGCGCCAACGCTCCCGGGCCGCAGGCTCGATCGCTCGGGATCCTGCCTCCCTCGGCCACGACGACCTCCGCCGCCTTCGTCTTCATCTTAGCCACGGCTGCCCTGATGACGCTCTTCGGGATGCCCGTGGCGACGCGCCTGAGGCGCAAGCGGTCTGAGACTCGTTGGCCGGCGCGCTCTGCTCTGCCATTCGCCGGTTGACCTCCGCCCAGAGGAAGTAGTCGAGGGGGTTCAAGTCCGGGGAATACTTGGGGAACTTGATGGGGGTGATCTTGAGACCCCGCCTGAGAGCGACCGAGCGGGGTCGACCGGGGCGCGAGCGGCGGGCGATCAAGAGCCGGCGCCGACTGGCGGGGCGATCGCCAGACGGGGCCCGACTCGAACTCGCGGCCGCCGCGGTGGCGCGCCAACTAAGGGGGCCGGTTGCAGTCAACGGCCTTCTTGCTCTTGTACCCCGTGGGGTCGTTATCCCCCAGGATGCGGAAGGCGCGGTGCCCCTTCCGGCAACGGCGAAGCGCGGGAGCGAGGACGCCCGCGTAGAAATCGCAGGCTGCGTCGGCGCACCACAGGGTGGGCAGGTAGTGCCAGACGCGGACCTTGTTGTTCACGATGGCTGCGGCCACGTGAACCTTGGCGCCTGGGTTCACCCTGTTCTGGTTCCCCTTCGGCTTCGTGAAAGGCTTGAGGACCTCGGGGGAGGGCCCGGCCAGCCGGCCCCCCGCCCGGCCCCCCCCCGCACCTCGCATCCGAAAGAAACTACGCCAATAAGAACCCTCATACCAGAAAGAAACGACGCCAAGAAAACATGTCCGATCGCCTGGACGGGGCCGATCAAACCCGATCAGACTTGGATCGCAGACATGGATCGGGGCAACGATCGGGGGCGGAATCGGCATCTCGACTTCGGCGGCCCGGCGGCCCCCGCCCCCAGCCCCTGGGATCGCACTCGGGACCGAGAGTCGCGCCCCCTCTGCCTTGGTGCGAAGGCGGCCGCGAACGCGACTCTTCTTTGCGTGCGTATTCGCCCGCTTGGTCATGGGGATGGGGAACACCTTATTGTCGATGATGGCATCGACCTGGTGCGTGAAATAGTTGCCCGGGAGCCGCGTCCACCCCGAACACGCGGCCACGCGCTCCTCCGCCTCCGCGGAGCCGCGGAGCGGCTCCGCGCAGGGAGCGCGCCAGGTGACCCCGAGGCGCTTGAAGTGCCTGGAGGCCGTGCCCTTGTGGACGTCGGAGACCCGCGCGGCCTTCATCACGTCCTTGAGGTGAACCTCGGCCTCGTCCTTGGCCGCCCGAATCAAACGAACCCGCGCGTTGTTCAAGGCGCGGAGCTTGACGGCCGTGAGCTTGAGCTTGCGGCCGCGAGTCTCCGCTGGGCCACGCCTGTGCGTGGCGCCCCGGAGGGCCCGGCGGACGGTCGTCAAATCCGGCCCAGTTTCGTCGAGGGACTCACGGGTCCGACTAACGAGGTCGCGTATCTCCACCGGGGTCTTCCCAGCGGCGTAGAGCGAGAAGCAGCGGTCGAGCTCCCTCGTGCTGAGGTGGGGCGCCATCTGGGCCCGCGACCGAAAAAGGGGTCAGATGGCCTCGGGGCGGGGCGAGGCCGTTGCTGCGGTGACGACTGAGCCGAAACAGATGCGCCAGGTGAACGGAAGGCTTGTCGATGTGACCGGAGCACGCGGCGGCGTTCATAGTCTGGCCTCGCTCTTGACGCCGCCCTCAAGACGGGCGGCTTCGGGCAGCCTCAATGTCCTTGCAGGGCGCCAACGGGAGAGCGCAACCCGTTGGGCAGCAAGGAGGGGGCCAGTCTTGCAACGCAACCCATGCAGATGCCCGTAGCCGAAGATGCCATGGCAAATGAGTCCGCCGTTTGCGAAATAAACGCCCACGTGTGGAAGTACCGAGATCCCTGCCCCGCGCCCCGCATTTCAATGTTGGCCACCGAACACGCCGAAGGGGAGTGCGAAGCGTTGCGAAATAAACGCCCACTTATGTTGGACTGCCCAGCCCTCCCCGTCAACCTTGAAATACGGGGGAAAGGGGGCGTGCTTCGACGTCTTGTTTTCGATCCCTAAGATGGGCGCTTATTTCGCAAACGGCGGTACCCCCCACGAGCGTCTTATAGTGACACAGCGCTGTACATTCACACACATGTGTATGTATATATAGGTATATTCCCATATTTATATGTTGTGTGTATATATATATATGTATATATACACGTGTATACATAAGTGTGTATGTACACCCTATTTGCACATCCATCTGCCTTTCCCCTATGTGTGCATACACCCATGCATGCACGTACGTGCATGCATGCATTCACGCCGCCACGCAATCCGAGGCTATTCACGCGACGCTACCCGTGCGGAATCGTCCGGTGGCGACGCAACGCTGATGGCCCTCTTTACTCTCCCCTGCAGCTTCCGTCCACTCTGCCCTGTCTACCTCGTCTCGCACTTCTACCCCTTCGAGGCGTCATTTCCGCGCAAAGACGATGGATGCGCTGCCGGGTGCCACGCGCGCGCACGCGTAACCCCGCTGGGCGGCGCCAGCGGCGCCCGCGCGCGCGTGCTCACGGGGGTGCAAAAGCTGACAGGCGGGCGCTCGCAAACCAAGTGGACTTGGTCAGCGGTGCCCGCACGCGCGTGCTTCCGGAAGCGCAAAAGCTGAGAGGCGGGCGTGCGCAACCCAACTGGACTTCGCCAGCGGTAACCGCACGCGCACCCTCGCGAGCATGCAAAAGACGCGGGGCGGAGCGCTGGCCCGGCGCTGCCCGCGCGCCCCCTCAGGGCGAAACCGGAGAGCCGATTTGCCCAAGAAGTCTGCGCTTCTGGAGCGGGAGCAGCAAGGCCCACGAATTCAGACGGACCCAGTCCGCGGGGAGCACCTCGTCCACGGCAACCGCACCCATCGCGCGGACATCCGCCAGCAAGGCGTCTGCCTGCGCGCGGGGTATGCGCGCGTCGGACATGAGGTCGTCGAAGCCGCTCACAGGCGGCACGCCCGCGTCTGCCCCGACCGGCGCAGCGGGCGCCGGGCGGAAAACGCCGACGGCGTCGAACTTTGCCGCCTCCCGGACGCTCCACGCGGTCATGCACGGAGCACACGAGAGTACGTCCTGCAAAGAGCCGTCCGACAAGACGGAGGTGAATGGGAACTGCCTCGCGCGGTTCTGCATGTGCCGGATGTCCTCCGCACCCGCCTTATTCGTCGTCTCCCAGAGGCCCTCCAGCTTGCCCGTGAAAACGGCGCCGTGGTTCCAGCAGACGCCCTTGTTCCCGTCGTTGAAGGACTGGAAAACCTGGATCTCGGTGTGCTGGCCGACGAACAGAGACAGGAACAAAGAGACGGGGACGGTCTTCTCGTGGGCGAACTCAACCGGCCGGAAGTCGCCCCAGAAGATGAACCGCTTCGTGCCGCTGGCCAGGTTCCGGAGTCCAAAGGAGGAGCCCAAGGCAGGCTTGTGCAGAACCCGTTTCGGAGTGAACAAGTCGTCGAAAGGGTAAACTACCGTGCTCTTCCCGGAATTCGACGGCCCCACCAGGAAGGGCACCCCCGTCGTCTTCTTCGGGCCGACCATCAGAATGTCCCGCAGAGACGCCGCGAGCTCCCGAACGTCGAAAGAAGCGGCGTTGCGGGAGAAGATGGTCTCCACGGCTGACCTGTACGAGCACGCCGGGCCATGGGGACATGTCTCCTCAGCGCAGCGGCACACGAGCGTCCAATCGTCCACCGCCTCGAAGGCCGCGATCTCGCGGGCAGACGCCCACTCCTTCGTCTCCTCAAGGTCAGCCGTCAGCTTGCGCACTCGGCTGCGGACGAACCGCTGCATGGCCTTCGTCCCGCGGTCCTGGACGTACGCCATCAGGCTGCCCTTCGTCCACAAGTGCTTGGCGATGATGGTCGAGGTCAAGTCTACGAGGTCGAACGTCGTCTTCGCGCCCATCGCCCCGGCCGCCTTGTCCGTGGCCTCCCGGCGCTTCACCCACACGCCTGCCATGCATGGCTCCTGCGACATCTCGAAGAGGTCGATGGCGTCGTTCTCGCGCGCGAACCCGGCCCAGTCTGGCTGCCACACCCACGGGGCGTCGTCGACATCTGGTTTGGCTGGGGTCTCCATATACCCGTACCTCACGGCGCTCCACATTCGCTGGTGGGAACCAGAGAAATGGCTCGGCAACAAATGGCGCTCACGCAGAGTGCGCTTGGCCTGCTGGAAACGGCCCGACCTAGTCAGCTCCACAGCAACGTGGAAATGGATCGCGCCGTCTTTGTGCTTCTCCTGGAACACCACCGCCATGGACACGTGCGCTTGGCCGTCCGATTCCTTCCTAGGGCGGCCGCCCGCGGACCCAGTCGGAATCGGATTGTTGAATGCGTCGGCCACTGCTTTTCGATGTCCTCCCGGCCCATCGCGCCGAGATCGCGGTACTGGCGGCCGTCGGGAAGGGTCGCGTCCAGGACGCGCGATATGGTCACCAAGTAGACCCACTGCAACGAGTCCGGCTTCTCGGCCTCAGCCAACACGGTCTCCAGAGGCGACGGGCGTCCTGGGCGAGGCTGCGTTTCCGAAAAACGACGTCGGTGGTCAGGCTCTTGAACTCGTGCTTGCGTTGGTCCAAAGCATGCTCTTGCAAACCGAGTTTCAAAGCGACCTGGCGGCGACTCTCACGCAACGAAATGTGTTTCAAGTCCTTGCCTACTAAGACGGCCTTCAAGGCGTCCCGGATGGCTTTGGTTTCGACGGCATCGGCGTCCACGCCTGCGGACGGGACTGGGGGAGACGGCACCACGTGCCCCGTGTCCGTCTTCTGCCGCAAGCGGCGCCTCGGCGTAGAGGGGTCTGTGAGCATTGCAGTGCACGGTACTCCCAGTGACAGGTGCCAAGGTCCGTACGGTTCTCCCTATAAGACTTGAGCCACAAGGCAGCTGCAGTGGTTTTAAGCACCAATGGCCATGAGCACCAGGACGGCTGTGAGCACCACTTCAAAGCCTGAGAGCACCTCAGAGCCCATTAAATAAGAACGGCTTGAGCCGAAGCGCCTGTGGGCGCTACAAGGCTGGTGATCACCGCAACAGCCCCAGAGCACCACAGAACTCGAAAGGACTACAGAGCACCACAGGACGTGAGTCTCAACGTGCCTGCGAGCACCGACTGGTCAGAGGAAGGGGGAGGGAGGGGGAGGGCAAGGTATGCCCACCAACTGGACATCGACGACATTCCCAAGACAACCCAAACAGGCGCTGGAACTGCCAAATGGCCCAAGATTGCCCAAAAACCTGTCTGGGTCGGAGCGGGAAAACCGATGCAACTTGTCCCAAGAGTGCAAGCGAGGCCGATTCCCTCTCCCTGAATCCACCGCACTCCGAGGGCTCTGGAAGCGGGGGGCGGAGGGGTGGAGAGGACTTGGGTTCTGGAGGGTTCTGGAGGTTTTGGGAAGTCCTCTGAAAGTAGAAAGAGTTTGAGAGGGTTCCGGAGGATTTGGGAGCTGTGCGAGGGTTTCGGATGTATGGGGAGTTGTGGAGGTTTTGGGGGGAGCGCGGAGGGGTTAGAAGGTTGGGGGGGGTTCTGGAGGGTTTGGAGGTTTTGGGAAGTTTTCCAAAAGTTTAGGGGGTGTGGGAGGGTTCCGGAGGATTTGGGAGCAGCGCGAACGAGGGTTTCGGATGCATGGGGGAGTGCGGAGGGGTTAGGAGGTATGGGAGGGTTCTGGAGGGTTCTGGAGGTTTTGGGAAGTCTTCCCAAAATTTAGGGGGGGTGGGAGGGTTCCGGAGGATTTGGGAGCAGTGCGAGGGTTTCGGATGCATGGGGGTGGGGGGTGGGGGGAGTGCGGAGGGGTTAGGAGGTATGGGAGGGTTCTGGAGGGTTCTGGAGGTTTTGGGAAGTCTTCCGAACATTCAGGGGGGGTGGGAGGGTTCCGGAGGATTTGGGAGCAGTGCGAGGGTTTCGGATGTATGGGGAGTTGTGGAGGTTTTAGGGGGAGCGCGGAGGGGTTAGGAGGTATGGGAGGGTTCTGGAGAGTTCTGGAGGTTTTGGGAGGTCTCCAATAGCTTCGCTGTCGATTTCAAGATCGATCTCACGATCAATATCACTATCGATCTCACTGTCGATTCCACGGTCGACCTTAAGATATATTTCAAAATCCACGATCGATCTCAGAATCGAGCTCACGAAATCCGCGCCAAATTCAGTGGGGCGCCGGAACATACGAAGATTGTATAATCGTACAAAACCAGTAACATTGCACAGAATCGGACTCTCCAGGTGCTCTCCAGGTGCACTCCCGGTCAAGCGGCCGCCTCGCGACAGGGCGACGCGACCCTGCGGGTGTCTGAAGGGCGATGATAATGGCAACGCCAATGGAGGGGGAGCGGGAGGCAGGGAGGGAGCGCAAGCGGCGGCCCACATTGCCAGGAATCGGCGCTCTCGCCCCCGCGCCGGGCAATCCTTACAAGGGGGCGCGCAGAGTCCTGAGAAGATTTTTTTTTTAAAAAAAAAATAAAAAAATCCCCCCTTTAGGACGCCGAATTTTCCACCCGGCTGCCCTGGCCCCCCGGGGGTCCCCCGTTGCAGTCTACCCCTGTTGTCCGAAAACCACTAAAAAACAAAAAGTTTCGTTTGCGCGTCCTTCCCTGCTCCAATTCAATACCCCTCACAGACTCCGAACCCTCCCTCGGGCAGCAGGGACTACTCCGTCAATCCACAAGAGCAATTAAATCTCAGCGGAAAATCTCGGGAGTGTGTGCTTACCAAGCTTGGGAAGGTAGCGCGCCGTGAATGGGGCTGGGGAAGGCTGGGGAAGGTCAGTGCCTGGCCGCAGGCCTTCCGGTCCGGACACGTAATCGAAAAAACGACGGGGGGGGGGGGAAGCGTGGCCAGCGCGACGGCGAGAGCACCATTCCGACGCCCACGTGCAACCCTGTGGTACGTAACGGGCCCACAAAGAAAACGGCTCCGACACGAGCGAGGAATCCATGTCCAAACATATTTTCTCGGAGTGTACGCCTGGGGCGTCCGCCGTCGACATGGACGCGGGTCCTGGCGCGTCTCGGTCTGGCCCGGCAAAAGCCTCGGCGCCTGGGCGGGCGTGCGCAAGCCTCCCCGATAGGGAGGAGAGAGGAACACGCTGTGACCAGCGCGACGGCGAGGGTGCCATTCCGACCGGCGACCCGAACGCGGCGAACTTCGCCCGCGACCCGCGCTCGCGACCTGCGACACGACGCGCGCCCCGCGCCCGCCACCCGTCTACGATCCGTCTGGCCTGGCGGCCCCAACTAGAGCACAACCTAGAGCACAACCTAGAGCACAACCTAGAGCACAACCTAGAGCACAACTCATGAAGGTATATATTTTCATAGAAAAAATGGCACTCAACCTTCCCAAATCAAACAAGAATCAATACTTTCTTTATTTTCGAACGCGAATGCGTGCCAGACTACCATGAAATGAGTTGTGCTCTAGGTTGTGCTCTAGGCTGTGCTCTAGGTTGTGCTCTAGTTGTGCTCTAGTTGTGCTCTAAGGCGGCCCCTGGGATAAGCGGTCGCCTGCCCTCCCCGCCCCTGGACCTTCAATCCGACGGAATTGGCTTTCCTCCGTGTTTGGTAGAAGTGGCATAACGCACCGCCAACAAGTCGCGAAGGCAAGCGCTGTTGGTCGCAGCACCGGCCGCGAGCTCCACGTTGCAAGCGCCGGGCAACGCGCCCTGCCGCCTCCTCCGCCGCGGGCCAGACGCGCGGGCAACGCGTTGCACGATGTTCTGGACACACGTGCAAACGACATGAAGCCACAATGATACGCAGGCTGTGACCCGCGCGGGCCTGCAGCAAGGCCCACGAATTCAGACGGACCCAGTCCGCGGGGAGCACCTCGTCCACGGCAACCGCACCCATCGCGCGGACATCCGCCAGCAAGGCGTCTGCCTGCGCGCGGGATATGCGCGCGTCGGACATGAGGTCGTCGAAGCCGCTCACAGGCGGCACGCCCGCGTCTGCCCCGACCGGCGCAGCGGGCGCCGGGCGGAAAACGCCGACGGCGTCGAACTTTGCCGCCTCCCGGACGATCCACGCGGTCATGCACGGAGCACACGAGAGTACGTCCTGCAAAGAGCCGTCCGACAAGACGGAGGAGAATGGGAAATGCCTCGCGCGGTTCTGCATGTGCCGGATGTCCTCCGCACCCACCTTATTCGTCGTCCCCCAGAGGCCCTCCAGCTTGCCCGTGAAAACGGCGCCGTGGTTCCAGCATACGTCCTAGTTCCCGTCGTTGAAGGACTGGGAAACCTGGATCTCGGTGCGCTGGCCGACGAACAGAGACAGGAACAAAGAGACGGGGACGGTCTTCTCGTGGGCGAACTCAACCGGCCGGAAGTCGTCCCAGAAGATGAACCGCTTCGTGCCGCTGGCCAGGTTCCGGAGTCCAAAGGAGGAGCCCAAGGCAGGCTTGTGCAGAACCCGTTTCGGAGTGAACAAGTCGTCGAAAGGGTAAACCACCGTGCTCTTCCCGGAATTCGACGGCCCCACCAGGAAGGGCACCCTCGTCGTCTTCGGGCCGACCATCAGAATGTCCCGCAGGGACGCCGCGAGCTCCCGAACGTCGAAAGAAGCGGCGCTGCGGGAGAAGATGGTCTCCACGGCTGACCTGTACGAGCACGCCGGGCCATGGGGGCATGTCTCCTCAGCGCAGCGGCACACGAGC
>CAUYUJ010005688.1:15000-59421 GCA_963575745.1 Prorocentrum cordatum | reverse complement strand
TCCTCCACCTCCTCCTCCTCCTCCTCAATACACAGACACACACACACACACACAAATCCCAGGATTCCCCATGGTTTCCCAGACGTTCTGGGTTTTCGTCTTCCCCCACCGCCCAATTGCCGCATTTCCCCATATTTTCCCGGAGCTTGGCGTTTGATTGTGTCTGTGTGTTTTTTCCCCTCCGGAAGAGAATCTACACTCATCAAAATCACCCCGGAGAGCGAAGCCGTTCAGTAAACGCACCCCAAGGATGGAATCAAACGGGGCAGGGCTGGTTAGTGAACGCCCAGGGCCGTTCCGTAATCGCCAATTGTCGGGTCTGGGTGGGTTTCCCTCCCTTGGGGAGGGGGGAAGGGGAGGGGGAGGTCGGCAGCGCTTGGCAGGGAGCAGCGAGATCTGGACATGTCCAGTGCCCCAGGCCCGGGGCGCTGGAGATGTCTTCAGGTCTCGTCGCCCTATGGGAGGCGGGGGGGGGGGCGCGAGGGAGGGGGGGGGGTGCGGGCTTCGAAGATGGTGGCCGGGCCTGCCACAGCCGACGCGCTGCCACGGAAGGAGCGCCACATAGAAGCAGCGAGGGGGCTCTCCTGACCACTGCGAGCCCTGGCCACGAATACTCCGGGTTCCTTCATAGGCGTGGGGGGGTACCCCCCCCAGACGGGGGCCAACGCTCGCCTCGTCGTCGCTCCGCGACGGGGGTCGGAGCGCCTGCGGCGCCCGGTGGCCCCCCGCGACGGGGGTTGATGTGGGGCTGTCGGCGGGGGCGTCGCCCCCCCGACGCTCAGGAAGAAGCTCAGAGTGAGCTCCCCGACCTGGACCCGAGGAGCGGCCCGAAAGCGCGAGCCCCCCCTGGGCCCGCAGCGGTCCTTCCAGCGGGAGCTCAACCGCAATAAGCCTTCCACAAGAGGCCCCGGCTCTGAGACCCCGGACCGCCCCTTGACTTTTGGCGTGGGAACGTCGCGCGCTCCATGGCAAAACCGTCGAGACCCGGGAAACCCAGGGCACCCTGCAGGCAAGCAGGGCGTTCCTTGCCGTGGGCCTCTGCTGTGAGAGGCCGCGCGCGCGGGCCGAGCGCACTGCGCACCACAGGCTGCCGCCGCGACTAGGCGAGCGAGGGCAGCCGAGGCGGCGGCGGCCCTCCCGCGACGGCCGCACCCCCACGGCGTCACCGGGCGCCACCACTGAGCGTCGGATCTGAGCGCCACCGCCTCCGACAGAGGATGGCTGCGCCCAGGCCGCTGCCCTGCCGAAGAACTGCTCGAAGGGCGGCGGGCGCGCGGAGGACGGCCAGGACGGCAGCACGGCTACGATGCCTGCGTGCAGGCGCGCGAAAGGTTGAGATACCAGGGATGGCTGGAAGCTGAGACACGAAAAAACACGGAGGGTGGGCCCTAGGCATCTTCTCCAGCACCTCTGCAGTGTCCGAGCGGATGCTCTGCTTGATTGTGCCTGGCCGCTTCGGCCCATCCACGCTCGTATCGCCCCGACAGGTCTGCTGGGTCGAACTCGGAGCTGGACCGACTTGCGCTGCGCGCTGCCCTCGACGGAAGCGAGAAAGTATACTAGGACGCGCTGGTACGACCGCTGGTCACCCGAGCGTTGCACCCTAACCATCCCGCCGATCTCGACGAAGAAAAAACAGCATAAACATAAACTGTTGGCACTCCGCGCGGACTTCTTGGATCTGCGCTGGACCCCCCCCCTGGCGGCGCCAGAGGCGCCGCTGGGGGGGGGGGGGGCTCGGCGCGGACCCAAGAAGTCCGCGCGGAGCGCCAAAGCTTTGTGTGCACACCGTGCGCTCTTCTTCTGGGAGCGCGGCGAGCCCTCGGCGCCGCAGCCTCCCCCGCGACCGCGCCTCCGCGAAGCGCTAGCCGCACCGCCGCGGCCGCTTGTGCCTCGTCGGCGCCCCCGCCTCGTGGGCCGCGGCGGCCGCGGCCTGCTCCGGCGCGCTGCCGCACAGGTCGGGGCGCTGCGCCGCGAAGCGCGCCAGGGACGCGTCCGCCCCCTGCGGGGCGAGCCCGCCGCCGGCCGCGGAGCGCCCCGCTGGTCGAGGGGGGCGAACGGCAGGGGCTCCCAACGTCGCGCTCCGCGCTGCGCGGAGCGCGGGGTGCGAAGAGCTTCGCGCTCTCGCGCCGCCTCCCAGGGGGAGAAGATGAGGACGAGGAATCGGGGCCGCACCGCGAAGCGCGAAGAGCGAACAACGTCGCGCCCTCGAGGGCGCCCTTGAGCAATGACATCAAGATAAAAGCTCGGAGGTCCGCGCGGAGTTTTCGGGTCGGCGCTGGACCCCCCTCCCTGGCGCGCGGAGCGCGCCAGGGGCGGCGCCAGAGGCGCCGCTATAGGGGGGTCCAGCGCCGATCCGAGAAATCCGCGAGGAACTCCAAGTTTTTGTGTTTGTGTCATTGTTCGTCCCCCTGTGGCCTGAGCAGGAAGAGCCGGCTCAGACATTACCCGTCGGTCGGAGGAAGCGGGGAGAAACATGAAGTAGGAAGGCGTTGAAAGCAGACTGGGTGCCCGCCTGCCCCCTAGGGATGACGGAAGCGGTGAAGCCACTCAATCATTGAAGTAGGAAGGCGCCCAAAGTAGATTGGACCCTGGGAGTCCCCAAATACCTTCAAGTCGGGCGAGTCCCACTACAGAGTGATTTGCGACGAAAAATCAATATAACAAAAAAAACATATTAAAAAAATAATCAAAAATACTCCAAAAATAGTCCCCTGACTATTTTTGACTATTCTGGAATGCTCCCCCGGTAGAGGGACAGGCCCGACTCAAAAATACCTACTTCAACGACCAAGGGGTCAAGGTTCGGAGGTCCGCGCTGGCTTTCTGGGGGCCGGCGCTGGGCCCCATGCCCCCAGGCGCGCGGAGCGCGCTGGGGGCGACACCACGGCGCTCCGCCAGGGCGGGGGCCCAGCGTGTTGAGAGCCAAGAGGAACTGCGCCCCGACCCCCGAGCATGCCCAGGGGCTCCCAACTTCGCGCTTCGCGCTGCGCGAAGCGCGAATTGCGAATAACCTCGTTCTCCCCCCCCCCCGCCTCCCGAGGGAGAATAGGAGGAGGAGGAATCGGAGCCGAACCGCGAAGCCCGAAGCGCGAAGAACTTCGCGCTCTCGAGGGCGCCCCTGGCCAAGCGAACCGCGCCCCGACCTCCGAGCACGCCCGCCCGTGCCGGCGCTTCCTCCTCGGCGCCGAGGCAGCCGGGCCGCCGCGCAGCGCCCTGCGCAGGTGCGCGGCGACGTCGTCCGCGGGCACCAGGGCACCCGTCACCGGGCACCGCTGCAGCGGCGCCGCGCGCTCGGGGCGCGCCCCCCCGCGCCGGGGGCGCACGTAGTCGGCGCGCACGCGCAGCGGCGGGTCGCGCCCGCCCGGCGGCGAGCGGGCCGCGGCGGGGCCCGGAGGCGCCGAGCGCGTGGGGGGGGCCGCCGCGCAGGGCGGGGGCCGCGGATCGGGGGGGCGTGTGGCTCGGGCTTTCGGGGGCTCCGGCTACGGCAGGAGCTCGACCACGAGGCACCTTCCACGGGAAGCCCAACCCTGAGACCCCAGGGCGTCCATCGATGTGTGGCGTGGGAACGGCACGCCTGGCCACAGGAAGACCATCGAGACCCGAGAAACCCAGGGCACCCTGGAGACAAGCAGGGTGTTTCTTGGCATTGGCCCCCACTTTAAGGGACGCCAGATCAGCAACCCAGGGTTTTCTCTGGCCATGGCTAGCCTCGGCCAGGAACAGGCTCCCGATCCTGAGGAGCGGCCCGAAAACAGGAGCCCCTCTTGAGCGCGAAGTGGTCCTTAGTTTCAGGTACTCCCAGCGTACTTCAGGACCACCTCTCAAAAATTATCTCGCGCACCCGGAAAGGCATCGAAACAGCATCGAACGAGTATCGCCTCCCATGGCCCAGTGCTTCAAATTCGCCCTGGTGATCAAGGCAAAAGTAAGTTGGAGCATCATAACCTCAGTTCATCGTTCTGGCTGTAGGGCTGGCCTGGCGGGGCTTCCCTGAGGCATGGCGGGACCCACTCAGAAGTCTATCGCGAGTTCTCGCTGCAGAAACCTCACGAACAACCGATGAGTCGGAGCTCGAGCTGCGACCGCCAAAGAGCAGCGGCAGGCCCGAGTTCTGGCAAGCCCAAGTCCTGCGCTTCCCCGCGCTGAACAGACGACGGTGCCGCGGCCACCTCGATGCCCGCGGCGCGACGGGGCGCTGGCCAGAAGCTCCGGACAGGGCGGCCGCCAGGGCCCACCTCCACCAGGCCGTCGCGCTGCCAGCTGCGCCGACAGACAGGGCAGCCCCTGTCCGCCGCGGCGGTGCTGCAGCCCTCCGACAGGTACATGAAGGCGCAGGCGCGGTGGAAAGCGTGGGTGCACTCCGAGCCTTCCGTCGCGCGCACCACGGGGCAGATGACGCAGAGCCCGTCGGGCTGCATCGGCAGGGCCATCCCTGCGAACCGCGGGCCGCTGGACCGTGCCTGAGGAAAAGCTGCTGCAAGCAGGGGAGGGACGGGGGGGGGGAGAAGACACAAGACGGCCCTGGTTGGCCGAGGTGGCCTCCGGCATGGCCCCGAGGAAGCCCCAAGCGAAAGCTCTGGCCTCCTGTTCATAATCATGATACCCGCCACTGCGCCGCAGGCATGGAGTGTCCTCAGGCCCCCATCGAGCTCTGATGGTGCTCCCTTTGAAGGGCCCGGACCACCAATTGCCAGATTCGCTGTGGTTTCTCGCATGCCCTTCCCCGGGGCCAGAAGGCACCAAGACAGCCCGAGAGGGTCGCAAGACAGCCCCCAAGACGGTCCAAGAGGGCCCTGGTCCAAGGCGGACTCACGAGGGCCAAAAAGGCCACCGAGATGCCACAAGAGGGCACCAAATGGACCCCAGAAAGTGGTCCATAACCAAGATCCCTGACGTTCCACCAAATCTGATTGAGTGATTGTAGAATTCTGGTCATCCCGAATTTCCGACACCCCGAGACGGCCCAAGAGGCCCGTAAGGTGGCCGCCCGGGTATTGGATGTTTGATACAAGGTTTGGGCCAACCGGCCCCCAGATCTGCGCGGGCTTCCCTCGCTTCTGCCGGAGCTCTTGCTTGCTCCTCCCCCCTCTCCCACGAATCTGGCCCGTAGCTTTTCTAGGCCGAGCTCGGGGTCGGCCTCAGATACCCCGGATTCCATAACAAAGTGGGGGGGGTCACATTCGGGGGGTGGTCTAATTTGAGCTGTCTTGGAGGGTTCGGGGGGGTCTGGGCAAAGGGTCGCCCTTTCATGGATAGTCTGGGGGGGTCTAAAACTTCTTGTCTGGGAGGGTTGTGACCCCCTCCCTTTTATTACGAAATCTGGAGTAGCCCAGAGGCCAGGGCCCAAAACCAGGGGCAAGAGAGACGCGCGCGGCCGCGCCAATGGCGCCGCGCGGCGGCGGGACGCGGTGCGGCCTCGCGGCGAGCCGCCGCGTGGCCTCCGCTGGCCCTGGCCGCGGGACGCCCGCAGACGGCGGCGCCAAGGGCTCCCAACTTCGCGCTTCGCGCTTCGCGCTGCGCGAAGCGCGAAGTGGGAATAGACTCGCGCTCTCGCGCCGCCTCCCAGGGGAGAAGAGGAAGGTGAGGAAGAATCGGAGCCGAAGCGCGACGCGCGAAGCGCGAAAAGCTTCGCGCCCTCGAGGGCGCCCTTGGGCACTCACCGCGGGCCAGCAGCTGGGCACCGAGCGGCCCCTGCTCAGGCTGGCCGCGAGGTCCCCGGGCGCCTCGCCCGCCTTCGGGAGGCGCGGCGCGCCGGGATGGAGAGCGGGCGCTCGCTCGGCGGCCTGCCGTCGGCAGGGCGCCCGGCACCTCCCTCTGGCACGCCGCGGAGGTCCGCTCCTGGCTGGACGAGCCCCGCGTGCACTCCACCACGATGGAGGAGGAGGAGGAGGAGGAGGGGGAGGAGGAGGAGGAGGAGGAGGAGGAGGAGGAGGAGGGGAGGAGGAGGAGGAGGAGGAGAGGAGGAGGAGGAGGAGGAGGAGGGAGGGAGGGAGGGGGGGGAGGAGGAGGAGACGACCAAGCCGCGCGGAGGGAAGAGGTGAAAGTGGAGCTCGGGGGCGGGAGCGAGGACAGGACCTCCGACGCACGGGAGGAGCTTCGCCAGGAGAGAGAGCGCTCCGAGCCGCCGGCGGCGCCGCCGGACGGGTGCCTCAGCCAGTCAGGCTCGACACCCCAGGACCTGAAGGAGGAGGAGCAAGAGGAGGAGAAGGAGGAGGAGGAGGAGGAGGTGGAGGAGGAGGAGGGGGACGAGGGCGATGACGAGGACGAGAAAGAGGAGGAGGAGGAGGAAAAGAGGAAGAGGAGGAGGAGGAGGAGGAAGAGGAGAAGGAGAAAGAGGAGGAAGAGGAGGAGGAGGAGGAGGAGGAGGAGCCGGAGGCGGAGGCGGAGGCGGAAAGGGGGCGGAGGCAGAGGCGGAGCGGAGGCGGAGGCAGAGGAGGAGGAGGACGAAGAGGAGGAGGAGGAGGAGGAGGAGGAGGAGAAGGAGGAGGCGGAGGCGGAGGCGGAGGCGGAGTGGAGGCGGAGGCCGAGGAGGCGGAGGAGGAGGAGGAGGAGGAAGAGGAGGAGGGGGAGGGGTCCTGGGGGGGTCCCGTGGGGTCACGGGAGGGTCCCAGGGGGGGTCGCCACCCAGATTCGTTCTCCTGCCGGGAAGTAGCAAGGCCAATAAGCGCTCAAAGACGAGCCAAGAGCGCCCTAATACATCCCCAAGACGGTACAAGAGCGCAACGCATCCACGAACGATCGCCCCAAGACGTTCAAGACTGTCCGAAAACGGCCCAAGCGTCTCCCGAGAAGCTCAAAGAGAGCGCCAAGAGCAAGCCCAAGAGAGCCCCAGGAGCTAAGTTCGTTCATTTGAACGTCTCCCGAGAAGCTAAAAGAGAGCGCCAAGAGCAAGCCCCAGAGAGCCCCAGGAGCTAAAATCGTTCATTTTATATTGGGATTTGAATGATTGCAGCCTTCTCGCTTTTTCGGCTGTCCGACGGATCAAGACGGCTCTAGAGGCCCCCAAGAGTGCCACAATATGGCCCAAGATGCCTCAAAGAGGGCTCTAAGACGGCCCAAGAGCCTTCGGCATCTGGGAGCGAGTTAGACTGTTTGTTAAATGTCTGGTAAAATTTATATACTTTTCTGTTCCCCCACTCCCCCCCTCATCGCAAGGGGCCCGGATCCAAAACGTGACCCCTAGCTTTGGTATCCGGAGCTGCGCGAAATCGGCTGCAGGACGCGTCAAGATCGTCTGAAGACGGCCAAAGCCCCCAAAAATGCCACAGGCTCCAGAACAACTCAAAATGGCCCGAAGCCCTCGAGGAGCACTCCCAAGAGGGCCCCAAAACGCTAAATCTATTGATCTCCCATTGGGTTTGGAATGATTTAGGCGTTTCCGCCTCTTATGTTTCACGACACTCCACTACGGCCCAAGAGACCCCCAAGATCGACGCCAGACGGCCCAAGAACCCTCCAAGAGAGTTTCAAAATTACTCATGAAGGCGCCAAACACCCCGAGACGCCGCCAAAACGACCCAAAAGGTGGCCCCCAAGACCACTCCAAAAGAGTGCCCAGACAGCAGACCCAAGCGGACATTCCCCCTCAGCCGCGAGAGGCTCTCAGAAAGCCCCCAGATGTTCCAGGCCGCCCCCAAGAGTCCCCAAGAAGCTTCCAAAAAGCCCCCAGGAAGCCCCTTCGATCAGGGTCGGCGGCACCGGCCGTCAGGCCTCTCCAATAGGAGGAGGAGGAGGAGGAGGAGGAGGAGGAAGAAGAGGAGGAGCAGGAGGCGGAGGCGAAGGCGGAAAGGGGGCGGAGGCGGAAGCGGAGCGGAGGCGGAGGCACAGGAGGAGGAGGAGGAGGAGGAGGAGTAGGAGGGGAGGAAGAGGACGAGGCGGAAAAGGAGGAGGAAAAGGAGGAGGAGGAGGAGGAGGACACGGCGCAGGGGAAGCGGAGGAGGAGGAGGAGGAGGAGGCGGAGTGGAGCGGAGGCCGAGGAGGCGGAGGAGGAGGAGGAGGAGGAGGAGGAGGAGGAGGAGGCGGTGGAGGAGGAGGAGGAGGAAGAGGGGGAGGAGCAGGAGGCCGACGAGAAGGAGGAGGAGGAGGCGGAGAAGGAGGAGGAGGAGGAGGCGGACGAGGAGGAGGAGGCGGAGGCAGAGGCGGTGGCGGCGGCAGAGGCGGAACAGGAGGAGGAGGAGGAGGAGGAAGCGAAGGAGGAAACGGAGGAGGAGACGGAGCGGGAGGAGGAGGAGAAGGAGGAGCAAGACGAGGAGAACAAGGAGGAGAAAGAGAAGGAGGAGGAGGAGGAAGAGGAGGAGGAGGAGGAGGAGGAGGAGAAGGAAAGGAGAAGGAGGCGGAGGAGGCGGAGGAGGAGGAAAGGGAGGAGAAAAAGGGAGGAGGAGGAGGAAGAGGAGGAGGCGGACGAGGAAGAAGACGAGGGGAAGGATGAGGAGGATGAGGAGGATGAGGCGTAGGAGAGGGAGGCGGAGGAGGAGGAGGAGCAGCAGCAGAAGGAGAAGGAGGAGGAGGAGGAGCAGGAGGAGAAGGAGAGAGCGGCGGAGAAGGAGGCGGAGGCGGAGGCAGAGCGGAGGATGAGGAGGAGCGGAGGCGAAGGAGGACGAGAAGGTGAAGGAGGAGGAGGAGGAGGAGGAGGAGGAGGAAGAGGACGAGGAGGACGAGGAGGAGAAGGAGGACGCGGAGCAGGAAGAGGAGGAGGAAGAGGAGGAGGCGGAAACGGAGGAGGACAAACAAGAGGCGAAGGAGCAGGGGAAGGAGTCGAGACCGGGATGTGTTGCGGACCTCACTGTTTTGATTGTTTTTTGTTTACACGAAATGTTCATGATTGTTTCCTTATCTGTTTCGTGTCGTTGGTATTGGATGTGTTCCTCCATCTCTCTCTCTTTCTCTCTCTCTCTTTCTCTCTCTCTCTCTCTCTCTCTCTCTCTCTTTCTATATACACTCATGTACTATATTTGTCTACCTCTCTCTCACTTTTCTCGCCGGTCTCTTCACAAAATTATCCCGGCAAAGCAACCTATCAGCGATGTGTATAAGCATATCTGGAAGCAGTCCCCTTAAGATTCAGGTGAGAATCCAGTTGTAGAATTCTGCTGTTCTCGCAGTCGCAGTCGCATTCGCAATGACAGTCGCAGTGGCAACGGCCTTAGGATCCAATGGAATCCTAAGGATTCCTAGGGATTCCTAAGGCATCCTTAGGCATCCTTAGGAATCCAATGGAATCCTTAGGAAACCTTAGGAATCCTTAGAAATCCTGATTCCTATGGATTCCTGGGGATTCCTAAGGATTCCTATGGAATCCTAAGGATTCCTAAGGATTCCTGAGGATGCTTAACTATGCCTACGGATTCCTAAGGATTCCTATGGATTCCTACGGATACCTCAGCCTGCCTCAGTTTCAGCCTCAGCCTCAGCCTGCCTCAGCCTCAGCCTTAGCCTGCCTCGGCCTCAGCCTTCGTCAGCCTGAGCCTCAGCCTGCCTCAGCCTCAGCCTGCCTCAGCCTCAGCCTCAGCCTCAGCCTCAGCCTCGGCTTGCCTCAGCCTCAGCCTCAGCCGGCCTCGGCCTCAGCCTGCCTCGGCCTCAGCCTGCCTCAGACCCCCCTCCTCCCCCCCCCCTTCTCCCCCCCCCCATTCAGCCTCACCTTGTCTCAACTTCGGCCTGCCTCAGCCTCATCCTCAGCCTCAGCCTCAGTCTCTGCCTCAGCCTGCCTCAGCCTCAGCCTCACCCTGTCTCAGCCTGAGCCTGCCTCAGCATCAGCCTCAGCCTCAGCCTCAGCCTGCCTCGGCTTGCCTCGGTCTCAGCCTCAGCCTGTCTCGGCCTCAGCCTCAGCCTCAGCCTGCATCAGCCTCAGCCTCAGCCTGCCTCAGCCTCATCCTGCATCAGCCTCAGCCTCAGCCTGCCTCAGCCGCAGCTTGCCTCGGCCTCAGACACAGCCTCAGCCTCAGCCTCAGCCTGCCTCAGCTTCAACCGCAGCCTCAGCCTGCCTCGGCTTGCCTCAGCCTCAGCCTCAGCCTGCCTCGGCCTCAGCCTCAGCCTCAGCCTCAGCCTGCCTCAGCCTCAGCGTCAGCCTCTCAGCCGCAGCCGGCATCAGCCTCAGCCTCAGCCTCAGCCTGCCTCAGCCTCAGTCTCAGCCTGCCTCAGCCTCAGCCTGCCTCAGTCTTGTATTCGAGTCTACTGTCAGCGGAGGCTGAAAAACTACTCGTTCTCTGCCAATTCTTTGGACATGATATATGGTCAGGAAGCTCTACGAGTCCCCCGGCGGTAAGAAAGGTTGACGGTTTACCGCCGGCGCCCAGTTTGAAAATTCGTTTTGAGAACCGGTAGTTTTCCCACCTGTAGTGGGTTATGCCGCGTCTGCCAATTAAATTCTCAGGTCCGTAGCTTGAATACTACTATCGAAAGAATTGAGGGAACCGTCAGCCGTTTCGAGACATCTTGACACGCGTTGACGGTTTTCTGTACTTAACTCGAGATTTAGGACAGCTACAGAGCTGATACTTACAGAAACCGATTGAGAATCATCAGGCGCGTTCGTCTGTTCCAGCGAGAGGTCCGAACTCGGTCTGCTACTCGAGCTAGATCCGCGAAACTATTCGTATCATACGATTGATATTGAGAGGTGCTGTCGGTTTCCCTTCACTGAAGACTTAGAAGAGCTACAGAGCAGGTGCGCATATAAACCGATCCAATATCACCCGGCGCGTTCTTTTCTGGCATCGAGAGGTCTGAACTCGGTCTGGCACTCGAGCTAGGTCCACGAAACGAAGATGCCCCCCCCCCCCAAAAAAAAAAAAAAAAAAAAACAAAAAAAAAAAAAAAAAAAAAACGTATTGTTTGAGCTTCTTCCTCACGCTTGAGAAAGCTTCTCCGAGCAGCGCCGCGCAAGAACAGAGCTCTACGAGGCTTCCGGCGGTTACCTGGTTGACGGTTTAGCGCCGGATCCCAGTTGGCCGACCCGACCTTAAGAGACAATGTGGTAACTTGGGGTCGGGTTTTCTATCTTTGTGTAAAATACCTCGTAGAGCTCTTCGGCAAGATGAGCTAAGAGGAATTCGGGCGCAGGGTGGAGCTAGTTGGCAGACCCGACGTTAAGAGACCATGTGACGACTTGGGGTCAGTTTTGCTGAGATTTGAAAGATATTTGACAGTTCACTTCTAGAAACCTGATTTGTCGCACCTGTAGTGGATTATTACGCTTGCGCCTGTGAAATTTTCAGGCCCGTAGGTGCAGTATTACTATCAAAACACTTGGAGGAACCGACTGTGTTCCGAGCCATCTTGACACGCGTTCACGGTGTCCTTTAACTCGAGATATAGGAGAGCTACAACGCCGATGCTTGCAGAAACTGATCAGAAACATCCGGCCCGTTCGTCTCTTGCATCCTGAACTCGGTCTGCTGCTCGAGCTAGGTCCGTAAAACTATTCGTGTTCTTCGAGTTATTTTGACAAGTGCTGTCGGTTTTCTCTACTTAACTCAAGATTCAGAATAGATAATACAGAGCCGGTACGCACATGAACGGATTCAGTATTATCAGGCGCGTTCGTCTGATGCATCTAGCGGTCTGAACTCGGTCTGCTACTCGAGCTAGGTCCGCAAAACTATTCGTATTCTGTAAGTTGTCTTTAAAGACGCTGTCGGTCTTCAGTACTTAAGTGAAGCTCTAGCAGAGTTACAGAGCTGATGCGCACAGAAACTGATCAGGAATCATCGGGGCGTTGGGCTTGAGCATCTAGAGCTCTGAACACAGTCTGCTACTCGAGCTAGATCCGGAGAGCTATTCGTATGCAACCGATGTTTACACAAACCGATAAAGATTTTTTCACCTAGCTCGAGCTGCAGATGAGCTTGACAGCTCTTTTGTACAGAAATCTCGGAGACAACTCCCTTAATGTGTTCCGGGCAGCGCCGCAGGAGAAACGAGCTCTACGAGGCTCCCGGCGGTAACCTGGTTGGCGGTTTACCGCCGGCTCCCAGTTTCACGGACACCTCCGGATGCAACAGACAAACGCGCCTGATTATTCTGCATCGGTTTCTGTACGCACGAGCTCTGTAGCTCCCCTAGATCTCGAGTTAAGTACAGAAAACCGACAGTTCCTGTCGAGATGACCCGAGCGATGCGAATAGTTCTGCGGACCTCGCTTGAGTAACAGACCGAGTTCAGACCTCTGCATGCGACAGACGGGCGCGCCTGACGTCTCCGAATCAGTTTCTGCAATTACACGCTCTGTAGCTACCCTACAGCCCAAGTTAAGTACAGAAAACGGACAGCACCTCTCAAGACGACTCGACTAATACGAAAAATTTCGCGGACCTAGCTCGGGCAGCAGACCGAGTTCAGACCTCTGGATGCAACAGACGAACGCACCTGATAATTCTGAATCGGTTTCTGTGAGTATGAGCTCTATAGCTGCCCTAGAGCTCGAGTTAAGTACAAAATGCCGACAACGCGTATCAAGATGACTTGAAATAGCCGATCCCGCCCGTGTGCTTTTTGGCAGTAAAAGGTGCCCGATCGAGCTGAGATCAAGACGGCGAGCGGGAATAAGATCGAATATCAAGGGAACAAATACTAGAGATCTAACGAATGATTGAACAAAATTTTCAACCAACCAAAAGTCACCAAAAGGTCCGTCGAGATTTTTCTTGCCAACTAGCTCTCCAGCGCCCCCGAATTACTCTTCAGCTTCCAGCAACTAGCTTTGGTCGGGTCGGCCAACTTGGTAGCGTCCACTTGGAACTGGCGGTAAACCGTCAACCAGGTTACCGCCAGGGCCCTCTCGGTATACATAAAGGAAGCGTCTGGAGCAAGACCCGAAAAACTCGAAAAATCACGTTTTCATGTTTTTATCCAAAGACGGTTGCTCCAAGTGTTTTGATAGTAATACTGCACCTACGGACCTGCGAATTTGGCAGACGCAAAAAATCTGCTTCCTCAAAACTGGCGCCGGCGGTGACCATCAAGCTGGTCACCGCCGGGAACGTCGTAGAGCTCCTTACACTGGTTAGAGTGCTCAGAATCGAAGTAGAGTCATAAAATAAAGATTTTCTAAAAATCTTGATTTTCGATTTTTTCGACGTTTATATTGGCTCGGTTCCAGGAAGTCAACTCTTGATAAAATACATCAGGAGAGCTCAGCTGCTGTCAGAGAGTAGTTTGATGCCAATGCTCGGCGTGAAAATCTCCTTTCTCAAAATAAATGGACAAATATCTTTCAAATCTCAGCAAAACTCACCGAAAGTTAACACATTGTCCGTCCGAGCCGGGTCGCCCAACTAGCTCTACCCCGCGCCAGAATTCTCTAGCTCATCGATGCCGAAGAGCTCTACGAAGTATAGATAGTCAAATCGACGGTCAACCGCCAACCTGGCTACCGCCGGGGACCTTGACCTAGTTGCCGCCGGGAACCTCGTAGAGCTCTTCCCTTGCACGGCGATCCTCGGAACACGTGAAGAAAGCTTCTCGGGCAAGAAAAACAGAAACTCGAAAAATCACGTTTTTCTGTTTTTATCGAACGTCGGTTCCTCCAAGTGTTTTGATAGTAATACTGCACCTAGAGACCTGGGAATTCACTGGTAGACGCGACATAACTTACTACATATGGGAAAAAAACTGATTTCTCAAAATGAATGGTCAAATATCTTTCAAACTGGCGCCGGCGGTGAACCGTCAACCTGGTCACCGCCGGGAACCTCGTAGAGCTCCTTTCGCGCGTGAGAGTGCTCAAGAGTCGAAAGAGAGAGCTTCTGGAGGAATTTCTCGAAAAAGGCAAAATTATTGTTTTTTTCACGTCGGCATAAAGATGGTTCCGCCAAGTGTTTTCATAGTAAAAGTGTGCCTACAGAGCTCATATTAAGACGCAGAGGCCCTTATTAGTGTTTACAAGTGCGAAAAATCTGCTTTCTCAAAATAAATGGTCAAATATCTTTCACATAATCGCAAAACCATCCAAACTGGGCGCCGGCGGTAAACCGTCAATCTTTCTCACCGCCAGGGGACTCGTAGAGCTTCCGGACCATATATTATGTCCAGGAATCAGCAGAGAATGAGTTTTTCAGCCCGAGTGCTGATAGCCCGAATAGCAAACTAAGTTCAGACCTCTGGATGCAACAGGCGAACGCGCCAAAGCATTCGGAATCAGTTTCTGTGCGCATGAGCTCTCTAGCTCTCCAAGAGCCAGAGTTACGTGCGAGAACCGACAGCACCTCTCAAGGCGACTCGAACGATACGAATAGTTTTCCGGACCTAGTTCGAGTACCAGACGAGTTCAGACCTCTGGATGCAACAGACGAACGCGCCTCATTAGTCTGCATTGGTTTCTGTACGTATCAGCTCTGCAGAACCTCTAGAGCTCGAATTAAGTACAGAAAACGGGCAGTCCCTGTCGAGATGACACGAGCGATACGAATAGTTTTGCTTACCTAGCTCGAGTAGCAAACCGAGTTCAGACCTCTGTATGCGACAGACGGACGCCTCTGATGTCTCGGAATCGCTTTCTGCAATTACCAGCCCTATAGCATCCCTACAGCCCGAGTGAAGTGGAGAAAACCGAGAGAACCTCTCAACTCGAACAATACGAATAGGTTCGCAGACCTAGCTCGGGCAGCAGACCGAGTTCAGACCTCTCGATGCAACGTACGACGCGCCTGACTATTTAGAATCAGTTTCTGTAAGTATCAGCGCTGTAACAGCTCGAGTTGCGTACAGAAACCGACAACGCGTCAAGATGACCCCACATGGTCGATCCCGCCCGTGTCGTTTTTGGCAGTAATATCTAGCCGATCGAGCTGAGATTGAGATGGCGAGCGGGAATAAGATCGCATATCACGGGAAAAAGTACTAGAGCTCGAATGGTTGAATTTGAAGAGCAAAATTTTCAACCGACCAAAAGTCAGCAAAACTCTTTCTGTTCTCGCACGGCGCTGTTTGGAACACGTTGGGGGAGCTTTCTCATAGACGAGCTAAAAACTCGAAAAATATGTTTTTTTAGTTCTCACCCAAAGACGGGTCCCCCAAGTGTTTCGATAGTAATACTGCAGCTACGGGCCTGAGAATTTCACTGGCAGACGCGGCACAACCTACTACAGGTGCGAAAAATACAGATCCTCACAACAAATGTCTAATTCTCTCACAAAGTTCGTCCAACCCACCCAAAGTTCACACATTCTCCGTCGGGGCGGGGTCAGCCAACTAGCTGCACCCCGCGCCCAAATTCCTCTAGCTCATCGATGCCGAAGAGCTCTACGAGGTAAACCACCCGAAAGTTACCACTGGCACCGGCCGTGAACCGTCAACCTGGTCACCGCCGGGAACCTCGTAGAGCTCCTTCCACGCGTGAAAGTGCTTAGAGTCGGAGGAGAGAGCTTCTGGAGGCATTTCTCAAAAATTAAACATTCATTTGTTTCATGTCGCCATGAAGTTGGTTTCGCCAAGTGTTTCGATAGTAGAAGTGCGCCTACAGAGCTCATGTTAAGACGCAGAGGCCCTCACAGTCGTCTACAGGTGTGAAAAATCTGGTTTCTAAAAATGAATTATGAAATATCTTGAAATTTTGGCAAAACCGACCCAAAGTTATCACATCTTCTTTTCTGGCCGGATCGATCAACGGCGCCGGCGGTGAACCGTCAACCTGGTCACCGCCGGGAACCTCGTAGAGCTCCTTCCACGCGTGAGAGTGCTGATAGTCGAAAGAGAGAGCTTATGGAGGCATTTCTCGAACATTGAACATTGATTTTTTTCATGTCGAGATGAAGTTGGTTCTGCCAAGTGTTTTGATAGTAAATGTGCGCCTAGAGAGCTCATATTAAGACGGAAAGGCTCTCACAGTCGTTCACAGGTGCGAAAAAAAATCTGCTTTCTGAAAATGAATGTCGAATATCTTTCAAATCTTAGCAAAACCACCCAAAAGTTGAAACATTGTCCTTTCTGTCCGGATCAACCAACTAGCTCCACCCCGCGCCGGAAGTCCTCCAGCTCATCGATGCCAAAGAGCTCTACGAGGTACTAGCTCCACCCGCGCCAGAATTCCTCCAGCTCATCGATGCCGAAGAGCTCTACGAGGTACTTGGTAGCGTCTATTTTGGTGGCGTCCAAAACTGGCACCGGCGGTGAACCGTCAATCTGGTCACCGCCGGGAACCTCGTAAAGCTCATTGCCGGCTCGAACGAACCCCTGCGGGGATTCTCGAGCGCCGCGGAGGAGCTCCTGGCGGGCATCACCACCGCCCGGCTTCTAACTTGGACCGGCGGTAGACTGTCAACCAGGTCACCGCCGGGAACCTCGTAGAGCTCTTTCCTTGCACGGCGATCGTCGGAACACATGAAGACAGCTTCTGGATCGAGAAACAAAAGAATCGAAAAATCACGTTTTTCTCTTTTTATCAAGCGTCGGTTCCTCCAAGAGTTTTGATAGTAATACTGCACCTACGCACCTTAGAATTTGACTGGCAGACGCGGCATAACCCACACAGGTGCGAAAAATCTGGCTTCTCAAAATGAATGGTCAAATATCTTTCAAATCTTAGAAAACCGACCCGAGGTCACCACATTTTCTCTCAACGTCCGGTCGATCAACTAGTTCCGACCCGCGGCGGAACTGGCGCCGGCGGTGAACCGTCAACCTAGTCACCGCCGGGAACCTCGTAGAGCTCCTGTCACGCGTCAGAGAGCTCAGAGTCGAAAGAGAGAGCTTCTGGAGGCATTTCTCGAAAAATTGAACATTCATTCATGTCGGAATGAAGTTGGTTCGCCCAAGTGTTTCGGTAGTAACAGTGCGCCTAGAGAGCTCATATTAAGACGCAGAAGCCCTCATAACCTTTCACAAGTGGGAAAAATCTGCTTCCTCAAAATAAATAATCAAATATCTTTCAAACATTTGGAAAACCACCCAAAAGTTGTCACATTGTCCTTTGTGGTCGGGTCGACCAACTAGCTCCACTCCGCGCCCGAATTCCTCCAGCTCATCGACGACGAAGAGCTCTACGAGGTATCTTAAACCCTCTAGCTCTCAGCGAGCTCGGGAAAAACCCGGAGAGCGAAGAGACCCTTCGGGACGGGAGATCTTTCCTGGAGAGCTCTGGGAAGCTCCCGTGTAGCGCTGCTGATGCGCTGCCAGAAACGCTTCCATGCGCGCCTGCACGCGTGCAGGCACGCGTGGACGCTTGCCGGCAGCTCCCCCGGACCAGCTGCCGGCTCGAACGAACACCTGCGGGGATTCTGGAGCGCCGCGGAGGAGCTCCTGGCGGGCACCACCACCGCCTGGCTTCTAATCTTAAACCTTCTAGCTCCCAGCGAGCTCTCCGGGAATAAATAGTCAAATATCTTCCAAATATACCTCGTAGAGCTCTTCGGCATCGATGAGCTAGAGGAATTCCGGCGCGGGGTGGAGCTAGTTGGCCGACCGGGCCAGAAAGGACACAGCGTTAACTTTTGGTCGGGTTTGCTGAGATTTGAGAGATATTTGGCCATTTATTTTGAGAAAGCAGATTTTTCGCACCTGTAAACGACTATCAGGGCCTCTGCGTCTTAATATGAGCTCTGTAGGCGCCAATCTACTATTTAAACACTTGGAGGAAACAACTTCATCTGGACATGAAAAAGATCAATGTTCAATTTTTTCGAGAAATGCATCCAGAAGCTCTTTCCTCCGACTCTAAGCACTTTACGCGTGGAAGGAGCTTTACGAGGTTCCCGGCGGTGACCAGGTTGACGGTTCACCGCCGGCGCCAGTTAGCAAAACCACCCAAAAGTTGCCACTTTGTTCTTTCTGGTCGGCTCGACCAACTAGCTCCACTCCGCGCCGGAACTGGGCGCCGGCGGTAAACCGCCGGGGGACTCGTAGAGCTTTCTGACAATATATAATGTTGAGTTCAAGACTTGCAGAGAACAATAGTTTCTCAGCCCAAGCGATTTCAGACCTCTCGATGCAACAGCCGAACGCCCCCGATGCTTCTGAATTGCCTGCTGTACGAGCTCTGTAGCTCTTCTACAGCCCGAGCTACGCGCGTAAATCGACAGCACCTCTCAAGATGACTCGAACACTACGAATAGTTGGGCAAACCTAGCTCGAGTATCAGACCGAGTTCAGACCTCTGAATGCGACAGGCGGACGCGTCTGCTGTCTCCGAATCGATACCTGTGATTACAAGCCCTGCGGCCCCTACAGCCCGAGTTAAGTGCAGAAAACCGACAGCACCTCTCAGGATGACTCGAAGAATACGAATAGTTTCGCGGACCTAGTTCGGGCAGCAGACTGAGTTCGGAGCTCTGGATTCGTCAGGCGGGCGCGCCTGATGTCTGCAAATCTATTCCTGTGACAATCAGCACTGTAGCCCCTCTACAGCCCGAGTTAAGAACAGAAAACCGACAGCATCTCTCAACGTGACTCGAACACGACGAATAGTTTTGCGATTCTAGATCGGACAGCAGACCGAGTTCAGAGCTCTGAATTCGACAGACGAACGCGAATAATGATTCTGAACCCGTTTCTGTAAGCATCAGCTCTGTAGCTGCCATATAGATCGAGTTAAGTACAGAAAACCGAGAGCGCCTGTCAAGATGACTCGAATAATACGAATAGGTTTGCGGACCTAGCTCGGCTAGCAGACCGAGTTCAGAGCTCTGGATGCAACAGACGAAACCGCCTGATTATTCTGAATCGAATAGGTGTGCTTATCAGCTCTGTAGCTGTCCTGTATCTCGAGTTAAGTCCAATATACCGACAGCGCGTATCAAGATGACTCGACACGGCCGATCCCGCCGGGATGCTTTTTGGCAGTAAAAGATACCCGATCGAGCTGATATCAAGACAGCGAGCGGAAATAAGATCGAATATCACGGGAAAAAATACTAGAACTCTAACGTCACCGCCGGGAACCTCGTAGAGCTCCTTCAACGCTTAAGAGTGCCCAGAATCGAAGTAGAGAACTTCGCAGAAGATTTTCTTCAAATCTTCATTTTCTAATTTTTCAAATGAATCTGAGGTCAGGTTCCTGGCTTCGCTCAGAAGAATTTGTCGACGGAATGAGCTAAGAATTCGAGAGGCAACTTCTGTGATGCAAAGTTTCGCTCTGCACAAGTGTCAGCCCAAACGAATGGTTAGAGCTGCAAAATCGGCTGAGCCAGGCAGCGGATGGTATGATCGCGTCTCTCGTCGAAATCACGCCAGCTAGCTCCACCCTGTCGCCGAATTCCTCTAGCTCTGAACTCTAACGAATGGTTGAATTTCGAGAACAAAATTTTCAACCGACCAAAAGTCACCTAAAGGTCCGTCGAGATGTTTCTTGCCAACTGGGAACCGGCGGTGAACCGTCAACCTGGTTTCTTGAGTTTGAGTCAGGGCGCGGACAGCTGTGACAGCTGAGCCCTAAGACTCCCAAACGGAGCACAGGGTAGCTAGAGAGGGCATCTCTTATCATCACACTGCCGAGCCACTGAGGCATAGGCAACGGAATAGGATGCAGGAACAAGGAAAAGGATGCAGTACAACATGTGAAATTGTAAAGGTGTTGGGGAGCTCCAAGCAAGATGAAATGAGTCAGCTGCTTGGATGAAAGATGCTACCCAAAATGCGCTCCACGGCCATACAGAGCCGTTGTGCTGCAATCATCTCACAAAACACGACAGAAGCAGAGGCATCAAGCGAGAAAGCTTCCTCCGCCACCAACTGCCACGTCCCGTGTACACACAAATCTATACACCATCCTGCAGCACATCCCTCCACAGAGCGACCTCCGTCGAAGAATCCACGGAGGCCGTCTAGTTTTGTTTTACTCGCATGTTCAATAAGTGAGGTATGGAACGTAACGTAACTATTTTTGGTTCTGGCCAACCATGTCAGCCTGTCAGCTCTTTCGTTTCCTTCTCGAAAGATCCACTTGAACATGTTGTGGCCCCAACTCGGAGGCCTCATACCATACAACACAGAGATATGCTCCAGCCTGTTTTGAATGTCGCCAAGAATGTGCTTGTAGATAATATTGGATGTTGCCCAGAGACCGTTAATCCAATTCACCCCTGTGGCGGAGTCCCAATCAATTCCATCGGTATCGAGTCCCGAGGCTCCGCATTCCACTCCGATGCATGTTCATTAATGTACGCAAGTCGTTTCTCCATCTTCTCGTCCTCCTTCCTTTGCTGCTCCTCCGTCTTCTCCCTCTCCTCCTCCTCCCTAGCATATCCCGCAGGTTGTGCATGTTTGAAATAACAGTACCCCCACGCCTCCTCCATGTTAGTAACATCCAGTGCCCGCTTCAGAAATTCTTTCCATCCCTGACGTGAAAAGGATAACGTATGATACCAATCCTTCCCTGATACCAACTCGAAAATGCAATGGAAGTTTCTCAACGCCAGTGGTCTCCCCCCCTCATGCCGACGTGTCATTAATGGGCGATCTTTCCAAGGCAGTGATGCAATGAAGGCCTGCCGTCGGTCAGCCCACTCCCCCGACCATGCAAAAATGCATTCTCTAGCCTGCATATGCGAGTCCCCTGTGCTACGATGATGAGGTGGAGCCACCCATCGCCGCTTGTTTGCAGCGATTTCCTGCGACGGCAACTCAACAGAGGAACGCTTTTGCGACAGAGAATCCTGAGATGGATGGGATGTCTTTGCACGCTTACGCATCTGGGAAATCAGATTGCGCCGATGCGCGGGTAATTGCTCAAAGGAATCAACAGCATGCAGCGTCTCACACACGTCAGGATGACTTCCCATTGATGCCGAGCACACAATACTTGGTAGCACATACATGGGTTCACCCTGACGTTGTCTCTTGGCCGGCGGTGGCTCACACGCAGCAAAGACGTTGGGGCCAGGCTTGCCTGAAGAATCAAAAGTACCCGGAGGAATATGTGCGGGCGTTGGGTTCAGGCGTTTCACAGCAAACGTACAGTCCTGAGCCCACTGCCACTGACGAAACAAGAATAGCTGCACAAGAGACGGCCGTCCCAATTCCAGGAGCATACGCCGCCCACGTTTGTACAAGTTGCATAAGTATATACTCCAATCCATGTCGGCAGGTTTCGGGCGGCGCACCATAGAACAATAGTTTACCTTCCCACGTGTGCAACTGTTTCAAGGTGTGGTGGTCCGCTGGCATGCCTTCAACACCGAAAAGTACAAAACTACGCAACCTAGATTCATAATGCTTGATATTCCAGAGTACAGCACGATTCGTATAAAACTTGCGGAACTGATTAAATCGCTTCCAACCCCGAGCCAATTTCCAAGCCACATCATGGTGTCTGTCAGTCTTGGTCGTGGCCAGGCAACCCAGGCACTCCAGTTCAGAGCAACGCGGAAGACACAGGGTACCGAGATCGTTCACCTGGACAACGAGGTTCCCCGTCGAGGCGCCTTCAGAGTCCCCCCCAAAAGGCAAGATAGTGTAGTGAGGAACCTTTCCATCTGAAACCGTGTGTATACAGCTGAGCCGAGAAGTCCCCCACCATACGTGGGAGCTCAGTCTTTGATTTCGAGAAAAGCAAAATGTTATCGGCCCAGAGCGCATGAGTAAGATACCTCCCACCAGCCTCCTCCCCGAAATCGTACCCCAGCTTCTCCTCCTCCCAAGTCAGTACAATCCTATCCCACATCAGTAGTGTCACACACTTCCACAGGAAGGGGGCCTCCACACTGCCAGTACGTACACATGCATCCCAGGGAATACCCGTCGCCGTGGAGTCCTGAAAGGTAAAGTCCGCTGTGTCCAGGATACTGGGAGCGAGCAGCGCCAACGCAAGGTCATTGGGGAAACCAGGGATGGCATCCAAGGCCCGACTGGCCTTCTCAACCGTGACGGTATCAAAGGCAGTCTGCACATCTAATGACGCGAGGTGCAGGGTCTCATCTTTCCCCCACTCCAGAGCGTGTGTGGTGACATGCTTAAGCATGGCAGTGATCTCGCGCGTGCGCCTTCCCTTGCAAAATCCGTAGTTATGTAGATATTGTGGGGCCCTTTCCAGATAACCTTCAGCAATCTCAACCAAACATGAAGTATACCATTTGCTTAGGCTGCTAAGTAAGACGAGAGCACGAGTATCAGACAACTTAGAGATATCTTTAGCTTTCGGCATCAACACCACAAGCAACTCAGACCAAATCCGAGGAGTAGGATACCGTTGAAGATACAGGTCCTGGAATGACCGAAGAATATGACGCAAACCTACCCACGTGATACGCTTCAACATAGAAGGAGAAACTCCGTCCTTACCCACCGCCTTACCACACTTTAAGCGTGATCGTGCCTGTAACAATACGGACATGGAAATGGGGGAGACGTCCACAGTGTTCGTGTCCTGCAACCTCCTCCTCCTCCTTTCCTCGATACACTCCACGTTACGTATCCCTTGCGCAGCACAGTGGTACTTGGCGAACCCGTGAGCATAGAGCGCCTTCTCCCACAACTCCCTATCCTCTGTGAGCAAATTGTCATAACTCAATTTGTCCACCACCGTCCGAGCGAGCTTCCCGTCACGATGATCGTATTCGAGTCGACGACGAGTGTGTGCACGCATCTCCTTCCTTCTCTCCTTCTTAACCCTGATGAGCTCCTCCTCCTCCCCTCCTTCACGACGCAGTCGGCGATATTCATCATCAAGTTCCTTATGACGATCTGTCTTTTTGGGGATCTGCATTTTCTTTGGGACATTGGTGTATGACTCCTTGCCCTGCGTACATGCATCCAAGATAACAGGAGCAAAATTATCCGGGCAGAGACCAGATGGGTAACGAGCTGCAGCGTGCAAACGACGATCAAGGTTAGCCGAAACTTGCAATTCCGAGGCCTCGTCGCAGCACCAATGAGTGAACGTCTGTCGTGGCTTCGTTCTCCAACGTCGAGTCGGAGCGGCCGATTCGGGGACAAGCAAGGTGAGCAGGGCATGGTCCGACAGGCGGGTCTTTCTGGGGTCCACGGAGCCCCTGAGTGTTGGCCTTAACCACGACACCTCCCACTGAGGCCTTTCCCAGGAACTCGGAATACACGGGTAATCAAGGACCTTGTCCTCCTCCTCCGTCTCCTCCTTGGCCTTCCAGGTCGCACGACGGGTCCCAAAAGAATTCGAGAAAACCAAATCATAATGCCACATACATTCACAGAGCTCGTCACACATGTATTGATGCATCCTCCTCCTACCCTGCTGGAAACCTCCACGTCAACCTCCTCCTGCATTGTCCCCTTCTTCAAATCTCTCACCCTGTACTGCAGAACCAGTCAAAGCAACATCTCCAAAGACCGCGCGAGGCAGAAGCTCAACGTTGGCATCCATCCCGATCAACAAGTCCCGCCCTTCCTTGGGAAACCTAACTCGGAGCGTATCCAAATCCTTTCGAAACGACTGCCATGTTTGTGTGAATAAGATATTGCGATCCCCTTTTTTTGGCGCATGTGGTAAGTACAAGCTGGCAACAATCAACGATTGAAACACGAGAATGACATAACGATTACCCCTGATGCATTCACGCATGGAAGCTCTCCACACCCTCTTGTAGAGAACCCCCCCCTTCCCATCATTAGAAAGAGTTAAGGTGAAACCATGCTCAGAGCACCTACCTATTCCAAGCAACTGGCACTCCTGCAAAGCGAGAACTTCCGAATTCGAGGTCTTGATCTGAGCAAGCATTTCGTGGCTGTTCATGCTGCCACAGCGCCTCACGTTATACGTGCCCACGATGGCGCCATGGCACCTTCACCAGGTACGAAAGTTGAGCCATGGCGCCATGGCACCTTCAACCTGGTTGCCGCCGGGAACCTCGTAGAGCTCTGTTCTTGCACGACGATTGTCAGAACACATGAAGAAAGCTTCTCGAGCGAAAAACGGAAAACTCGGAAAAATCACGTTTTTCTGTTTTTTATCCAACATCAGTTCCTCCAAAGTGTTTTGACAGTAATACTGCACCTATGTGCCTGAAAATTTTACTGGCAGTCGCGGCATAACCCACTACAGATGCGAAAAATCTGCTGTCTCAAAATGAATTGTCAAATATCTTTCAAATATCAGCAAAACCGACCAAAAGTCATCACTTTGTCCTTTCTAGCCGGTCTGGCCAACTAGCTCCACCCCGCGCCGGAATTCCTCTAGCTCATCGACAACGAAGAGCTCTACGAGGTACTAGTTCTCCAGCGCCCCGGAATTACTCTTAAGCTTCCAGCAACTGGGCGCTGGCGGTAAACCGTCAACCTTTCTGGCCGCCGGGGGACTCGTAGAGCTTCCTGATAATATTTAATGTCGATTTAATGTCAAAAAAATGCAGAGAACGAGTAGTTTCTCAGCGATTTCAGACTCTCGATGCAACAGCCGAACGCCCCCGATGCTTCTGGATTCTCTTCTGTACAAGCTCTGTAGCTCTCCTACAGCCCAAGATACGTGCGTAAATCGACAGCATCTCTCAAGATGACTCGAACAATACGAATAGTTTGGCAAACCTAGCTCGAGTATCAGACCGAGTTCAGACCTCTGAATGTGCGAGGCGGACGCATCTGATGTCTCCGAATCGATTCCTGTGAATATCCGCCCTGCAGCCCCCACACAGCCCGAGTTAAGTGCAGAAAGCCGACAGCACCTCTCAGGATGACTCGAACAATACGAATAGTTTTGCGGACCTAGCTCGGGCAGCAAACCGAGTTCGGAGCTCTGGATTCGACAGGCGGACGCGCCTGATCTCTTCAAATCGATTTCTGTCATTACCAGCAATGTAGCTGTCCTGTATCTCGAGTTAAGTCCAATATACCGAGAGCGCGTGTCAAGATGACTCGAAACGGCCGATCCCGCCCGTGTGCTTTTTGGCAGTGAAAGGTACCCGATCGAGCTGAGATCAAGATGACGAGCGGGAATAAAATCGAACATCACGGGAAAATACTAGAGCTCAAACAAATTGATGAATTCCGAGAACAAAATTTTCAACCGACCAAAAGTCAGCAAAAGGTCCGTCGAGACTTGGTAGCGCCCAAAACCCGGAGAGCAAAGACACCGTCGGGGAGAGACAATCTTTCCTGGAGAGCTCTAGGGAACTCCCCTGCGGCGCTTCTGAAGCGCTGCCAGGAACGCTTCCACGCGTGCCTGCACGAGTGCAGAAACACGTGGAAAGCGCCCCCGAACCTGCTGCCGGGAATGGAGCCGGCGGTGAACTGTCAACCTGGTCACCGCCGGGAACCTCGTAGAGCTCCTTCCACGCGTGAGAGTGCTTAGAACCGACAGAGAGAGCTTCTGGAAGCATTTCGCGAAAAAGGCAAAATTCTTTTTTTTTAATGTCAAAATGAAGTTGGTTCCGCCAAGTGTTTGAACAGTAAATGTGCGCCTACAGAGCTCATAATAAGACGCAGAGGCCCTCATAATCGTTCACAGGTGCAAAAAAATCTGCCTTCTAAACATGAATTGTCAAATATCTTTCAAATCTTAGCAAAACCGACCCAAAGTTGTCACATTGTCTCTTCTGGTGGGGTCGGCCAACTAGCTCCAGCCCGCGCCGGAATTCCTCTAGCTCATCGATTCCGAAGAGCTCTACGAGGTACGGGCGAGCCGCTGCGAGGATCGTGGAGCGGCGGAGATGGGCTGCTGGCGGGCACCACCACCGTCCAGCTTCTACTCTAAAAACCCTCTAGCTCTCAGAGAGCTCTCCGGGAATTTTTCTTGCCAACTAGCTCTACAGCGCCCCGGAATTACTCGTAAACTTCCAGCAAGAACTTGCTAAGGGAAGCGCTACGAGTTATAATGGCGCCGGCGGTAAACCGTCAACCTGGTGACCGCCGGGAACCTCGTAGAGCTCCTTGCACGCGAAAGATTACTCAGATGTATAGCAGACAGCTTCTCAGAGCGAATTGCTATTTTTCGGTATCAACATGATGTCGGTTCCTCCAAATGTTTAGATAGTAAAACTCCCTCCAGAGAGCTGAACTGCTCGCAGAAGAACGTTAAGATACTAATGCTCGGAATAAAAATCTGCTTTTCTAAAATAAATTGCCAAATATATTTCACATTTTCGAAAAACCGACCGGATCTAGCTCGGCTAGCAGACCGAGTTCAGACCTCTCGATGCAACAGACGAACGCGCCTGATCATTTTGGATCGATAAGGTGTGCTCACCAGCTCTGTAGCTATCCAATATACCGACAGCGCGTATCAAGATGACTCGAAACAGCCGATCCCGCCGCAGTGCTTCTTGACAGTAAAAGGTACCCGATCGAGCTGAGATCAACATGGCGAGCGGGAATAAGATCGAATATCACGGGAAAGAATGCTAGAGCTCTAACGAAAGGTTGAATTTCGAGAACGAAATTTTCAACCGACCAGAAGTCACCAAAAGGTCCGTCGAGATTTTTCTTGCCAACTGGGAGCCGGCGGTAAACCGTCAAGCTTTCTTACCGCCGGGAGACTCGTAGAGCTTCCTGACAATGTATAATGTCGAAAAAAATTCAGAGAACGAATCGTTTTTCAGCCCAAGCGATTTCAGAACTCTCGATGCAACAGCCGAACGCCCCCGATGCTTCTGGATTGTCTTCTGCACGAGCTCTGTAGCTCTCCTACAGCCCGATTTACGTGCGTAAATCGACAGCAACCCTGAAGATGACTCGAAGAATACGAACAGTCTAGCAAACCTAGCTCGAGTATCAGACAGGTGCAGGCCTGAATGCGACAGGCGGACGCGTCTGATGTCTCCGAATCGATTCCTGTGATTACCAGCCCTGCAGTCCCACTACAGCCCGAGACAAGTGCAGAAAAACGACAGCATCTCAGGATGACTCGAACAATACGAATAGCTTCGCGGACCTAGTTCGGGCAGCAGACCGAGTTCGGAGCTCTCCATTCGACAGGCGGACGCGCCTGATGTCTTCGAAACGATTTCTGTGACTATCAGCACTGTAGCCACGCCACAACCCGAGTTGAGTACAGGAAAACGACAGCACCTCTCAAGATAACTCGAACAATAGGAATAGTTTCGCGATTCTAGAGCGGGCAGCAGACAGGGTTCAGAGCTCTGGATTCGGAAGACAAACGCGCCTGATGATTCTGAATCTTTTCCTGTAAGTATCAGCTCTGTAGCTGTCGTATAGCTCGAGTCAAGTACAGAAAATCGAGAGCGCATGTCAAGATGACTCGAATAATACGAATAGGTTTGCGGACCTAGCTCGGCTAGCAGACCGAGTTCAGACCTCTCGATGCAACAGAAGAACGCGCCTGATCATTCTGAATCGATTGGCTGTGCTTACCAGCTCTGTAGCTGTCCTGTATCTCGAGTTAAGTCCAACATGCCGACAGCGCGCATCAAGATGACTCGAAACGGCTGATCCCGCGCTTTTTGGCAGCAAAAGGTCCCCGATCGAGCTGAGATCAAGATGGCACGGAAATAAGATCGAACATCACGGGAAAAATACTAGAGCTCAAACGAATTGAGGAATTTGGAGAACAAAATTTTCAACCGACCAAAAGTCACCAAAAGATCCGTCGAGATTTTTCTTGCCAACTAGCTCTCCAGCGCCCCGGAACTGGCGCCAGCGGTGAACCGTTAACCTGATCACCGCCGGGAACCTCGTAGAGATCCTTTCACGCGAAAGAGTGCTCAGAGTCGAAAAGGAAAGCTTCTGGAGGCATTTCTCGAAAATCAACATTGATTTTTTTGACGTTGACAAAAAGTTGGTTCCGCCAAATGTTTTGATAGCAAACTGGGAACCGGCGGTAAACCGTCAACCAGGTTACCGCCAGGCACCTCGTAGAGCTCTTTTTATGCACAGCGCTCCTCGGAACACGTGAAGGAAGCTCCTGAACCGAGAGCCGAAAAAATCGAAAAAACACAATTTTTCAGTTATCATCCAAAGTCGGTTCGTGTTTCGATAGTAATACTGCGCCTAAGGGCCTGAAAATTCGACTGGCTGACGCGCCATAACCTACTACAGGTGCAAAAAAATTGCTTTCTCAAAATGAATTGTCAAATATCCTTTAATTTTTTGCAAAACCACCCAAAAAATATCACTTTCGTTTCTGGTCGGGTTGGCCAACTAGCTCCACCCCGCGCCGGAATTCCTCTAGCTCATCGATGCCGAAGAGCTCTACGAGGTCATAATAAGACTGGAACCGGCGGTGAACCGTCAACCCGGCTACCGCCGGGAACCTCGTAGAGCTCTTTTTTGGCACGGCGATTGTCGGAACGCGGAGAGAAAGCTTCTGGAGCGAGAAAGAAAAACTCAAAAATCACGTTTTTCTGCTTTTACTCAACGTCGGTTCCCCCAAATCTTTTGATAGTAATACTGCACCTACAGACCTGAAAATTTGACTGGCAGACGCGGCGAAACCAACTACAGGTGCGAAAAATCTGGTTTCTCTATAAAAAAATGGTCAAATATCATTCAAATAATCGCAAAACCACCCAAAAGTTGCCACATTGACCGCCTCGGCCGGGTGGGCCAACTAGCTCCACCCCGCGCCGGAATTCCTCTAGCTCATCGATGCCGAAGAGCTCTACGAGGTACGGAGAGGCCCTCATAATCGTTTACAGGTGCAAACAATCTGCTGTCTCAAAATGGATTGTAAAATATCTTCGAAATCTGAGCACTGGGCGCCGGCGGTAAACCGTCAACCTTGGTTACCGCCGGGAGACTCGTAGAGCTTCCTTGCCATATATAGCTTCGCGGACCTAGTTCGGGCAGCAGACCGAGTTCCGAGCTCTGGATTCGACAGGTGGCACGCCCCTGCCTCTAAATCGATTCCTGTGACCACCAGCACTGTGGGCACCATACAGCCCCAGTTAAGTACAGAAAACCGACAACACCTCTCAAGATCACGAACAATACGATAGTTTCGTGAGTCTAGATCGGGAAGCAGACCGAGTTCAGAGCTCTGGATTCACCAGACAAACGCGCCTAATGTTTCTGAATCGGTTTCTGTAAGTATCAGCTCTGCATCTGTCCTATAGCTCGATAAGTACAGAAAACCGAGAGCGCCTGTCAATATGACTCGAAAAAAACAATACGAACAGGTTTGCGGACCTACCTCGGCTAGCAGACCAAGTTCAGACCTCTGGATTCAACAGGCGATTAGCTGTGCTTGCCACTCTGTAGCTGTCCTAAAGCTCGAGTTAAGTTCAAAATACCGACAACGCGTATCAAGATGACTCGAAACGGCCGATCCCGCCACAGTGCTTTTTGGCAGTAAAAGGTACCCGATCGAGCTGAGATCAAGATGGCGAGCGGGAATGAGATCGAATATCACGGAAAAAAAAACTAGAGCTCAAACGAATGTTCAAATTTTGAGAACAAAATTTTCCAACCAACCAAAAGTCAGCAAAAGTTCCGTCGAGATTTTTCTTGCCAACTAGCTCTCCAGCGCGCCGGAATTACTGGCGCCGGCGGTGAACCGTCAACCTGGTCACCGCCGGGAACCTCGTAGAGCTCATTCCACGCGTGAGAGTGCTCGGAGTCGAAAGAGAGAGCTTCTGGAAGCATTTCTGGAAAAAGAGAAAAAGTGATTTTTTTCGTGTCGACATGAAGATGGTTCCGCCAAGTGTTTTGATAGTAAAAGTGCGCCTACTGAGCTCATACTGAGACAGAGAGGTCCTCATAGTCGTTTACAGGTGCGAAGAATATGCTTTCTCAAAATGAATTGTCAAATATCCTTCAAAAAATTGCAAAACCACCCAAAAGTTATCACTTTGTCCTTTTCTGGCCGGATCGACCAACTAGCTCCACCCCGCGCCGGATTCCTCTAGCTCAATGCCGAAGAGCTCTACGAGGTACTCTTAAGCTTCCAGCAATAACTTGGTAGCGTCCAAAACCCGGAGAGCGAAGAGACCCTTTGGGAACGGGAAATCTTTTCTGAAGAGCTTTGGGATGGAAACCGGCGGTAATCCGTCAACCAGGTTACCGCCGGCGCCCTCGCAGAGCTCTTCTTGCACACGGCGCTCCTCAGTAAGCATCAAGGAAGCGCCCAGGGCAAGACCTGAGAAACTCTAAAAATCACATTTTTCTGCTTTTCTCCAACGTCGGTTCCTCCAAGTCAACTAATACTAAATCTGGCTCTATAGAGCTCAGATGCTCAGGAAATGAAGTTTATATCCCAATGCTCGAAGTAAAAATCTGCTTTCTCAAAATGAATTGTCAAATATCTTTCTAATATTCGCAAAACTACCCAAAAGTTACCACTTTGTCCTTTCTGGCCGGGTCGACCATCATAGTAGCGTCCAACTGGGCGCCGGCGGTAAACCGTCAGCCTTGGTTACCGCCGGGAGACTCGTAGAGCTCCCTAGTTCGACTTAAGTTGAGAAAACCGACAGCACCGACCAACATTCCGACTTATAGTGGATATTTTTTGACCTCTGAATGCGACAGGCGGACGCGTCTGATGTCTGCGAATCGACTCTTGTCATTACCAACCCTGCAGCCCCCCTACAGCCCGAGTTAAGTGCAGAAAACCGACAGCACCTCTCAGAATGACTCGAAGAATACAGTAGTTTCGCAGGCCTAATTCGGGCAGCAGACCGAGTTCCGAGCTCTGGATTCGACAGGCGGAAGCGCCTGATGTCTTCAAATCGATTCCTGTGAGCACCAGCACGTAGCCCCCTCAGCGCGAGTTGAGTGAAGAAAACCGAAAGCACTTCTCAAGATCACTCGACCAATACGATCGCGATTCTAGATCGGGCAGCAGACCGAGTTCAGAGCTCTGGATTCGACAGACAAACAGAACTGATGATTCTGAATCGGTTTCTGTAAACATCAGCTCTGTAGCTGTCCTACAGATCGAGTCAAGTACAGAAAACCGAGAGTTCCTGCCAAGATGACTCGAATAATACAAATAGGTTTGCGGATCTAGCTCGGCTAACAGACCGAGTTCAGACCTCTGGATTCAACAGGCGAACGCGCCTAATCATTCTACATCGATTAGCTGTGCTTACCAGCTCTGTAGCTGTCCTAAAGCTCGAGTTATCTTGAGAAAACCGTCAGCGCGTGTCAAGATGACCCGAAACGGCCGATCCCGCCACAGTGCTTTTCGATTGTAATATTCCCGATCGAGCTGAGATCAAGATGGCGAGCGGGAATAAGATCGAATATGACGGGAAAAAATACTAGAGCTCAAACGAATTGTTGAATTTCGAGAACCAAATTTTCAACCGACCAAAAGTCTGCAAAAGTTCGTCGAGATTTTTCTTGCCAACTAGCTCTCCAGCGCGCCGGAATTACTTTCAGCTTCCAGCAACCGTCAACCTTTGTTACCGCTGGGAGACTCGTAGAGCTTCCTGACAACATATAATGCCGAAAAAAATTACACCCAAAAAGATAGTTTTTCAGCCCAAGCAATTTCAAACCTCTCGGATGCAGCCGAACGCCCCCGATGCTTCTGGATTGTCTTCTCACGAGCTCTGTAGCTCTCCTACAGCCCGATTTACGTGCGTGAATCGACAGCACCTCTCAGGATGACTCGAACAATACGAATAGTTTCGCGAACCTAGCTCGAGTAGCAGACCGAGTTCAGACCTCTAAATGCGACAAGCGAACGCTCCTGATGTCTCTGAATCGATTCCTGTGATTATCAGCCCTGCAGCCCCCACTACAGCCCGAGTTAAGTGCAGAAAACCGACAGCACCTCTCAAGATGACTCGAACAGTACGAACAGTTTCGCAGACCTAGCTCGCAGACAGAGTTCGGAGCTCTGGATTCGAGAGGCGGACGCGCCTGATGTCTCCGAATCGATTCCAGTGATTACCAGCCATGCAGCCCCCTACAGCCCGAGTTGAATGCAGAGAACCGAGAGCATCTCTGAAGATGACCGGAACAATACGAATAGTTTTGCGGATCTAGATGGGGCAGCAGACCGAGTTCAGAGCTCTCGATTGAACACACAACGTCCACTGAAGATTCTGAATCATATTATGTACGAATCAGCTCTGTAGCTGTCCTGTAGCTCGATTTAATAAGTACAGAAAACCGAGAGCGTCTGTCAAGATGACTCGAATACGAATAGAGTTGCGGACCCAGCTCGGCTAGCAGACCGATTTCAGACCTCTCGGTTCAACAGGCGAACGCGCCTGCTCATTCTGAATCGATGAGCTGTGCTTACCAGCTCTATAGCCGCCCTACAGCTCGAGTTATCTTCAGAAAACCGTCACCGCGTGACAAGATAACCGGAAACGGCCGATCCCGCCTGCCTGCTTTTTGGCAATAAAAAATACCCGATCGAGCTGAGATCAAGATGGCGAGCGGAAATAATATCAAATATCATGGGAAAAAATACTAGAGCTCAAACGAATTGTTCACTTTCGAGAACAAAATTTTCAACCGACCAAAAGTCAGCAAAAGGTCCGTCAATTTTTCTTGCCAACTAGCTCTCCAGCGCCCCGGAATTACTCTTAAGCTTCCAGCAATAACTTGCTAAGGGAAGCTCTACGAGTTACTAGCTTAGGGAAGCTCTACAAGTCAAACCCGGAGACGAAATTTCGAAACGATAGCGTCCAAAACCCGGAGAGCAAAGAGGACACGCACTCAAAAGCCTTCCTGGCAAGCCCACTTGGTAGCGTCCACTTGGTAGCGTCCAAAACCCGGAGAGCGAAGAGAATCTCGGGACGGGAAACTGGCGCCGGCGGTGAACCGTCAACCTGGTCACCGCCGGGAACCTCGTAGAGCTCCTAGCAAGCGTAAGAGTGACAAGCATCAAAAGGAAGGGCTTTTGCAAGCATTTCTCAAAAAAAGAGACACATATTTTTTTCGATGCCGACATAAAGTTGGTTGCGCCAAGTGTTTTGATAGTACAAGGGCATGTAGAGAGCTCATATTAAGACGCAGAGGCTCTCATAGTCGTCTACAGGTGCGAAAAATCTGGTTTCTTTTTTTATTTTGTTTTTTTGTTTTTTTTTTTTTTTTTTTTTTTTTTTTTTTTTTAAAAAAAAAAAAAAAAAAAAAAAAAAAAAAAAAAAAAAAAAAAAAAAACAACAAAAAAAAAAAAAAAAAAATCTTTCAAATGTTCAAAAACCACCCAAAAGTTGTCACATTGTCCGCCTCGGCCGAGTGGGCCAACTGGGCGCCGGCGATAAACCGTCAACCTTTCTTATCGCCAGGGACTCGTAGAGCTTCCTGACAGTATGATATGTGAAAAAGAAACTGCAGAGAACGACTAGTTTTGCAGCCCAAGCGATTTCGGACCCTTCAAGATGACTCTAACAAACAAAAGAAAGAGTTTCGCAACACAGTTCGAATATCAAACCGAGTTCAGAACTGTAAATGCGACAGGCGGGCGCGTCTGATGTCTCTGAACTGACTCATGTGATTACCAGCCCTGCAGCTCCCGTACAGCCCGAGTTGAATGCAGAAAACGGACAGCATCTCTCAGGATGACGAATAATACAATAGGTTCGCGGACCTAGTTCGAGCAGCATGCCGAGTTCCGAGTTCTCGGTTCGACGGACGGACGCGCATGATGTGCCCGAATCGATTTCTGTGACCAGCAGCACTGTAGCCCTCTCCCAGCACGAAACAAAATTTTAAACCGACCAAAAGTCACCGAAAGGTCCGTCGAAATGTAGCTTGCCAAGTAGCTCTCCAGCGCCCCGGAACTGGCGCCGGCGGTGAACCATCAATCTAGTCACCGCCGGAACCTCGTAGAGGTGCAGAGAATCGACACAGAGTGAAAAATAGAGATTTGAACATCTTCAAATTCGATTTTTTTCGATGATCATTTCGCTCAGTTGCTGGGAGTCATCTCATGCAAAAATGCACCGAGAGAGCTGAGCTGCTGTCAGAGAGGAGTTCATATGCCAATGCAACGCGCAAAAAACTGCTTTCTTAAAATAAATCGTGTGATATCTTTAAAATTTGTGCAACACCGCATTGTTCGCCTCGGCTGGCTGGGCCAACCAGCTCCATCCCGCGCCGGAATTCCTCCAGCTCATCGTTGCCGAAAATCTCTACAAGGTACTTGGCAGCGTCCGAAATCCGAAGAGCGAAGAGACCCTCGGAGACAGGAAGTCTTTCCTGGCGAGTTCTGGAAGGCCCTGGAGAGCTCGCTTCCATGCGTGCCCGCACGCATGCAGGCTTGCGTGGAAGCTTGCCGGAAGCTCCCCCCGACACGTCGCCGGCTCGAAAAAGCTCCTGCGGGGATTCTTGAGCGCCTCCGAGTAGCTCCTGGCGGGCACAACCACCGTCCGCCTTGAAATCTGAAACCTTTAGCTCTCAGCGAGCTCTCCTGGAAATGGAAACCGGCGGTCAACCGTCAACCAGGTTACCGCCGGGCACCTCGTAGAGCTCTTTTGTTGCACAGCGCCCCTCGAAACATATTAAGGAAGCGTCTGAAGCGAGAGCCGAAAAATTCGAAAGAACACGATTTTTCGATTTCCATCCAAAATCGGTTCCTGCAAGTCTTTCGATAGTAATACTTCAGCTACGGACTTGAAAATTTAACTGACGACGCGGCATAATCCACTACACGTGAGAAAAATCTGGTTTCTCAAAATAAATTCTCAAATATCTTTCAAATCTTCGCAAAACCGAGCCAAAGTCACCACTTTGTCTCTTAAGCCCGGATCGGCCAACTGGGCGCCGGCGGTAAACCGTCAACCTTTGTTACCGCCGGGGGACTCGTAGAGCTTCCTGACAACATATACTGTCGGAAAAAATTGCAGAGAACGAATAGTTTTTCAGCGCAACTCGAGTATCAGACCGAGTTCAGACCTCCGAATGCGACAGACGGACGCGTCTGATGTCTCCGAATCGATTCCTGTGATTACCCGCCCTGCAGCCTCCCTACAGTCCGAATTAAGTGCAGAACGCCGACAATAGCTCTCAAGATGACTGGAAGAATACGAACAGTTTCGTGATTCTGGATCGCGCAACAGACCGAGTTCAGAGCTCTGTATTCAACAGACGAACGCGCCTGATGATTCTGAGTGTGGTAGGTGTGCTTACCAACACTGTAGCTGACCTACAGCTCGAGTTAAGTAGGAAATACCGACAACGCGTATCAAGTTGACTCGAATAATACGAATAGGTTTGCGGACCTAGCTCGGCTAGCAGACCAAGTTTAGACCTATGGATTCAATAGGCGAACGCGTCTGATTATTCTGAGAGCGATAGCAGTGCTTACCAGCACTGTAGCTGCCCTACAGCTCGAGTTAAGTAGAAAATACCGACAACGCGTATCAAGTAAACAGGTTTGCGGACCTAGCTCGGCTGCCAGACCGAGTTCAGACCTCTGAGTTCAACAGACGAACGCGCCTGATCATTCTGCATGCATTAGCTGTGCTTACCAGCTCTGTAGCTGCCCTAGAGCTCGAGTTATGTTCAGAAAACCGTCAGCGCATATCAAGATGACTCGAAACGGCCGATCCCGCCAGAGTGCTTTTTGGCCTTCAAAGTTACCCGATCGAGCTGAGATCAAGATGGAGAGCGGGAATAAGATCGAATATCACGGGAAAAAAAACTAGAGCTCTAACGAATTGTCAAATTTCGAGAACGAAATTTTCAACCGACCAAAAGTCACCAAAAGTTCCGTCGAGATTTTTCTTGCCAACTAGCTCTCCAGCGCGCCGGAATTACTCTTAGCTTCCAGCTATAACTAGCTAAGGGAAGCTCTACGAGTTACTAGCTCCACCCCGCGCCGGAATTCCTCTAGCTCATCGATGCCGAAGAGCTCTACGAGGTAAACCCCGAGAGTAAAGAGACAGACACCGGACTGGGCGCCGGCGGTAAACCGTCAACCTTGGTTTTGTTTGTTTGTTTGGACTCGCGTTCCCAGCTGGGTGCAGCTGGGCGAGGACCGGTCCCGCAGAAGCACACGGGCAGCGCTAAGCAGCGCTTCGGCTGCCGACAATTCACATTCTGTGACTGTAGCTCCTTCGAGGAGCCACGCGGCCTCGGCCACATCCCTCCAAACGAGGGGCACGGCACTAGAAACAGCAAACTCATGCCCAGCAGGGAAGGGGCCCACGGTTCTCGCGGAAGCGATGCCTATCTCACTGGGATTGCACTGAGTATTGATTAAGCCGATCTGAAGCCAGAAACCACATCCTGATCCTTGCTGGTCAACCCCGCCATCAAAGCCTCCCCTGATAGCGAACGGTACGAGATAAGTTTCGAATGGATATAGATAACGATGAGTTCTGTAGAATGTGCGGCCATATCTGGCCTCATGCGTCAATTCATCCGCTCGTGTATTGTCCTCCCTGAATTCGTGTCTCCATATCTCACGTATCTCTCCCATCTCAGCAGGTCCTCTTAGCTCAAAGGTACAATCAATCATGGCAGCTGTCCTCTTGCAGTAGCCACGATTCTCACATCTCCATTTACCCTGGAGCCAGGAGCAGATAAGTAGTGAGTCACCCTTGAACTCAGCAGCAAAACCCTCTGACGATATGTCCCACACAGTCGCGCGTTCCTGGATCATCGCATATCGTATTGCAAGCTTGGCGGACTCTTTGGGGTCATACTTGGGGTGCAGAGGGTTGGTCGCGGTATCGACCATCTCAGTATCGGCCTTCTCACGAGCCTCAGGGGAGCCTCGAGGTCCATTAGGAGAGCCCTTCCAAGACACCACAAAGTAATCATAGACCTTAGATTTGTTGTATTGTATAAGGAGTTGCTTCCATACCTCCAAGAATTGAACCCAATCACCCCGTACAGACTCCCACCACTTTTCCCCAAAGAACTGAATGTATGGGAACTGCCAAGACCGTCCGCCCACAGACACAGGGCCTCCACGAAGCCGTTTGCCCGAACTAGATAAGGCCCTGCTGCCGTGTTGTCGTAGAACCTCTGTTATTGTGTCGCGAGCCGTGACCCAGCCAACATTGTACATCATAAGCGCACGTCGGGAGTCTCGAAAGGCCCTCCTCCCCTTTGAGACGGCAAGCGGCTCGTCTCTGAGAGTGTGGGTAGCTCCCTCTCCAGAGGGCATCGGCTGTGAGCGGGCAATGGAACAGGCGACCTGCGAGCAGAGATCCTCCAGCCTCCTCTCCATGTCCGTACTCCTCCCCTCCGCCTCCATCACAGTCGCAGCAGGTATATCCTCCCCCCGTCCCTCCGTAAAGCGAACACGTTTAGCACGTTGAGTCGTTGATCCCTCCACCTCAACCTCCGTCCTTGCCGTCCTGTCCTCCTCCAAAGATAGTAAATATTGCCTCGTGGAGCGCATCATGCCCCAGCTCTTCCAGCACAGCATCTGCACAGCCGATGGGAAACCCCCATCGCAGAAGATTGTCCTGACACGTGTCAGTGCAGCTGGCCGCCATACCTCCCACCCCACATCTCCTGGCTTCCTCCTCCCTGACATTCTCAGAAGACACATACCCTCGAACGCATGAATAACCCTCACACACTCACTGTCAATCGTGATGGCCTCTGCTGCATATAAAAGGCGGCTCTGCACAGTCGATTGATATCGACGAAACTTCTTCACCAGAGGCAACGCCCTGCACGTAAAATACTGCACCTGCGCAAAGAACGCCCGTCGGGCCTGCTGGACGCGCTCCTGCACATCCGTGTGGATAGCAGTGAAACTTCTGGGAATCTGATATCCCAGCACATTCAAACTCTCAACACGCTTGAAAGGTACAATCCGCGAGCCAATCTGAACCGTGACCGTATCAGTGTACTGAGTACCACACACCATCATTTCTAAACTCTCCTCCTTCCACTCCATCCCCCACTCCCTGAGAGCAGTAGTGAAGGCAGTGGCTGCTACCTGCGCCTCCGATGCTGACTTGGCGGCCAGAAAAATATTGTCGGCCCAGAGAGCATGATTCCACCGTGCGTACCGGCAGTGATCGTCATGGCATGGCATCTCGACTCCGACACCGCGCTGGTCCAGGCGAGCAATCACATCCCGCCACATAGCAATAGTGACAATAGTAAACGCGATAGGTGATTCGGTACCCCCAGTGCGGAGTGACCTGTCCCATTGCACATTTGGGATTGTCACTCCTTCAAACAGCACCGTGCATGAGGTAGATGAGAGAGGCTCCAATAACGCATACTGTAACCGTGCACTGATCCCCAGGGCCGTCATCGCTCTCGAGACTGTCGGCAGCGTCACAGCATCGAACGCCCGCTCGATGTCACAGCTGAGGAGCCACGCCGTTTGATCTCGCCCCCATGTGGAAGCATGCTGTGCAATACATTTCATGGCCGATGAAATCTCCCAGCAACGCCGTCCGCTGGTAAAACCGTAGACCGCCATATCACTCATGAAGGGTTCCACACATCTTTCCAGTAAAATCGTCACGCACGTGAGATACCACTTGGCCAAGGTATTTCCAACAAGCAGGTTCCTTGTTTGTCGCAATGTTTCCAGTTTACTCGTTTTCGGCATAAGTGTTAGGTATACTTCCTGCCATTCCCTTGGCGTCGGGCGAAGCCCGTTGAATATATCAGAGAAAACCTTACCAATAGAACGCACTGACCTCCACGAAAGAGCCTTGAGAAGTTCAACCGAGATGCCATCGGGCCCACAGGCCCGTCCTGTTCGGAGTCTGCTCCGCGCCTGCAGAATAGTAGAGTATGTGATCGTAAGTGTGTTGTCCGAAGAGGCTGTTGATTGAGATGCATGGCGACGCAGTGTGGACACTAGCTCCCGATTGCGGGCTCTGGAGTCATCACAAGTCATACTCTGCACAGCATATCGCTCCACCTCCTCCGCCCATAGTTCCCTGTCCTCCGTCATCATAGTCGTAGGACCCACATCCCCTCCCCCAGTGTCCGTCACCCTCAACTCCGTCACACGTGTCCTCCTCCCCTTCCTAGATGGTAGTGCCTCCCACTCCACCTTCCGTCGGCGATATTCCCGCGCCAGCGGTCTGATGCGACGTCGAAGGTCTCGAGCCAACGCTCTGTCCTTCCTAGCACGTGCCTCTCTGAGTTGTACCTCCAGGTCGGCATGTTGAGGAGTCCTACTTGGTGGGAGCCCTCTGGAGTACCTGGGGGCCCTCACCGCGAGGAGTGGTAACGCATGTTCAGCGATCGTTCCAGCAATACGTTGTGGGGGCACCGTCGGGATCTGCACGTCCGCCAGGACCTGGAATTGGGCCGCCGGGGAACTCGTAGAGCTTCCAAGCTCAACTTGAGTTGAGAAAACCGAGAGCACCTACCAACATTCTGACTTATAGTGAATATTTTTTGACCTCTGAATGCGACAAGCGAACGCGTCTGATCAGACCGAGTTCAGACCTCTGAATGCGACAGCCGGACGCGTCTGATGTCTGCGAATCGACTCATGTGATTACCAGCCCTGCAGCCCCCCTACAGCCGGAGTTAAGTGCAGAAAACCGGCAGCATCTCTAAAAATGACTCGAATAATATAATAGTTTCGCAGACCTGTTTCGAGCAGCAGACGAAGATCTGAGCTCTCGAATCGACCAACGAACGCGTCTGATGTGTGCGAATCGATTTCTGTGACAGCACTGTAGCCCTCCCCCAGCACGAGTTGAGTGCAGAAAATTGAGAGCACTGTTCACGATGATTCGGGCAATACGAATAGTTTCGCGAACCTAGCTCGGGCAGCAGGCCGAGTTCAGAGCTCTCGATACAACAGGCAAACGCGCCGGATAATTCTGGATCGATGTCTGTAACTGTAGGCTCTGTAGCTGCAGCTCGAGTTAAGTACAGAAAATACCAAGAGCGTTTCTCAAGATGACTCGAATAATACGAATAGGTTTGCGCATCTAGCTCGGCTAGCAGACCGAGTTCAGACCTCAGAAGTCGAGAGGCGAACGCGCCCGACGATCCTGAGTGCGATAGGTGTGCTTACCAGCACTGTCGCTGCCCTGCAGCTCGGATTAAGTACAAAATACCCACCACGCGTATCAAGTTGACTCGAATAATACGAATAGGTTTGCGGACCTAGCTCGGCTAGCAGACAGAGTTCAGACGTATGGATTGGACAGGCAAACGCGCCTGATGATTCTGAGTCCGATAGGTGTGCTGACCAGCACTCTAGCTGCTCTACAGCTCGAGTTAAGTAGAAAATACCGACAACGCGTATCAAGTTGACTCGAATAATACGAATAGGTTTGCGGACCTAGCTCGGCTGGCAGAGCGAGTTCAGGCCTCTGGATTTAACAGACGAACGCGCCTGATGATTCTGAGTGCGATAGCTGTGCTTACCAGCTCTTTAGCTGCCCTACAGCTCGAGTTAAGTACAAAATATCGACAGCGCGTATCAAAATGACTCGAAACGGCCGTTCCCGCCAGTGTGCTTTTTGGCAGTAAAAGGTACCCGATCGAGCTGAGATCAAGACGGCGAGCGGGAATAAGATCGAATATCACGGGAAAAAATACTAGAGCTCTAACGAATTGTCAAATTTCGAGAACATAATTTTCAACCGACCAAAAGTCGTCAAAAGTTCAGTTCTTTTTTTTCGAGCCAACTAGCTGTGGGGCGCGCCGGAATTACTCTTAGCTTCCAGCTACTGGGCGCCGGCGGTAAACCGTCAACCTTTCTTACCGCCGGGGGACTCGTAGAGCTTCCTGACAACATATACTGTCGGAAAAAATTGCAGAGAACGAATAGTTTTTGAGCCCAACTCGAGTATCAGACCGAGTTTAGACCTCTGAATGCGACAGACGGACGCGTCTGATGTCTCCGAATCGATTCCTGTGATTACCCGCCCTGCAGCCTCCCTACAGCCCGAATTAAGTGCAGAACGCCGACAGTAGCTCTCAAGATGACTGGAAGAATGCGAACAGTTTCATGATTCTGGATCGCGCAACAGACTGAGTTCAGAGCTCTGGATTCAACAGGCGAACGCGCCTGATGATTCTGAGTGCGATACGTGTGCTTACCAGCACTGTAGCTGCCCTACAGCTCGAGTTAAGTAGAAAATACCGACAACGCGTATCAAGTGGACTCGAATAATACGAATAGGTTTGCGGACCTAGCTCGGCTAGCAGACCGAGTTAGACCTCTGGATTCAACAGGCGAACGCGCCTGATCATTCTGCATGCGTTAGCTGTGCTTACCAGCTCTGTAGCTGCCCTAGAGCTCGAGTTATGTTCAGAAAACCGACAGCGCGTATCAAGATGACTCGAAACGGGCGTTCCCGCCACAGTGCTTTTTGGCCTTCAAAGTTACCCGATCGAGCTGAGATCAAGATGGCGAGCGGGAATAAGATCGAATATCACGGGAAAAATACTAGAGCTCAAACGAATTGTTGAATTTCGAGAACGAAATTTTCAACAACGAGCAAAAGTCACCAAAAGTTCCGTCGAGATTTTTCTTGCCAACTGGGCGCCGGCGGTAAACCGTCAACCTTTCTTACCGCCGGGGGACTCGTAGAGCTTCTGGATCGCGCAACAGACTGAGTTCAGAGCTCTGGATTGAACAGGCGAAAGCGCCTGATGATTCTGAGTGCGATACGTGTGCTTACCAGCACTGTAGCTGCCCTACAGCTCGAGTCAAGTAGAAAATGCCGACAACGCGTATTAAGTGGACTCGAATAATACGAATAGGTTTGCGGACCTAGCTCGGCTAGCAGACCGAGTTTAGACCTATGGATTCAACAGGCGAACGCGCCTGATGATTCTGAGTGCGATACGAGTGCTTACCAGCACTGTAGCTGCCCTACAGCTCGAGTTAAGTAGAAAATACCGACAACGCGTATCAAGTTGACTCGAATAATACAAACAGGTTTGCGGACCCAGCTCGGCTGACAGAGCGAGTTCAGACCTCTGGATTCAACAGGCGAACGCGCCTGATCATTCTGCATGCATTAGCTGTGCTTACCAGCTCTGTAGCTGCCCTAGAGCTCGAGTTATGTTCAGAAAACCGACAGCGCGTATCAAGATGACTCGAAAGGGGCGTTCCCGCCACAGTGCTTTTTGGCCTTCAAAGTTACCCGATCGAGCTGAGATCAAGATGGCGAGCGGGAATAAGATCGAATATCACGGGAAAAAATACTAGAGCTCAAACGAATTGTTGAATTTCGAGAACGAAATTTTCAACCGAGCAAAAGTCATCAAAAGTTCCGTCGAGATTTTTCTTGCCAACTGGGCGCCGGCGGTAAACCGTCAATTTGTTACCGCCGGGGGACTCGTAGAGCTTCCTGACAACATATAATATCGAAAAAAATTGCAGAGAACGAATAGTGTTTCAGCCCAACTCGAGTATCAGACTGAGTTCGGACCTCTGAATGCAACAGACGGACGCGTCTGATGTCTCCGAATCGATTTCTGTGATTTCCAGCCCTGGAGCCCCCCTACAGCCCGAGTTAAGTGCAGAACGCCGACGGTAGCTCTCAAGATGACTGGAAGAATACGAACAGTTTCGTCATTCTGGATCGCGCAGCAGACCGAGTTCAGAGCTCTGGATTCAACAGGCTTCTCGAAATGAATGGTCAAATATTTCAAATTTTTGCAAAACCACCCAAAAGTTGCCACATTGTCCGCCTCGGCCGGCTGGGCCAACTGGGCGCCGGCGGTAAACCGTCAACCTTTGTTACCGCCGGGGGACTCGTAGAGCTTCCTGACAACATATACTGTCGAAAAAATTGCAGAGAACGAATAGTTTTTGAGCCGAGCTCGAGTATCAGACTAAGTTCAGACCTCTGAATGCGACAGACGGGCGCGTCTGATGTCTCCGAATCGATCCCATTCATTACCCGCCCTGTAGCCTCCCTACAGCCCGAATTAAGTGCAGAACGCCGACAGTAGCTCTCAAGATGACTGGAAGAATACGAACAGTTTCGTGATTCTGGATCGCGCAGCAGACCGAGTTCAGAGCTCTCGATTCAACAGCCGAAAGCGCCTGATGATTCTGAGTGCGGTAGGTGTGCTTACCAGCACTGTAGCTGCCCTAAAGCTCGAGTTAAATAGAAAATACCGACAACGCGTATCAAGTTGACTCGAATAATACGAATAGGTTTGCGGACCTAGCTCGGCTAGCAGACCGAGTTCAGAGCTCTAGATTCAACAGGCGAACGCGCCTGATAATTCTGAGTGCAATACGCGTGCTTACCAGCACTGTAGCTGCCCTACAGCTCGAGTTAAGTAGAAAATACCGACAACGCGTATCAAGTTGACTCGAATAATACGAATAGGTTTGCGGACCTAGCTCGGCTGCAGACCGAGTTTAGACCTACGGATTCAACAGACGAACGCGTCTGATCATTCTCAGTGCGATACGAGTGCTTACGAGCACTGTAGCTGCCCTAGAGCTCGAGTTAAGTAGAAAATACCGACAACGTGTATCAACTTGACTCAAATAATACAAACAGGTTTGCGGACCTAGCTCGGCTGACAGACCGAGTTCAGACCTCTGGGTTCAACAGGCGAACGCGCCTGATCATTCTGCATGCATTAGCTGTGCTTACCAGCTCTGTAGCTGCCCTACAGCTCGAGTTATGTTCATAAAACCGACAGCGCGTATCAAGATGACTCGAAACGGGCGTTCCCGCCACAGTGCTTTTTGGCCTTCAAAGTTACCCGATCGAGCTGAGATCAAGATGGCGAGCGGAAATAAGATCGAATATCACGGGAAAAAATACTAGAGCTCAAACGAATTGTCAAATTTTGAGAACAAATTTTTTAACCGACCAAAAGTCAGCAAAAGTTCCGTCGAGATTTTTCTTGCCAACTAGCTCTGGGACGCGCCGGAACTGGGCGCCGGCGGTAAACCGTCAACCTGGCTACCGCCGGGGACCTCGTAGAGCTCCTAGCCACGTGTCATAAGTCCATGCATATCTCTGGAATGCGCACGGTGAATTTATTTCCAATAATAGAATGAACACATACATGTATGAGTTTCAAGGCGTCTTCCAGCGCGCGAGAGCGATGCTTCCGTGGCAGCGCACCTGTATGTAGACATGTACAGATGGACAAGCATGCGAAAATAGGATCGACGTCAGCCGGCGCGGCAACGCACCGGGCACGAGCGCGCGCACGCACATACGCGCGCACGCGAATAAATACAATCTCACGCGCGCACGCACTCACAACCACGCGCGCTCACTCACGCACCGGCACCCCTCACGCACACACATGCACACACACGCACGCGCACACACACACACACACACACACACACGCACACACACACGCACACACACGCACTCAAACACACACACACACACAAAAAACAAGCACACACACACACACACACACGCGCGCGCGCGCGCGCATACAGACACTAACACAGACACAGACACAGACACACCCACACGCACACGCACACACACACAAACACACAGACGCGGCCACACACACACACACACGCACACACACACACACACACATGCCTGCCAGACACACACACACACACACAAACGCAAACATCTACAGATACAGACGGACCGACGCCTTCGCACTCACAAACCCATCCCCCCGCTGCTCAGCGCTCTCAATCCCCCGCGAAATCCTCGCGCCCCCGCGCACCCCGCCCCCCCCCTTCCCGCCGGCGCTCCGGAGGGGGGGGGCACCGCCCCATGTCGGGGCCGGCCCTCCCTCCACTCCAACCACTCCGCC
>CAUYUJ010005688.1:0-12500 GCA_963575745.1 Prorocentrum cordatum | reverse complement strand
AGCTCTTACCCCTGCATGTCCACGGCCAACCCCCGGGCCCCCCCCGACACCCGCTGCGACGCGCGCGTCGCATCCGCCCGAGCGCGGCCGCGCTGGAAAGCAGCCAAGTCCTCGACCCTTTCTGAACCGAAACCTGTCACCACTCGGTCGGCGCCGCCTCCGCGCGAAGATTCCGCCCGCTCCACGCGCTTCGGGCGCAGCAGCACCCCCGCGCGAACAAACGCGCCCTCGCCCGCCCCCGCCCCCTCAACCGCGACCGCGCCAGGCGCAGATTGCGCCGCCAGCCGGGCAGACCTGCGCGGAGCCACTGCCTCTGGCACAGTCTCCGGCTTTCTCCCCCCTGGCGCGGACGCCCTGGCCGCCCCCGGCAATCCTCTCCCCGCGCAGACTCCCGGCTCCTCAACAGCCACCTCTGCGTCGCCCGACGCAGCCGCGTGCCCCCCCGCTTTGCCGCGGCCTTTGCCGCCCGCACGCAGCTTCGCAAGGCCGCCCCCACCTCGCGCATCTCTCCCAGCGGCACCATCGTTCCCTCCGCAAACGTCCCCAGACTCTACCGCGCCATTGGCGCCGCCACCCAGCCTCGTCTCGGCGCGACCACCGACTCCGTCGCCAGCGGAGGCGCAGCCCGCGCCAGACGGCGACGCCGCCCTCTTCCTCCGCGCGCGCCTCGCGGCGGAATGCGGCGCAGCCCCGACGGGCGAGCCCGCGGCCCACCCCCCTCCACCCCCTCCTCCACCTCCTCGCACACCTCCCCCTCCTCGTCCCGCCCCTCCCCCTCCTCCTCCCCCTCCCCCTCCTCCGCCGCGCACAGAGCCCAACCCCGCAGCGACCCCGCCGCTCGCGCCCGGGCCGCCCGCCGCGCCCACGGCACGCGCGGCGCCGAGCACCCCGCCCTTCGCCGTCGCCGCGCCACTCCCGGCGACCCCGCCGGCAACGACGCCGCGCATCTCCCCGGACGGCGAAGCCGGAGTCTTCCGCCGCACGCGCCTGGCCGTGGCCGGCGAGCTGAGGACACCCTCGCCCCCTACGCGCTCCGGCGTAAGCGGGGCACCCGCCCGGACCGGCACCGGCGCCCGCACGCTCGACCCCGCCTCGCTCTCCGCCGCGACCTCTGCAGGCTGCCGCCCCGCAGCGCGGCAACGCGCGCCGAGACCCGAGGCGCTCGCGCCGCCGGCGCCACCGCCACCGACGCCAGTCACCTCACTCCCGCCAGCTCCCACACCCCCGATGCCTGCCCCGCCCCCCCTCCACCGCTCTGCTCATCTGGCGCCCCGCCAACCCCTGGTGCCCCCGCGTCGGCGCTCTGCCCCTGACTGCGCCCCATGCGACAGTACACCGCCATGTACGCCTCCTTCGGCTTCACGTGCGCCGGCTCGCCTCGCATCCTGCGCGGCGGCGTGTCGTCGTCAAACAAAACGTAGCCCCCGTCAGGGACGCGGCACAACGTCGTATAGTGACCGGTATGCACTGTTTGCCCATTGTGGTACACAACGCCACCCAGCTGCATCTGGGGAAGCCCATGCAGCCTCAGTTGCTCTTCGACCCACACGGGCTGCCGCGCCTCATGGCCCCTCCTCAATTGAACCACCAAAACGCGCGGCACGCCCGTGAGTCGCGTCTGCTGGTCGTTCCAAACCCGGTCGGCATCCGCGCGGCAACACGCTGGGCAGCTCTTCTCAACTTGTTCAGGCGCGCAAAAGTCGGAGTACATTTCCGACAACATCATCGGCCCGACGGGCCGCGCGTGGACCCGCAGCTTCAGAACATCCTCCGCCTCGTACGAGACGGACAAGTGCCCGCACTGACGGCATTTCTGCCGCTTCTCCATCACAAACCCGAACATCCGATCCACGTGCGTCACGCGCATGTTCGTCGCACGAATGCTCTCTGGGTCCCACGACGCAAAGCGTCCGGCCAACTCCTCTCCGCGGCGCGCAGCCGACATCAGCTTACCCCAATACGCAAACACATCATGCTGCTGCCACTCTTTGTCGAACTCACTGGGCTTTTTTTTTTTTTTTTTTTTTTTTTTTTTTTTTTTTTTTTTTTTTTTTTTTTTTTTTTTTTTTTTCTTTTTTTTTTTTTTTTTTTTTTTTTTTTTTTTTTTTTTTTTGTTTTTTTTTTTTTTTTTTTTTTTTTTTTTTTTTTTTTTTTTTTTTTTTTTGTTTTTTTTTTTTTTTTTTTTTTTTTGTCGAACTCACTGGGCTGCCCGAGGAAAACGTCCTCGCTATCAACATTCGTTCGCCGCCGCACGCTCACGTGTCCGCCCTGCCAGCGTCGCGACACCAACTGATTGTGCGTGTCCCACATCCCGCAGACGCAGCAACGCCCACTGGCCCTCTCCTCGCAATCGCCCTCCGCGTGCCATCAAAGCCACTCCCAGACGGCAGGCGTCCGCAGCATCAGCTGCGTCACGCTGACCACGTAGCAAGAATGCCCAGGCCGCGGCATCCCACGGACGGGCACGCTACTCCCGCTGTCCCACGAAGCCGCGCGAATACCATCCACGCGAGGCACGTCCATCTCTCCAGGGCTCGGCGGAGGCTGAGCCGGGCGCTCCGACGCGAACAAACTCTGCGGCCCGAACGCCGCGGACACCAGCTCTTCCCGACGGCGCTGTCTTCGGGCTGCCTCGCGTTGCTGCGTTCGCAAGTACGCCTCCCGGTTTCGTTCCTGCGCCTGCTGCCTCGCCAAGGCCGCAGCCTCCCGCCCCTGCTGCAACCGATTCTGGACCTCGGCACCCTCCAGCCGGTGCGACCGATCGCGCGTCGCCTGGAGCGCGAGCCGGCAGCGGTGCGCCAGGGCCCTCATCTTATGCTCGCGAGAACCGAAGCACGCGTGGGCACGCACATACCCGAACAGCCCAAAGTGGTCTGACACATGGAATTCGCAGCCCTCGAAGAACACTTTCCCCTTCCCTACCAAAAGCACCTCCGCCCAAAGCTCCGCCCCGAACATGACCCGGTCCCGTCTCTGTCCGACAGCCCCCCTCTCGCCGAGACCCGAGTAAAACTTGTTCCCGGGGCAGCCCCAAGAACGACCCTCGTACCAGGTGTCCTTCAAACGCAGCTGCTCAACAGCGGCCTGCACCTGGGAGTCCGTGCTGTTCATGTCGCCCACAATGAGCAGCCGGTCGCAACCTTCCGCGCAAGTCCTCGTAATCTTCCGAAGTAGCGCGTGACGCCGCTCCCATGCCGCACCCGCGGGCAAGTGGACCGCGGCCACGTTCACCCACCCCGCGCCGCCCGCGCCCCCGCCTACGGGAACTTCGACCCGGCACAGCACGCACGGGTCATCCCCTGACAAAGCCTTGCCTTCCGCGCGCAGACCGCGCCTCACGTACAGGTGCACGTACCCCCTGGACTCGTGCGCATGGGCCACGCCAACCAATTGGAATTCCGCCTCCAGCTCCTTGTACGCCTCCTCGCCCTCGCAGTCCTGCAGAGCAACGACATCAACCCCGCGCGCCTGCCTCCAACGGAGCACTTCGCCCAGGACCGCCGCGCGCTGGTCGCGGTCGCTCCAGGAGGGCGGCGCCACGGCCGAGCGATGCCACCAGCGATATTCCACGTGGCAAACGACAACGTCGACGCGCCCTCCAGGCCCTCCTCTTCGCCAGCCTCACCCGCCGCTTCCCCTGGCACCGCCGCCCTCGGCAAGCTCGCGCCCGTCGCGCTGGGCGCCGAAGCACCCGCGCGAGGCACGACGCCGAACGCGCCCAGAACGTCGCGGCATTCCTGCTCCGAAAGCAACAACTCCATGACATCCCGCGCCCCCCGCGCGCCGACGCCCGCCTGGAACGACGCGAACGCGCCCCGCAGCACGCGACACACGTCAGGCACGAAGGACTCCGCCGACGCATCCAGCACGCCCGCATTCGCCAGGCGCCCGACACCGCCCAGCAGAAGCCCGAGCGCGCAGGCGATCCTCTGCGAAGGAACACGAACGCGCGGCGCGTCCCCGAACTCCACCGCCGGCGGGCGCCGCCCAGCACTGGCACAGAGCGGTCGCAGCAGTGCGTCGATATTCCGGGCGATTCGCCCTGCCACGTCCTCCCTGCGGGCCCGATCGTGCACGCGCACTGCGAGAGACTCGGCTCGCCCGAGAGCCTCCCCCGGCCGACCAGACGTAACACTCACAAACATCCAATCCTGCGCGACACCAGATCCGCTCAGTGGGTCCACGGCGACGACCATTAGCAACTCCTGCTTGTCACTCCCGGAGTTCGCATCCCACACGCTCGTCCAATTGTGCGCAATCCGGGCAAAATGCTCCGGGGTCTCCTCCGCACCAACGTGCCGGCCTACCTTTGCCGAAGCCACAGTCGTCGGCAGCCCCAACCCCGCGCACAACTGCCTCGCCACCCTCAAGAAGAACTCCAGCGCCTGGCCCTCCAGCCTGCCCTCTGCCAGCGCGCTCTCCGCTCGCACGTTCACGACCCACTTGTCCATGCGCAGCGCGCAGCCACCACGGACGTCCCCGAACGCGTCCTTCATCCTCTTCGCCGCCTTATCCAAACTCTTAGGCAGGCGCGGGGGCACCAGCGCGCCCATGGCCTCCTTCACGGCGCTCATATGCAGCGGGCCCATGCTCGGAGCCACGGAATCGAACACTCGCTCATCCCACGCCCCAGACGCCTCCCACCGCTCCACATTCAAGTCGACCACGCCGCGCAGGAACCCCTCCCTGTCACCCGAACCCGAAGACTCATGCGTCAGGCGCCCGGCAGCAGCCGTCAGACGTTCGCGCAAATCCTCCCGGGACGCACAAGCAGCGAGGGCACCGACATCAACAAGCAGTTCCCGCGCGGCGCCCTTCTCCTCCCGCGTCGCGAAGCGCACCCGCCTCCGGTCCAGAAGCCTTTCGGCCACGGCACGGAGGCGCCGCGCCGCGACGTCGTCCTCTCCAGCCTCGGCAGCAACGGCGCTGTCGAGCTCAGACGCGAACGGCGGCCCCTCCTCACCCCACAGCCAAGTGTCCTCATCCACCACTCTGCCCGCCCCTCTCAACCTCTCCGCCTGAGCCGCGGCAACGGTCTTCAAACGAACCAGCAATGTCTCCGCCGCGCGTTTCTCCTCCTCAGTCCAGCAGTCCGCCTCGCAGTACCCGTATTTCCGCAACGTACGGGAAGCGCGAGCCTCCAGTCGCAACTCGAAGCGTCGCCGCTCCCGGAACGCCGTCGTATGCCTGGCCCTCATGAAGTCCGCATACTCCGGCAGGTCCTCCTCGACCACCAAGTCCCAGGGATGCTTCACGCGCGTCGTGGCGACGAAACCGATCCCTGCAACGGCCGCGGTCTTCGCTGACAGGTGCACGCGGACTTTCGCCAACGTCATCCCCTGCGCCTTCCAGTGCGTCAACGACCATGCCAGCTGCAACGGGTAGTTCTCGCGCCACACGCCCTCCTCCATGGTGGAAGACACTCTCTGCCTCCAAATGGGCACCCAGTTCCGCCGCTCCTCGTCTCCCGGGAAAAACGACCGCGGCCGACCCTGCCCGTTTGTCCCTAGATCGATATCATCGAACTCGACGAACACGCAAAGGGGCGCCTGCAAATCCGGCCGAGCGCCATTGTGCGGGTCGGCGCCCTCGGGCCACATGTAGCCGCGCAGCGTACCCATCGCCCCGTTCATGAGCCCCGCCTCAACCCAGAGGTTCTGAGTCAACAGCACGCGGGCCCCGTCGCAGACGTACAGCTCGTTCTCGAGTCCGCGGAAGTCCTCGGACGCCATCTGGTCTGGCCTAGACTTCTGCTTTTTCTCCTTTTTGTCGTGGTAGGCACGCAACGCCGCGAGGGGCTTACCACTCGCAGCGGCTACCTGGTACAACCTCTCCATGTTCACTCTATCGGCGCCACATGCACCCGAGGCCCGATCCTTCCTGCCGTCCATCAGCAGCGGGGCCGTCTCGAAGGCCGCCAGCTCCTCCCTCCCCTCCTTGGTCATTTGCAGCACCGACCTGTTCCGGCGCTTCAACCACGCAAGATCCCGCTGCTCCCAAGTGCACTGCGCCATGCCTTTCGTGACCTCCAAAAAGCGATCAGCATCCTGCCTGTACTCCGCCTGCCGCTCCTTCGACAGCCCCTCTTTCTCACCGCGCCACCGGTGCACGCGCCGGAGCACGGCCACGTCCTGGAAAGTATCGCGCACGAAACTCCCATTATTCACTAACCTGTCCGTGCTCCAGGCGTCGTCGGGGGTCCGCTCCGCCCCCCTGGGCTTGTTCTTCGCAGACCCCCCAAACGCGCCCATCCGGTACAGGGGGTCATCGCCGATTGGCGGCGCCTGCTGCGGATCCCCGGCGAGCACGGCATCCTTCCCGCCGAGATACACTGGCCTCGCACCCTGCGCCGCACGCTTCGCCGCAACACCAAGAGTATCCTGCACCTTGAACTCGATCTTGCCAAGCATCTGCCGCCCGATCATGCTCATCTCATCCAACACAAACAACCTCGCCTGACGCAGTCGAGTCTGCGTCTTTTGAAACCGGTCCCCGTCCTTGCGTACCCACGGGCCGCAATATCCCACCGGCACACCGAACGCCCTGTGCAGGGTGGTCGCGCCATATTTCAACTGGAACGAGGCGCACCCGGTGGGAGCGGCGAGCAAGCAGCAATTCCGCTCCTCCTCATCATTCTCTTCAGGCCCTCGTCGGATTTCGCGCACGCCGCGGCGATCTTGATCCAGCCTCGTCCTCGGGGCAAACTGCCGCACCCGCTTTCGCCTCGCGGCTACGAAACTGCGCACGGTGCGCGATTTCCCCGTGCCGGCCACGCCCGTGACCATCAATCTCAACGGGTCGGCCTCCGAATGGCGGTCGTCCATGACGATGTCGTGGGCGAACTTCTGCCAGGGGTCAAGATCGGCGCGCTCGACGACCTCGGCCCCGTCGCCTACCTTGGCCTTTCCGTACCACTCATCCCGGAGCTTCTCCAGACGCCCTCTCTCGCTCGTCGACACATTGCACGCCTCGTTCAACAAATTGAAGTCCTTGGGGTTCACCCGGACCCTGCCGCGCACCTCATCGCCCGCAACATCCCCGACGCGCACGTCCGCCGCCTGCACAGCAGGGCCTGCCGCGCTGACGCGCTCATCGGATGGGCGGCGCTCCCACTCGGACGCCTCCCCCGCGGCCGCAGCAGACTCAGCGCCCTCCCCCGGCCGCGCCTCGCGTAAGACAGCATCCCGAGCCTCCTCGTTCGGGTCCTCGTCCCCGCGCAGCACGAGTCTGTCCACCAAGTCCTCCACTTCCTCCCCCGACTCCGCCTTCTCGCTGTCTCTGTCATCGTCGCCGCGCACAGAGCCATCATCGGACGCCTGCCCCCCGGCGCCGCCCGCCGCCTCCTCTGCCCCCGCGCCCCGCCCCTGCTGTCGCGCCTCATGCCGCCTCACCATTTCGCGTCGCGTCCGGCGCAGCAGCTCCCGGTTGCTAGCGACCCCGTCTTCCAGGATGGCGCCGAGCACTTCATTGTAGAACGGGTTCGCGCGCTCGTACTGCTCCACGACCCACGCCGGAACCCACTGGCGGAGCATGGGGTCAGTGAGCATCTCCATCATCATATGCCCCCAATACTGATCGCTATGCCCCCCCCAGGCCCTTCCCCCCGACTTGAGCCAGAGATCTTGCACGCCCAGGAACCGCTCGCTTCCAGCATCCTGGCCAGCACCGCCCGCCAAAGGCTGAACGAACTCCGTGGCCCCAATGCAAGCCGCCGGCACCGGCCGGACGTCCCTCAGCATCTCCTGTTCGATCATGGCCTTGCGGTCCGCGGTCGCCATGTGCCGCCAGTGCGCGATGACGTTCGCCCGCGCGTACGCCTCGTGGCAGGCGTGCTGCACGTTCGCGCACTCCGCGCTATAGCCAGGGGTCACCTGCAGACACACCGCAGGGTTCCCGCGCCTCAGCTTCCCGCGGTACACAGCGTACTTCCAATAGAATTCGAACAACGACACATCGCGCACCTCTTCCACCGAGATGGACTCGTCCCCCCTGGCACGCTGCCGACGCACAAACTCCAGGCGCTTGTCGAACTTGTCCACTTTGCTATCCCAGTGCACAGGCTCGTCATCTGCCTTGTCCCGCAGCGCAGACGCAGGCTTCAGCGCGCGGGCCCCGTCGTGTTGAGGGTCACGACGGGCAGCATGGACAAAACCATGGGCAGGCGCAACCCCAGCAGCGCCACCTCGTAACAGTGGTAGTCCCGCTCCCCGAGCATCCGATCAAAGAACTTCTGAATGGAGCGCCGAAGGAAATCAGTCCCTTCGCCCTCTGGGACGTAAGCGCAGACCTCGTTGACGGCGTCGTCGAGCACCTCCTTGATCTTCCGCGAGCCCTTTGGCGCCTTCGTCGCGTACTTCGTGACGTACTCCACGACCGCCCACAAGTTCAGAACGGGACGCCAGTCAATGTTCCCCATGTTGGCCAACAGCACGTGCTCCTCGTAACTATTGCAGAGCCTGTCGTTCCTCGGAAACACCGCCTGCCAGTGGCCCTCCCGGCGGCCCTTCTCCATGCGGAACGGCCGGGGCCCGACGCGGCCCACCTGTCGCGCGGGAAATCATATCGGCAGAACACGCACCCCTCCTTTCCGCGAGCACACGCGTGAACCCCGAGCCGCGGCGGCCCCATGCCATGCTTCGTGTGCCGCGCCACCCTGTTCACCTGCGCAGCCACCAGTCGCCGAACGGGTTGCACGTCCAACTTCCCCGACGCCTCGGACGCAAAGGCCTCGTCCAGAACCTTCCGCAAGTTCAAGCACTCCGGCGCAGAAGCGGGCACGCTACGCACCGCCCGGCCCTCCGACGTCTCGCGCACAGCCTCGCCCTCCATCTCCACGTCAGGTCGAAGGCGCCAACCTCGTCGTCCCACGTGTACCTGCACGCGCCCGCGTCGTCGTAGCACGGGTTCCACTCCGAGACAACGTGCCCGAAGAACTCATAGAACCGCTTCTCCAAAACGCTCTGCAGCGCGACGTCCTCATGCTCCGGCTTCAGCACGCCGAAGTCGAGACCAGCACCCCCTAGTAGCTGCCCGCGGGCCCCGTGGGGGACCCCAGCAGGTCTCGACCCCCGAGCAGCACCGCGGCCCTCAACGCCATCACCATCCTGAACGTCCTCCACGGGATCACCCCCCGCCTCGTCCTCCGGCGCTGGATCCTCTGGCCCGACGCGCTCGAAAGCAACGTCGGCCTCCGCCCCCTGGCCGCGGACGCCCTCCTCCCCTTGCACGAGCACCAGCCACCCTCGATCCACCAGGGCGTCGAGGAGCGCAGAAGCCCTGCCCACGAACTCATCCTCGTCGTCGCCTGCGCCATCTTCACTACATGATCCCGAAGCCGCAGAGCCCTCACCCGCAGGAGCCCGCGGCGCACGCTGGCCAGGCCGGCCGGCAACGGCGCGCAGGACCTGCTCCAGGGCAGCGAGGGCAGCACCACGACGCCTCCGCTCATGCAGGGGCCAGGCCAGCGGTCCTGCCTCAAGCGAGGGCAGGCACGCCGCCACGTCGCTCGCCACGCTCGGCGGAAGCATGTCCCCCTCCCCGTCCACGTCCGCGCGAACCCGCGCAACCGCCGGCCCAGGCAGCCCCACGCTGAACCCGTGGTAATGCAGATTGCCACCCGCGCCACACTCGGCCCTGGCCATGGCCATGTACTTGAACTGCTCCGAGTGGGGCAGTACGGCGGGCATCACCAGCCGCATGTTCAGCTCCACCCGCAAGGCCATCATGTAGGCCACCAGGTCCGGGTTGTCCCGCGCGAAACGGAAGCGCTCCTCTCGCCCGTCACCAACCCAATCCCCCAGAGCACGGTCTCCCGCCGCCCGCGCCCCTGGACCTCCCCCCATGCGCTGAATGTCATACGCGTCGTTGTAAAACGGATTCTGCGTCCACCAAATGGACGGGTGACGGCCGAGCCCGACGACATCCGGCACAAGCGCACGCCCGCGCTGAGTCCGCCCCTTCCCCGCCGGCAGGTCCAGCTCGCGGAGGAACCGCCTGCCGACCGGCTCGGCGCCGTCCGCCTGAGTGCCCTCGACCAGGGCGGGTGCCAGGACAGGTGCTTCACGGTGCTCTGCAACTTCTTCGACTCATACGACCAGTGCATGGTGGTCGAGGGCACATCGCGGCCCACGTTCGCGAGCTGGCCCACCAGGATCCGCACGCGGTCCTCGCTCTCCAGGATTTGCCTGAGCCCGCCCTTCGTCATCACACTTGGGCCCTGGACGCCGATGCCCGCGCGCCTGTACATGGTCCGATACACCCCAAAACCCTTGCCCCGCGCCTCGTTCAGGAGCAGCACGTTCACCATGGCCCACATCACGCGCTGGCCACGCGGGCCGCCGACGAACTGCCCGGTGCGGTAGCGCATCAGGTGCTGCACCCAGTCCTGCACGGACACCCGCCGGGGACGGTCGTCGAAGAGGGCGCCGATGCCCATGGGAAACTCCAACGGGAACGCCCTCGCGAAACGCCCGATGGCGCGCGCCGGGACCGGGTCCTCGCTCTGTCCGGGCCAGCCGTAAATCAAGCGCTCACCCGTCCGCGCGACTGACTCGTCCTCGTCAAACTCCGGCAAGTTCTCCTCGACGCACCCCGTGTCCCTATCGCGCGCAGCTGCCACGAACGTTCCCGCCATGGCCAGCTCGAGCATCACCTCGTCCAAAACCGACTCTCGAGAGACGCCGCCCTCCGCACCGGCAAACCGGCCCTGCACACGGGGTCGCATCCAATCGACGAGGAACTCGACGCGCACGCAGTCCACGGCCACGCGGTCCCTCTGCACGGACTTCACGGCGTTATCCTCCCGCGCCGCAGCAGGCGGCCGAACAGGTCCTCCGTCGTCTCGTCGTCACCAAACTTCAACCCCTCCAACTGGCCCTCCGCCTCCGGCTGCAACCCCGCCCACCATCGCTGCACTGCCCCACCATACTCAAACTGCACCTTGTCGAGCCACGCACTGAACACGTCGTGATCGACGGCCATGGCTTCATCTTCCACGCCGACGTCGAACTCCCCGTCAGCCGCCGCGTCGGCATCACCCTCGGCCGCGGCCTCCGCGCCGCCCTCGTCGCCTCCCCGCGCATCGTCGCCCTCGCGGCCAGCAGGCTCGCGCCCGGCGTCGTCGCGGGGCCCGACGAAGTGCACGTCGAAGCCCGCGGCAATGCACTGGCGCGGCGTGACGACGTCGACGCCACAGGGGACGCAATCCCGAGCAATGGCCTCCGCTTCCGTCACGGGCCCAAGCTCCTCCGGCTCCCTGGCCTCGCCCCCCGACGGCAGGACGCCGTCTTCGCTCTCTCTCGGCGCGTAGGACGCGAGGATCTTGTCGTCCGGGAGCACGTCAAACAGGCGCGGGTCGTAGTACTTGTGCATGGGCTCGTCCGCAGTACCCCCCAGGCGCCAGGGCCCATACGTGCCCGCAACCGCACACAACGCCCGGAGCACGTGCCCACAGTAGCGCCAGCGCACGTGCAGGCCCTCCACGACCTCCTTCCCGAACCCTACATTCCGCCGCAACATCAAGCTGAAGGGCACTTTCCGGGGGTGCCAGGGCAGCACCACCCGCGGCTCCACGTTCTCCTGGAGCTCCCTCCCCCTGCCTCCATGTTCGTACTCGATGATCACGTCCCCGCTGAGCAGCACCTCCACGACGCGCCCTGGGAAGACCAGGCGCCCGTGCAGGTCCACGCCGAAGCGCTGCCGCTCCTCGTCCGTGCAGCCCGCGGCCATGCGCTCGGGACGGCGCGGGTCGTCGGGGCGCTCGCCGGGCCCGCGCGCCGAGTTCACGCGGTCCCCAACGCGGAACCCTTTCATGAGCTCGTGGCGCCGCGAGAACCCTGCCACATCCTGGGGGAACGAGATGATGTTCTTGCGGAACTTGCGCAGCCCCGTGCGGGACACCGTGGCAGGTGCACCTGCATGTGGTCCAGGGCAATGAGCAGGCTCTCCGTGAGCGTGGCCTGGTCGAAAAGCTCGCGCAGGTCATCGGACGGGAAGCGGAAGCACGGGTCCATGTGGTTCTGCGCGGTGCGGAGCCCCACCACCTGATACAGGTCGTCCTCCGTGGCCGCGGCCGCGGCCTGCTTGTCCAGGTCCTGCCTGCACCGCATACACACGCCCCTGCACTCCAGAGCAAAGCCGTCCGGCGGGTCGCGCGGCGGCACCTCGTCCCACTCGGCCACCTCCGTGCTGCACGCGGCCAGCCCGTCCCCGCCGCGCCGCAGCAGCAGCATCTCCTCCGCGAGCTGCTCCGGCGGCTCGAAAGCCGGGTGGAACGCCGGGAACCGCTCCTGGCCCTCGTGGCACGTGAACTTCACCATCCGCGTCAGGATCGCCTGCGCCGCCTGCACCGCCCGCACGGACGCGTCGCGCAGCTGCACGTCGTACTTCGCCACGCGCAGCGGCACTGTCTTCAGCGCCAGCAGCATGCACTTCTGGTGCACATCTCCCGCAGCCAGGCGCGCTCGGTGGTCAAGCAGAACCTCCCTTGCGAACGAGCCCGC
>CAUYUJ010005687.1:0-59422 GCA_963575745.1 Prorocentrum cordatum | reverse complement strand
TCTCTCTCCACCCTCCTCCTCCCCCCCTCGTCCTCCTCTGCCTCCTCCTCCTCCTCCTCGTCCATTTCCTCTTCCTCCTTTCCTCTTCCTCCTCCTCCTCCTCCACCGCCTCCGCGCGCAAGAAATCCAACATGTCGCGGAAATCAGCGAACTGTGTCCCTCCGGGTTTTTTCGAGCGTCCTTCTAGGACTTGTCGGGGCCGTCTTAGGGTCCCTTGGGCGCCCTGGGAAACCCGAAATCATGTTCCGATGGAGGCTTCGGGGAACATGATTTCGGACGCTGCGGAAGAGGCCTCCCGAGGGCAGCTCTGCTTGCCCCCGTTGTGGCTCTGTTGGGTGCCTTTGGGGGCTCTCTTGGGCTGGCTTGTAGCTATCATGGGTTATTTTGGGTCCCTCTTGGGCCGTCTTGGGGCCCCTCGGGGTGGCACTGTGAAGACGTCGTCGTCGTCGCCGTTCGCCGATCGGCGGCATCAACTGTTGTCATCGTCGTCCATCGTCGTCGTCGTCGTCGTCGTCGTCGTCGTCGGTCGTCGCCGTCGACGACCGTCGTCGTCATCGTCAATCACCGTCGCCGATCACCGTCGCCGATCGTCGATCGGCCCCGAGCCCTCCCGCCCACTCATCCTCCTCTCCTCCTCCTCCTCCTCTTCCTCCTCCTCCCAATCTGCCTCCTCTTCCTCTTCCTCCTCCTCCTGAAATCATGTTCCCGGAAACGCTTCCGGGGACAGGATTTCGAACGATGCAGAAAAGACTGGGTCCAGGGTGGCTCTGCGCACGCGGACAGCGTCGCCGCGGTCGGCGTGGCCGTCGTCGTCGTCGCCGTCGTTCGTCGGTCGGCGACGTCGACACGTCGACTGTTGTCATCGTCTTCTATCGTCGTCGTTGTCGGTCGTCGACCGTCGTCGTCGTCGTCGTCGTCGTCGTCGTCGTCGTCGTCGTCGTCGTCGTCGTCGTCGTCGTCGTCGTCAATAACCGTCGCCGGTCGTCGTCTCCGATCGTCGATCGCCCTCGAGCCTCCTCCTCTCTCCCCCCCTCCTCCCCTCCACTCCTCCTCCCCGCCTCCTCCTCCTTCTCCTCTTCCTTCTCCTCCTCCTCCTCCTTCGCCCTCTCCGTCTCCTCCGCGCGGAAGAAATCTAGCAACATCTCGCGCAAATCAACGAACTATGGCCCTCCGGGCCTTTTCTGACGTCCATTTAGGGCCTTTTGGGGCCGCCTTAGGGCCCTCTTGGGTGTCCTGGGAACCAGGAAATCATGTTCCCAGAGAGGCTGCTGGGAATCTGATTTCGAACGAGGCCCTCTTGGGCCTCCCTGAGGCCGTGTTGGGAGCCTCCTGGGCCAATTTTGGGGCCTCTTGGGCCGTCTTGGGGGGTCCGTGAGCCTCACAGGACGACCATTTTGGGCCGTCTTGGGCCATCTTGGGTCTCTTTTGGGCTGTCTTGGGGCTCGGGGGCGTCTGGGGCACTGCGAGGACCAAGCAAGCAAGTATGCTGAAAACGTACGCTGTACAACGGGAATGGGCCGATTTTTGCCTCTTGAAGGCCCTCTTCGGCCAGCTTCAAACAATCCCGGGCCCTCTTGAGGCGCTCATTGACGTCTTGGGGCCCTCTTGGGCCTCGCTGAGGCTGTCGGACAGCGTCGCCGCCGTCGGCGTGGCCGTCGTCGTCGCCGTCGCCGTCGATCATCGATCGGCGGCGTCGACTGATGTCATCGTCGTCGATCGTCGTCGGTCGTCGTCGTGGTCGTCGTCGTCGTCGTGAATCACCGTCGCTGGTCGTCGTCTCCGATCGTCGATCGCCCTCGAGCCTCCTCCTCCTCTCTTCCCCCTTCCTCCCCTCCACACCTCCTCCCCGCCTCGTCCTTCTCCTTTTCCTCTTCCTCCTCCCCCTCCTCCTCCTCCTCCTCCTCCTCCTCCTCCTCCGCCCTCTCCGTCTCCTCCGCGTGGAAGAAATCCAACAACATTTCGCGACAATCAGCGAACTGTGGCCCTCTGGAAATTTATGAATCATTTTAAGCCCTTTTGGGGGCCGTCCTGGGGCCCTCTTGGGCGTCCTGGGAACCCGGAAATCATGCTCCCGGAGAAAATTCTGGGAACACGATTTCGAACGAGGCCCTCTTGGGCCTCCCTGAGGCCGTCTTGGGGGCCTCCTGGGCCGGCGTTGGGGCCTTTGGGGCCGTCTTGGGCTGTCTTGGGGCTCCTCGGGGGCCACTCTGAGGACGAAGCAAGCGAGTATGCTGAAATTGTACGTTTTACACGAGGAATGGGTAAAGTTGTGCCTCTTGAAGGCCCTCTTGGGGCCCTCTTCGGCCATCTTCAACCCATCTCGGGCCCTCTTGAGGCGCTCTTGGACGTCTTGGGGCCCTCTGGGGCCTCGATGGGGCTGTCTTGTGCGCCTCTTGGGCTGTCACGCGGGCAGCGTCGCCGCGGTCGGCGTGGCCGTCGTCGTCTCCGTCGATCGTCGATCGGCGCCGTCGACAATTGTCATCGTCGTCGATCGTCGTCGTCGTCGGTCGTCGACCGTCGTCGATCGTCGTCGTCGTCGTCGTCGTCGTCGTCGTCGTCGTCGTCGTCGTCGTCGTCGTCGTCGTCGTCGTCGTCGTCGTCGTCGTCGTCGTCGTCAATCACCGTCGCCGGTCGTCGTCGCCGTCGTCGATCGCCCTCGAGCCTCCTCCTCTCTCCCCCCCTCCTCCCCTCCACTCCTCCTCCCTGCCTCCTCCTCCTTCTCCTCTTCCTCCTCCTCCTCCTCCTCCTCCTCCTCCTCCTCCTTCGCCCTCTCCGTCTCCCCCGCGCGGAAGAAATCCAACAACATCTCACGCAAATCAACGAACTGTGGCCATCCGGGCCTTTTTGAAGGTCCTTTTAGGGCCCTTTTGGGGCCGTCCTGGGGCCCTCTTGGGCGTCCTAGAAACCCGGAAATCATGTTCCCGGAGAGGCTTCTGGGAACATGATTTCGAACGAGGCACTCTTGGGCCTTCCTGAGGCCGTCTTGGGGGCCTCCTGGGCCGGCTTTGGGGCCTCTTGGGCCGTCTTGGGGGTTCCGTGAGCCTCACAGGACGACCCGTTTGGGCCGTCGTGGGCCCTCTTGGGTCTCTCTTGGGCTGTCTTGGGGCTCGGGGGCGTCTGGGGCACTGTGAGGACCAAGCAAACGAGTATGCTAAAAATGCATGCTTTACGAATGGGAATGGGCCGGTGTTTGCCTCTTGAAGACCCTTTTGGGGCCCTCTTCGGCCATCTTCAAGCCATCTCGGGCGCTGTTGGGGCGCTCTTAAGCGTCTTGGGCCCCTCTTGGGCCTCGCTGAAGCTGTCTTGTGGGTCTCTTGGGCTGTCTTTGGGGCCTCATGGGCTGTCTTGGGCGGGTTCGTGGACCCCACAGGACGCCCAGGGCGGCCATGCCAACCGGTGGCACCACCCCACCCCCGCCCCCGGGCCCCGTCCGTCTGTCCTATACTGCTCCTCTCCAAACCCTCGTTCCCTAACCTCCCGATCATGTTCCCGGACCCCCGTCCCTTCCCCCCAGAGCACCGCAGCAGTAGGAAAGCGTTCCGAAATGGTGAGAAATCATGTTCCCGGAAAGCGTTCAAGAATATGAATCGTACTTCGTCCAAGGCGCCTCGGAAGGCGCAGAATACTCCTCCAAAGCGCGGAATCATGTTCCGGGACCGCCTTCCGGGAATGATGGGGACGACCTCCTGAGGGCCTCCAGTGGGCCTCTTGGGGGCCTCTCGGAGGCCTGTTGGGCTCTCCTGGAGGCGTCTTGGGGCGCGCTCAGGGCAATTTTTGGGCATCTTGGGGGCCTCTTGGGGGCCTCCAGGGAGGCTCTTGGGGGCCTGTTTGGGGCCTCTTGGGGCCTCGCGGGGCCCTCTTGGGGCCTGCTGGGCTCGCCTAGGCAGTCTTGAAGCCCTGTCGGGGCTCTCCTGGAACCGTCTTGGGATCCGGGCGGCCACGCCTGGTAGAGGTCCGCCGCCACGCCTTTGGGCACGGAGTGAGCGTCCTCATGTCCTTTGCCTACACCGCCGTGACAATACTTTGGCCCATTTATCTTGCTACGGCGAATGAAGGCGAGAGCGTCGCAAGACTTGCGATGCCCCCCCCTTCCCCCGTAGACTCCTACACCAAGGCTCCCTGGAAAGGCCTCTTGGGCTCCTGGGAGGCGTTCTTGGGCGGTTTAGGCGTCTCGTGGGCCGTCTTGGCCCCCTCGTGGGCCGTCTTGTGGCCCTCTTGGGGGCATCCTCGACCGGCTTGGGTGCCTCTTGGGCCGTCTTGGATGCAGTGGACGCCCAAAAGGCAAACACGCAACAAATATAAGTTTTCCCATCGGAAATCGACTATGTTTGCTTATTGGGCCACTTTCGGAGTGCTTCTTGGGGTGTCTTCGGAGCCTCTTTTGCTGTTTTTGTCGGGTCTCATGGGGGCCTCTTGGGGCTTCTGGGCCCCTTCTTGGAGCGTCTTGGGGTCTCTTAGGGTGTCTTGGGCCAAAAGGCTAAAATTTCCGGCTCCTCGCCCCCGTCTTGGGCGCCGCCTTGGAGCGTTCTTGGGCGGTTTGGGCGCCTCGTGGGCCGTCCTGGCCCCCTCGTGGGCCGTCTTGGGGCCCTCTTGGGGGCATCCTCGACCGGCTTGGGTGCCTCTTGGGCCGTCTTGGATGCAGTGGACGCCCAAAAGGCAAACACGCCAAAAGTATCGGTTTTCTCATAGGAAAACTGCGATTTTTACCTAACAGCGAAGACTGATAGGTTTCTAGTGGGATCAAAAGAGAGCAGCAGATCACTCCACAGGGGGGTCCGGGCAGGTGTTGGGAGTTGCCGGGCGGCAGGTGCCGGGCTCGTTTTTCACCAACAGTCACACACTTCGTGCTCTTCGACTTCCCAGAAAACTCCCATTCCCAGGCCACATATCTGAATACCCGGATGCAACAGTTCACACATCAAAGTGCTTCTTCGAGATCCCAGAATCGCATTCCCGGGCCACCATTCCTGAAAACCGATCAACAGTCACACACTTCGTGCTCTTCGAACATCCAAGAACGCGCCCAGTCCCCCCGGGCCACACTTCAGGAGAGCATGCAAACAGTCACTACAACCAGTCGTGCTCTTCGAGTCCCGAGATCCCCGATTCCCGGCCTACATTTTGGATGCCGAGCCAACTGTAGGCCACTTCGTGCTCTTCGACTTCCCAGAACTCCAGTCCCGGGCCACATTTTGAATGCCCGGAGCCAACCGTAGGCCACTTCGTGCTCTTCGAGTTCCCAGAACTCCATTCCCGGGCCACATTTTGAATGCCCGTAGCCAACTGTAGGCAACTTCGTGCTCTTCGACTTCCCAGAACTCCCATTCCTGGGCACATTTTCAGCAGGGGCAAGAGCACGACGAGGAGGAGGACGAGCAAGACCAGGAGGACGAGGACGAGCAGGAGCAGGACGAGGAGCAGGAGGAGCAGGAGAAAGACGAGCGAGGAGAGAGGACGACAGGAGGAAGGAGACCGACCAGGAGGAGGAGTACACCAGAAGAGGAGGAGGAAGGAGGAGAGGGAGGGGGATTAAGTACCAAAGGAGGATTAAGAGGAGGCCGGGTAGGCGGAGGAGGAGTAGGAGGAAAAGGAGGAAGAGGAGGAGGAGGAGGAGGAGGAGGACGAGGACGAGGAGGAGGAGGAGGGGGGGGAGAGTACCAGGAGGAGGAGAACGAGGACCACCAGGAGGAGGAGGAGGAGGAGGAGGAGGAGGAGGAGGAGAGAACACCAGGAGGAGGAGGACGAGCAAGACGAGGAGGACGAGAACGAGGACGACCAGGAAGAGGAGGAGGAGGAGGAGGAGGGGAGGGGGAGGACTACCAGGAGGAGGAGGAGGAGGAAGAGGAGGAGGAGGACGAGGAGGAGGAGGAGGAGGAGGACGAGGAGGAGGAGGGGGGGGGAGAGCACCAGGAGGAGGAGAACGAGGACCTCCAGGAGGAGGAGGAGGAGGAGGAGGAGGAGGAGGAGGAGAGAGCACCAGGAGGAGGAGGACGAGCAAGACGAGGAGGACGAGAACGAGGACGAGCAGGAGGAAAAGGAGGAGGAGGAGGAGGAGGAGGAGGAGCAGGAGAAAGAGGAGGAGGAGGAGGAGGCAGGCTGAGGCTGAGGCTGTGACTGCGACTGCCGTTGCCGCTGCGACTGTCATCGCGAATGCGACTACGACTGCGAGAACAGCAGAATTCGACAACTGGATTTTCATTACCTAACAGCGAAGACTGATAGGTTTCTAGTGGGATCAAAAGAGAGCAGCAGATCACTCCACAGGGGGGTCCGGGCAGGTGTTGGGAGTTGCCGGGCGGGCCTGTGCCCGGCTCGTTTTTCACCAACAGTCACACTTCGTGCTCTTCGACTTCCCAGAACTCCATTCCCAGGCTCATTCTGAATACCCGGATGCAACAGTCAAACCACTTACGTGCTCTTCGCGAATCCCAGAAACGCCATTCCCAACGGGGCCACAGTCTGGAGGGCCAGAGGCAACAGTCACACATACAACTTTCGTGCTCGTTCTAATTCCCAAACTCCCATTCCCTACCTCCCCCACGGGCCACATTCTGGAGGGCCCGATGCAACAGTCACACACTTCGTGCTCTTCGAGTTCCCAGAATTCCATTCCCGGGCCACATTTTGGATGCCCGGAGCCAACTGTAGGCCACTTCCTGGTCTTCGAGTTCCCAGAACTCCATTCCCGGGCCACATTTTGAATGCCCGGAGCCAACTGTAGGCCATTTCGTGCTCTTCGAGTTCCCAGAACTCCATTCCCGGGCCACATTTTGAATTCCCGTAGCCAACTGTAGGCAACTTCGTGCACTTCGACTTCCCAGAACTCCCATTCCTGGGCCACATTTTCAGCAGGGGCAAGAGCACGACGAGGAGGAGGACGAGCAACACCAGGAGGACGAGGACGAGCAGGAGCAGGACGAGGAGCAGGAGGAGCAGGAGAAGAAGGACGAGCAGGAGGAGGAGGAAGACGAGCAGGAGGAGGAGGACGACCAGGAGCTAGAGGAACGACCATGAAAGGACCCAAGGGAGGAGAGGGAGGGGAAGGAGTAAACCAAGGAAAGAGTAGAGGAGTAGGAGGAGGTAGGAGGAGGAGGAGGAAGAGGAGGAGGAGGAGGAGGAGGAGGAGGAGGACGAGGACGAGGACCAGCGCGCAGTAGGGGGGATGAGTTCGGGACACCTGTCCACTAGGGCGGAGTGGCGGCCTCCTGCCTGGCTTGGGCTGCTTCTCTGAGCAGCTGCGCCAGGGGGACAGGAGGGAGGCTGAGCACGATCGGGCTGGCGGCGGCACTCTTCGGGTGACGGCCAGACTGTGCTCTCTGCAGCTGCAGCTTCGCCCCGTTGTGGGGCGGCCTCAAATTGCAATCGCCTGAGAGTCCACGCGAATTGCCCTCCTTGAAAGAACCACACTTATGGCACACCAAGAAACTCGTAGGCTGCTCGAGGTGCTCATAATAAAACAAATTATGCCCCCTAGGGTTGGAGGCTAGACTGGACATCTGCGGGCAGTGTCCAGGGCAATCCATTGCTCTGCATCGCTCCTCCAATGCTTTGAATGTGCGGACGCGGATGCGGCAGATCGTGCATCGGCGCTGGCCATTCACATGAGCCCAGACATGGGCCCTCGGGGACGGGTTCGCAGGACGATCCCTCCGAGGGGGCCCAGGCGGCGGAGGGGGAGGGGGCGAGGGAGGGTCCCAGGAGGCCAAGGCCGAGGCAGCCCCCGAGGGAGGGGAGAGGCTCTTGACGGGCTTGGCCAGCGCCTTGTTCCGACGAGGGGCAATCGCAGGCCACTCTCCAAGGGCATGAGACACGTATCGTAAGTATTTCTTAAGCAGAGCAGTGTCGTTCTGATACTGCTCTGCTTCAGCAAGACTGGGTTGACTGCCAAGGTTCGCCGCGGCCTTGGCAATCCTGTCAGCGGCCTCATTGCCGCTGGCTATCCGAAATTCCTCACTATCGGGGGGCAGCGAGTCCAGATTTTGGCGGGCCTTAACTTTCTTAAGCTTATCGCCGAGAGAGATCAGGCCTCCACCCGCAAGGACTTTGCAACCTGACCATTGGTTACGGCGAGGGTATCCAACCTCTCCGTGCAGCTGCAAAACCCCTTTATAGTCCGAATATATATTGTCAACCTGTCGGGAGAGCCTGCCAGCCGCGACAGCAGCTAGGTGTTCAGCGGCCCCAGAGGTTTGGGCCCCCAGGGACCCCACCCTGCCACTGAAGGTGGCAAATTCGGCGCCATCAACCATGCACACTACGGCAAACCCAGCGGCGTTGAAATTGTGATGACCATGGTACGTACTGCTGCCATCTATAAACAGATCCCCTGTAAACGCTTCCTCAGGACTTAAACAGGGGTCTCGACACCAAAACCTAGCGGCCTCCAACCCAGTGCCAGCGGGAGGGGAGCCCACGAAATCGGGCGTGAACTGAAACCCAAGATGCAGGGGGGAGGTGCCAGGAATTGGGTCTTTCAACCTAGCAAGCTCCCCACTAGTGAAATCTTCTCGGGCACTGGCGGTCTTGGGGCACTCCAAGAGGCGGTGTTTGAGATCATCTTTGTGGTGTCCACATAGGCATCCTTGGGGCACATCATACCCTGCTGCGAGTGCGCGCTCCATCGTCCAGATGCTCTGGGTAGCAAAGGCCAGCAACGTGCCTCTCTGTTGCTTGGACAGGTCGGTGGCACGAAGAACAGCGCGCAGTGCTGCAACATCTAGCTGCTCGCCAGGATGTCCCATCTTGGCTGCAGCTCGTTCAGCTAATCGATCGTGCCAGGCAATCTCTAGCTGCTTGGCAATGTAGGCGGGGGAGGTTCCTGGAAGGGGGTACACAAGGCCTGCAGGAGTCACAAACTGGAAGGGACCTTGAAAAGACCACCCCACCCTGGCCAACGACAGGGCCGCCGCACTGAGAGGGCCCCTACAGGAGCCCCAAGATTTAGAAACCCTCGGCAAGACAGCCTCTCCCCAAAGTCTGAGCTGCTGGAGACTGACGACGGCCGTCTCGGGCCGAGTGTGGGCCTCCCAGACGAGACGGTGCCACATAAGCGCGGGCCGAGGCCCGCTTTCCACAGGGGGTCCTGGAGGATGAGGAGGGCGAGAGTTCGACTCCTTGAGGCACACCTAGGACCTGCTGCAGCTAAATACTGAGTCTGGGCTTGCGCGAGCATCGTGTTGTTGATGCCCGTGACCTCAACTCCAAACGAGGTGGCCGCAAAGAGGCCAGTATTATACAACTTCTTTCCATTTCCTCCAGCGTGCTTTATCATCCTGATACGGGCCATCCTTTTCTGAATCCTGACGATGCGCTCCAAAAGCTTCCTTCCCCTCCTCCATCTCCTCTGGGGTCTTCCAGCTCCGCTTTCAATACCGAGGTTGGGTCCTGAATTGTCCGTGGAGGGCCCCGCGAGCGTCCCAAGGGTCTTCCGAAGCTTGTTTTGGAGGTCTTGGCTGGAGGCGAGCACCTGGCTCTTCTTAGTGGCGATCTGGCACTTAAACTCGTGCTGGATGCAACTGGCTAGAGATCGAGCAGCCACATTCATCTGGCTGATCACTAGGTCATAGCTCTTGCCATGACACTGTAGCAGCAAATCATCGATAAACATAGCAAGACGGATGTAACAGTGTGTGCTGGTCCACTGGTCGAGGGGAGCTAAAACATACATCTGAACCAGATACGTAGCCCAACCGCACCCAGCTATGAGTCCCCTCCATGCTTTTCCAACGCTAACACACACATCTTGCATGGCAACAAATCGTGAGCTACCATACTGAGATAGTATAATACGGAGCAAGCAACATGGAAATCCAGAAGCAGCAGCTCTCTTGGCAAGGCACTCACGATCCACATGTTCATAGTAGTTAGACAGATCCCATAGCACTTGGGCAGAGTGTTGGGGATCCTCACTGCACGCATGAAATTCACATTCAAGAGACTGAGCGTAGACCAACTCAACAATAGAGTGACCAGCTTGATGAGCAATGTATGGCCGCCTGTGGTGATATTCCCACTCGCGGGCAGCAGACCTCCTAAGACGGGCCCACACACGATACAGAGCAGGGAGCATGCCAATGGAGCGAAAGGCTGGCTGGGCATGTATATCATCTTGCTGTTTAACTTTGAGCATGAGCGTAGATATAGCTCCCCGAAGCTGCGATGGCATGTGCCCTACCTGCTCTATAAGCTCGATCAGCTGGCAGACGAGCCCGGCTTGCTCGTCGTCTAACATGGCGAAGTGACGCGGGTGCACTCCGTCCCACGTTGAGGCCGTACTGTGAGGAAAACTGCGAGAAACCTTGCGGAGGCGCACGGGGGTGATAGGTCCCAGGGCAACTCTGTCGTCCGTCGGGGGGACCCACTGGGGGGGCTCTTCGGGGTGCACCTCCCAGATCTTAGCAAGTCTGTCGGCCTCAACCTGGAGGAGGTGCTGCGGACGTCCTGAGAAACGCTGGCAGTGAACAACTGAGACAGGCCTCCAAGCTTCCAACTTCTTCGTCCACCTGTGAGCCCATCCCACTCCTCCCTTCATAGAAGATTGAACCCAATCCCTCCATTCCTGGCCGTCCTTCCTGTGCTCGGCGGCAAGTTCAGAATCTATGATCTTGCCGACTTGCTCGAGCAGCTCGTCTAGAATTGTTATGCCCAACTCTGCGTTGAGCTTCTGCACTTGGAAATCCTCATGCAAGAGTCCTGTGGCGATACGAACTTCCTGCAGCCCTTGGGCAAGGGCAGAAGAGGTACTGAAAAGTTCTGGGCTGTCTTCTAGACTGTCCAGAGTGTCCCGAAATTCCTGGAGGTCATTGTCCTGGATGCTGCGACGAAAGTCCTGCAGCCGATTTTGGAGCCACCGAAGGGGCCTGGAATAGGCCGTCCAGCACTTACGCCCCTGGGTGCACTTGGCACTCGCCGAGACCATGTGGATCTGGGGGGGGTGGGCCCTAGGGGTTTTACTGGGCTTGAGGGGGGTGTCTGTTTTCACACTTAGAGTGTGTTCGAGGTCCTGGACGAGGGTGAAATACACGTGGTCCAGGATGGTGGAGCGCTGCTGGTCGGAGAGCGGCTGCGAAGCATCTCCGAGCAATTGGACAGCATAATCTATCGTAGCAGCAGTCTGATGCCAACTTACCGACGGGAGCTGAGGACCGATGGGCACCCTAGTGGGGAGCTTCTGTGGCCTGAGGAGCGTCGGGATCTGGAAATTGTCCTGCACTTGCAGTGACATGAGCACAGGACGGTGGGGAGAAAGAGGATAGGAGGACAAGGTGCGAGGGGGGCGCAGCCAGGGACCTAGGGCCTGGCTGTGGATAAAGAAATCTAGGGTCGACTTCGTCTTCTTAGTATAATAGGTGGCCGCTTTCGGCGCCGCCACCGCCATCGTGGCACGGGTGAGGAAATCCGTGCCATTCTGAAGCCTCTCGGGCTGCAAGTTGAAATCGCCAGCAACCAGGAGGGGCTTGCCTACAAGATCTTGCGTCTGGCCAAGAGTGGCCAGCAGGTTCAGATTGGTCTCATTGAGGCCCGCAGAGGCCTGAAAATAAGCGCTCACCAAACCGAACGTTGGGACCCCTGGCGCTTCTATGACCACTCCAGCAAGTCTGGAGAGATCCGTCCCTGGAGGAAAAGAGAGCGGCTGGACCCCCAAGTCCAATCCGTCCCGAACTAAAACCGCCACCCCCGAGACAAGTTCACCCGAGGGGTTGCGGACAGCTGGCGATATATGAGCAAGCCAGCCGCGTGCGAAGCACCATTGTATCTGACGCGTGATGCCGTCCCCAGCATCAAGCCTGCACTCCTGGGCACAGATAAAGGTGAGATTATTAGCAGTGGGAGACTCTACAAAGGCTTTCACTGCTCCCCAGCACGATCCGTTGATCGTCGCGAACGTGTAGAGGCTGTCAGGAAGACGACTTGGTGTCCGTGGCCCCCGTGGCTCCAGCGGCGGCCTCCGCGGCCATCGCCGCAGCCCGCGCCCTCTTGGCCTCGGGGCCCTGCGCGCCCTGGATCTCGGCCATGCCGTTGGCGACGGCCTGGAGGGCGGACGCCGCGCGCACCAAGGACTGTGTCTGGTCCATCGGGGTCGCACCGTCGAGCTCCTCATCGGTGGGGCACGGCACTTGCACGGCAGTAGGCGGTGCAGGCGGCGCAGCGCCGCTGGGTGCCACAGCCTCTGCCACCTCCATCTCGTCCTCGGGCTTCTGGCCGACGGGCGGGAAGTCATGGTCCGCCCACTGGCGAGGCGCAGGCACCTGCGACTTCTCGTGCTGCGTCGTGAGGTCGTCGAAGTATTGGGCGAGCTCCGCCACCTTCGAGCAGAGGTCTGGCGGCGCCCTGCTGCCAGGCGGCATCCGTGCGCAAGGACCCCTTGCAGCGTCTCCAAGAGGTCCTCATCCTTGGTAGCCGCCTGCATGGCGGCCTGCTTGGCCATGTTGTGCTGGCTCTCCAGCGACTGGATCTCCTGCTGCGTGGCCTTGGCCTCCTGCACGAGCTTGCCGTGGCGTTCGCAGGCGTCCAGGATGACCTCCATGAGCTGCTTGAGGTCCGACGTCTGTGTGATGTACTTCTGGCGCTGGGTCTCCAGCTGATCTGCGAGAGATTGAGCTTGTTGGTCCAATGACTTGGATGCCAAGATATCAGCCTTGGCCTGCTTGAGTTTGCCCAGCGCCGCGACATGCTCATCGCCGTTGGGTTTCCACTTCTTCCAGAACGTGACCTGGGCCTGGGCCAGGGCCACTGGATCTTCTGCTTGTGGCTGATTGTCGTCGCCGTCGGAGTAGGCAACGGTCCCTGGTCGGCGGAGGCCTGGTGGATGACTGGGCCCACGGGAGCGGTCTCGTCCACGCCAGCGGCCTGGCTTCTCAGGAAGTGGTGCTGGAGGCGGAGCTGATTCACGGCCTGCCCCGCTCGCGGCACCGAGGTTGCTGGCGGCACTGCCACGGGCGCCTCCAGCGTTGTCACTCTGCTGCTGCTTGAAACGGGCACCGCATTGAGTACAATGCCTAGCCCCAGAAGTGCTCCAAGCCCAGCCCTTGCAGCCGCGGCGGCTGCAGATGATGTACTTCTGCTGCTTGGCCATCGCTTCTTGTGATCCCTGCGCCTCCCTGGCGCGCACAAGGTCGCGAAAGCAGATGGGGCTGTCGTGATGCCGAAAAGGCCACGGGGGGCCTGCTCGAGCCCCAGCACCCAGGGCCTGCCCTGGATGGCAATGCTGGTGTCCTGTGGCCCCCAGAGGCCAGGACTTGAGCCAAAATGCTTACAACGAGTGACGAGACGAGGAAGGAGAGGAGGAGGAAGGGGGGGTGAGAGACCAGGATGAGGAGAAAACTAGGACCACCAGGAGGAGGAGAGTAGGAAAAGGAGGAGGAGTAGAGAGAACACCAGGAGGAGGAGACGAGCAAAGACGAGGAGTACGATGAACGAGGACGACCAGAAGTAGTAGGAGGAGGAGGAGGAGGATGGGAGGGGAGGACTAACCAAGGAGGAGGAGGGGAGGATGAGGAGGAGATGAGGAGGAAGATGAGGAGGAGACGAGAGAGGAGGAAGAGACAAGGAGGAGAGGGGGGGGAGAGCACCGGGGAGGAAGAAACGAGATGACAGAGGACGGACCAGGTAGGAGAAGAGAGCCAAACCAGGAGGGGAGAGAGCGAGCAAGAACGAGGAGGACGAAACAGGGACGAGCAGGAGGATAAGAGGAGGAGGAGGAGGAGAGGAGGAGCAGAGAAAAGAGGAGGGGAGGAGGACAGGACGAGGCAGGCTGAGGTTGAGGCTGTGACTGCGACTGCCGTTGCCGCTGCGACTGTCATCGCGAATGCGTCTACGACTGCGAGAACAGCAGAATTCTACAACTGGATTTTCATCTGAATCTTAAGGGGAATGCTTTCAGATATGCTTCTACACATCGCTGTTAGGTTGCTTTGCCGGGATAATCTGAATCTTAAGGGGAATGCTTTCAGATATGCTTCTACACATCGCTGTTAGGTTGCTTTGCCGGGATAATTACCTAACAGCGTAGACTGATAGGTTTCTAGTTGACTCAAAAGAGCTCACAGATCACTCCACAGGGGGGTCCGGGCAGGCGTTGGGAGTTGCCGGCCGGGCCTGTGCCGGGCTCGTTTTTCACCAACAGTCACACACTTCGTGCTCTTCGCCTTCCCAGAACTCCATTCCCAGGCCACATTCTGAATACCCGGATGCAACAGACACACACAAAGTGCTCTTCGAGATCCCAGAACGCCATTCCCGGGCCACATTCTGAATAACCGGATGCAACAGTCACACACTTCGTGCTCATCGACATCCCAGAACGCCGTTCCCGGGCCACATTTAGAATAACCGGATGCAACAGTCACACACTTCGTGCTCTTCGAGTTCCCAGAATTCCATTCCCGGGCCACATTTTGGATGCCCGGAGCCAACTGTAGGCCACTTCGTGCTCTTCGAGTTCCCAGAACTCCATTCCCGGGCCACATTTTGAATGCCCGGAGCCAACTGTAGGCCACTTCGTGCTCTTCGAGTTTCCAGAACTCCATTCCCGGGCCACATTTTGAATGCCCGTAGCCAACTGTAGGCAACTTCGTGCTCTTCGACTTCCCAGAACTCCCATTCCTGGCCACATTTTCAGCAGGGGCAAGAGCACGACGAGGAGGAGGACGAGCAAGACCAGGAGGACGAGGACGAGCAGGAGCAGGACGAGGAGCAGGAGGAGCAGGAGAAGAAGGACGAGCAGGAGGAGGAGGAGGACGAGCAGGAGGAGGAGGACGACCAGGAGGAGGAGGACGACCAGGAAGAGGAGGAGGAGGAGGAGGAGGGGAGGGGGAGGAGCACCAGGAGGAGGAGGAGGAGGAGGAGGAGGAGGAGGAGGAGGAGGACGAGGACGAGGAGGAGGAGGAGGGGGGGGGAGAGTACCAGGAGGAGGAGAACGAGGACCACCAGGAGGAGGAGGAGGAGGAGGAGGAGGAGGAGGAGGAGAGAACACCAGGAGGAGGAGGACGAGCAAGACGAGGAGGACGAGAACGAGGACGACCAGGAAGAGGAAGAGGAGGAGGAGGGGAGGGGGAGGACTACCAGGAGGAGGAGGAGAAGGAGGAGGAGGAAGAGGAGGAGGAGGACGAGGAGGCGGAGGAGGAGGAGGAGGACGAGGAGGAGGAGGGGGGGGGAGAGCACCAGGAGGAGGAGAACGAGGACCACCAGGAGGAGGAGGAGGAGGAGGAGGAGGAGGAGGAGGAGAGAGCACCAGGAGGAGGAGGACGAGCAAGACGAGGAGGACGAGAACGAGGACGAGCAGGAGGAGGAGGAGGAGGAGGAGGAGGAGGAGGAGCAGGAGAAAGAGGAGGAGGAGGAGGAGGCATGCTGAGGCTGAGGCTGTGACTGCGACTGCCGTTGCCGCTGCGACTGTCATCGCGAATGCGACTACGACTGCGAGAACAGCAGAATTCGACAACTGGATTTTCATCTGAATCTTAAGGGGAATGCTTTCAGATATGCTTCTCCACATCGCGGAGGGCCGGATGCAACAGTCACACACTTCGTGCTCTTCGAGTTCCCAGAACTCCATTCCTGGGCCACATTTTGGATGCCCGGAGCCAACTCTAGTCCACTTCCTGGTCTTCGAGTTCCCAGAACTCCATTCCCGGGCCACATTTTGAATAGCCAGACGCTTCATAATCCTTCCGCCACAGCCGTGTTTGGTTCAGGACTTGCTAGTGACACTGCAGTCCACTGCATTCAATCGTGCCACTGCATTCATTCACTGCAGTCCACTGAGTTTCGATTGCAATGGCGTTCCCCTGGCCGTACCCCCATGTCCAACGTTCATCCGCAGCCTCTGCTCCGCGAGGCTCGTCCGAAGTGTCGCCGCCTCGCGGTGCTTCTCAGCCTGCGCCGCCTCGCGGTGCTTCTCAGCCTGCGGAGGAAGGTGGACAGACGCCTGGTTCTGGCGCTGTGCAGCCTGCGTCTTTCACGGTCGCCTCGTTCAATTTCGGGTTCGAGCAGGGCATGATGACTGGTAAGCAGGCGGCCACTCACTGCGCTAACTTCGGAAGGGTGTGCGCCACGATAGTGGAGACCGCTGATGCTGATATGGTCTGTGGCTGCGAGGTCGGTGCGTTCCGTGAAGGCTTTCGCCGAGCAGGGATCAACGTGACAGAGATCCTCAGTAAGCCTTTCGGTGATGGCATTCGCTTCTTCGGAGGTCGACAACTACTTGACTCTCTGGGGGTTCCGCGGTGCTTCTCAGCCTGCGGAACTGACTCTGTGCGAAGACAGCAAAGTTTACAGGCCTCCTAGCGGCCGAGAGATTGATGCTGTTATTTCACATTTTGAGGTGAACAAACCAGGCCATGACAAGTTCCACGTGGTGATCGCCAACATGCACATCGTGTGCGGCAAGAAACCGCCGACCATCCAGACTCGAAAGCGGGCAGTTCGCCATCTCCGCTTGCACCTGGACTGCATGGCTCAGATTCTCAATGCTTCGGAGCCGCACGTGCCAGTCGTTCTGCTTGTAGTCGGCGACGACAACCTGACTTTCCAGGAGGCGCGGGAGGCTTACCAGCGCCAGCAGAACGACGAGAAGCTCTGGGAGGTCCATGCCACTCCGGCCGACCTCAAAGGCGACCACGTCGCGGTCTGCGGAGCAGTCGCCCGTTTCTGCTCCATTGCCGTTGGCGCGTCTTTTACGGATCGTGGCATGCGCAACGACGCACACGATGCGGTGGCGGTTGTGCTCACTCTCCCTGGTGCTATTCAGCCTGGGGAGAGCAAGAGGCGGAAGATTGTCGTCGAAAACGTCTCCGACGCCGACGTCAGCGTACAGGCGGACGCCGAGTCTTCTGTGCATTGGGATCGGTCGCCGAGTTCTACTCCTCCGCTTTCACCGACTTCACCGGGTGATCCCGACTACGTCGAGGATGTCGTTCAGAATCGCGCGAACGACTTGCACAGGGAGCTGAGGCAGCTTTGGGACGAAATGTACGACGAGGAGTACGATCCGAAAGTCCTCCATCATCTCAGTCTCTTGCTTTTCAAAAAGAGGAAGTCCACGGAGCCAGCGGACACTGATCCAGCTGGCGCTCCTCAGCCTGGCTCGGAATATGACACGGCCTTTGCGTCTCAGGAGGAGACTGGCCGAGCCATTCTCTCTGTCCTTAAGCTTCGACATGACTTTCTGCGGAGCAAGAACATCGACGACGTGCGCTACGTTCTCACGGAGCCTGAGCGCCAGGAATTGGTCAGAGTAGCTCGCGACCAGTACGAGCAGTCGCGGCAGCAGCGTGCGCTTCAGGAACGGGATGTCGAAAAGGGAAAAGCGAGAGGCAAGTCTGCGCCACAAGGGGGCCATGCGGTTCCGCAGGGTCCTAACAAAGGGCCAGGCGGTAAGAAAGGTTCTCACGGTGCTTCTCAGCCTGCGGGAAAAGGTGGCCAGGCCAAGGGTGCAGGTCTGGGTAGCGTCGCCAAGTTTGTGAAAGACCAGAAGCGTAAGCGGTGGCATCGCCATTTGCAACGTGTGGCCGGTACCAAACAGATCTGGGAGGTGCTGGCCTTCTCAGGGCGCTTCGACGTTGATTGGCTAACGCAAGCGTTGCAAGCTGATCACAGTGAGGGCCGTGATGCAGCAGTTCCCGAGGAAGCTCTGCGGCAACAGCGGCGCCGGCTGCACCACCAGAAGGCCGAGGCCATCGCGCGCTACAACGAGGGGGAGCGGCTTTCCCGCCATCTGTCTGCCCAGGCTGGCCAGCCAAAGCCGAACTTCACGCGCAGGCAGCTGGACGTGTTGCAGATGTTTGAGAGCGGAGAGCTGCTTCAAATCCGCAACCAAGCGATTCTGGCGTTGGGGCACGGCCGTCTGTTCAGGGCCGATGGCGACTACCTGGACATCGGCGGCAGCACGGGCGGTGGCTCCAGGCGCATCATCGATTCTTGGCAGCCGCCGGACTGGCGTGACTTCCTCCAAGACGATCAGGACATCTGAGTTTTGCAAGTCTCCCTGCCCGCGGTGCTTCTCAGCCTGCGGTCTGCCGCTCTCCAGCTGCGGTCTCGAGCAGTAGTGTTCGAAAGCATGCGAGTTCCTGCGGTGCTTCTCAGCCTCTTGGGGCCTCTTGGGGGCCTCTTGGGGCCTCTTGGGGCCTCTTGGGGGCCTCTTGGGGGCCTCTTGGGGGCCTCTTGGGGCCGCTTGGGGGCCTCTTGGGGGCCTCTTGGAGGCCTCTTGGGAGCCTCCTGGGGGCCTCTTGGGGCCATCTTGGGGCCTCTTGCGACCTCCTCAAAAGCGCAAATGAGAGCTGCCCCCTGAGAAGGACAAAATGAGCCGAAAACCTTCGTAAAATCAATGATTTTGCTGTGAAGGAAGATGAGCGCGGCCCCCTCAGGACGCCAAAATGGGGCCAAAACCGTAGTACAATCAATGATTCTGGCTTTAAAGAAGAGGAGGGGGACCAGACGGTGCCCCCCCGTCGGGGCCAGAATCCTCGTGAGGGTCGTCGTTTTTTTAGCCCTCCCAGGAGTCGAAAAAGACCCCTCAAACGACCCGCGGGGCGCCCTCTCCAGGCCCAGGGGGAGGGGGTAGGGGGAGGGGTAAACCCCTCCCCGAAGGGGAAGAAGGGGGGTTGAGAACAGAGCGGGCTCCCTAAACCACTCACGCCCAAAGGGCTGGTGGGATTGATAAGGAGCAGTGATCAAACCCGAAGGGCGGCCGTAAGCCCTCGCGTTCCGCCCTCCCACCACATGATTAAAAGCCGAGTACCACCAGCCCTTGGAGGGCCTCTTGGAGCCTCGTGGGGCCTCTTGGGGGCCTCTTGGGGGCCTCTTGGGGGCCTCTTGGGGGCCTCTTGGGGCCTCTTGGGGCCTCTTGGGGGCCTCTTGGGGGCCTCTTGGGGGCCTCTTGGGGCCGCTTGGGGGGCCTCTTGCCCTGACTCTTACTCCGACTCGTGCAGTTCGCCTTACTCTTACTCTGACTCTTACTCTCACCGTTACTCTTGCTCTGACTCTTCCTCCTCCTCCTCTTCCCTTCTTCCTCGTCCCCCTTGATCTCGCCTCCCAGCTAGGAGCTCTGGTGTTTCCTCGGTCGTGCTTCGTTTTCTTTTGGTCGTGTAGCGTTCCTGACAGTCCAAGACCAGCTCGTCGTCGCCAGTCGCCAGTCGCCTGTCGACCGCCCTCCAGACGCTGTCTCAGATGATGTGGCTCGCCGTGGATGGTCCGTCTGGGCATGGGCGTACGGTGCCGACGCTCGACCATGCGGACCTCGTCCTGGCTCAGAACCACCGCATCGCAGGTCCTTCGGAGGTCAATTGTTATGAGTTCGGCACGGTCTCGGTCAAGTACAGCGTGCTGTGGGGATCCCGAGATGGGGCCTGGCTCAAGGTGCTCAAGACGTACTGGAGTGTCCCAGAGCCGGAGTGCCAGCTGATCCTCGGGAGTTGGAACGGCATTTTCAGGCCGTGGCCGGACACGTTCTGGATCAGGACGGGGGGGTCCGAGCCCGAGATGGAGTGCTAGCGCTCTGCAGTACAAGTGCTTTTCAGCATGCGACATCCTGCGGTGCTTCTCAGCCTGCAGGGTTCGCAGCGTGCGGTTTGCAATGCATTCCTTTTCAGTATGCGAGTTCCTGCGGTGTTTCTCAGGTTGCAGGGCTCCGAGGCTCTTCGCTTCGATGCCAATGTTTTCAGACACCGTAGCTCCGTTCCGTAAACATCTTCCAAGAGCCGCTCGCAACCTTTTGCAGCTGGCGGTCTGCAGACGTAGTCTGTCTCAGCATGCGAGCTCCCGCACGCTTCGCCGGCTTTTGCTGCGCGGACAATTTTCTCACACACGTCAGCGCCGTTTGTAGGCGTCAGAAAAACATGTAGACATTCACGAAGGGCTCAGTCTGTATATCGTCACATCATTACATACGCAGTCGTCGAACACATCGGTGTACATTCAGCGCTTTGTCCTTCTAGCTGGGTCGCTTCGTGCTGAGGCTGAGGCTGATGCAGGCTGAGGCTGAGGCAGGCTGAGGCTGAGGCCGAGGCCGACGGCAGACTGAGGCTGAGGCTGAAGCAGGCTGAGGCTGAGGCTGAGGCAGGCTGCAGGCTGAGGCTGAGGCTGAGGCAGGCTGATGCTGAGGCAGGCTGAGGCTGAGGCTGAGGCTGATGCAGGCTGAGGCTGAGGCAGGCTGAGGCTGAGGCCGAGGCCGAAGGCAGACTGATGCTGAGGCTGAAGCAGGCTGAGGCTGAGGCTGAGGCAGGCTGAGGCTGAGGCAGGCTGAGGCTGAGGCTGAGGCAGGCTGAGGCTGAGGCTGTGACTGCGACTGCCGTTGCCACTGCGACTGTCATCGCGAATGCGACTACGACTGCGAGAACAGCAGAATTCTACAACTGGATTCTCATCCGAATCTTAAGGGGGATGCTTCCAGATATGCTCCTACACATGGCTGTTAGGTTGCTTTGCCGGGATAATCCTAGCAAAAAGGCGACGAGCTGACCGACTTGCGTCGCATGGCCTGAGCCCTTGAGCCGAACTAGGGTCTAAGTAATTAGGTTAGGAAAAAAACCCAAAAAAGAAGGATACGAGGAGGAGAAGCAAGATAAGGTGTCCCATGAAGAGCAACCATGGTGAGCAACCATGATGAGCAACCGGCGGGACCATGATGAACAACCATGATGAGCAACCATGATGGGCAACCATGATGGGCAACCGGCGGGACAATGATGAGCAACCATAGTGAGCAACCAGTGGGACAATGATGAGCAACCATGATGAGCAACCATGATGAGCAACCATAATGAGCAACCATGATGAGCAACCGGCGGGACAATGATGAACAATCATAATGAGCAGCCGGCGGGACAATGATGAGCAACCATGATGAGCAACCATGATGAGCAACCATGATGAGCAACCGGCGGGACAATGATGAGCAACCATGATGAGCAATTGGCGGGACAATGATGAGCAACCATGGTGAGCAACCATGATGAGCAACCATGGTGAGCAGCCGGCGGGCAACCGACGGGACAACGTGGGCTACCGCTTGACAAGGCCGGGGGGGGGAAACATTTGTGTTGGCGGACCCCTAGCGACAGCAGAGTGAATTCCTCTCGCTGGCCCACGCAGCTTCGCCTCGCCCGCACGCACGGCACGAGCACGAACTCGAACATCGATTTCCCGGTGGGGGGATTCCGTTACACTGCGATCTCACCCCCCAACCTCCGATATAAATGGTGATGCCGATCAATGAACCTGTCGTCAGTATATTGACCGTGATATCGGGTCTTGGCCCTCTCAGGCAAGTCTGGTAGACCTCATCCCGCCACCGTGCCTGGGTTGTGGGTCCGACTTCTCAGGGATGTTTCTTGGGGCCTCAAGGGGGCGGTTTCCGGGGACAGTTCTGGCGCCTCTTAGGGGTCTCTTGGGGGCCTTTTGGGGGCCTTTTGGAAACCTTTTGGGGGCCTCTTGGGGCCTCGGGAGGGGGGGGGGGCTCTTGGTGGTCTCTTGGGGCCTCCTGCGGACCCCTCTGGGTCGAGGGCTCGAAGTGCCCGTTCGGGTCCCCCATCTGGGTCCCCTCTTGGGGCCGTTTTGGGGCCTCTTGGGCCGTGCCTCCTGGGCCATCTTGGGGCCATCTTGGGCTGTTTGGGGGCCCCCTTTGGAGGCCTCTTGGGCTGTCTTGGAGCGATCTTGGGGGCCTCCATGTTTGTTTGGGAACGTCGTGAAGCCGAAAAGGCGAAAACGCCCCAAACCGCCCTAAACCAACGGAGCATCATTGATTCGACCTCTGGGCCCTCTTGGGGGGCTTTTTGGAGGCTTCTTAAGGCGTCTTGGAGGCCTCTTGGGCCGTCTGTGGGCCATCTGGAGCGTCTTGGAGCGATCGTTCGGCGACTTGGGGCCCTCTTCGGCCGTCTTGGAGGCATCTTGGGGCTCTCTGGGCCTGTCTTGGTGCCCTCTTGGGCCAGGACAAGTCACACGGGAAGACGATCCAAGGCCGAGGGGAAGTGCACCAAACCGGGGAAGTTTCGAGAAGTTTGGGTCCGGGCTTTTCAAAGTCGTTTCAGGATTGGGGACAGGCTCGGCGGATTCGGCAAGGGAGCTGAGGACACGCCACTCAGTGCCCAGCGGCACGGTGGCGGATGTGTCGACGACGGCCCGAGGTGAGTCGAAGACGTCCGAAAAAATTGCCAAAGACTGCTCAAAAGGGTCCCAAGACAGCAACATAGCACTTCCAGAGAGCCCAAGAGACCCCCAACATATCCCTACCACGGTCTAAGAGGGCCCCATGACGCCCCCCCAAAACGTGCCAAGACGCAAAAATCAGAGGTTCTTGGTGACTTCGCCTTTTCGAGCTCATGGCTGGCCAAGACAGCCCAAGAAGCCACCCTAATACGGCCCAATAGGCTCACAAGAGAGCCACACGAGTGCACAAGAGGGCCCCAAGACGGTCCACGGGGCCCCCAAGGCACAATATATTCCCAATAGGGCCCCACGGGAGCGCCACGAGGACACCAAGAGGGGGTCAAGACGGGTCGTGGACCGCTCGCTTCCAGGGGGTGCCAACATGCTCCCAACGACCCTTCGGGAGCTTCTTCCCACGACTGGCCAAGACGCCCGAAGAGCGTTCCAAGAGGCCCTCCCAAGAGGGCGCCAGGGAGCCCCCATCTTTTGATACCCTCGAGAAGACCTGCGTGTTTAGCGTGCTCGCCCCATGGGGTCATCACAGCGTCCAGGGCGGCCTGGAGAGTTTTCAGGGCGGCTCGGCAGGGCCCCGAGCGAGGGCCCCGAGAGGCAGTTCAGGAGAGAGCACCAAGAGGGCTCCCACGGGCGCCCCGCGAGGACTCCAAGGGGGGGGGGGCGGTCACGACGGGTCGTTGGCCACTCGCTTCGGGGGGGGGGCCTCCCAGCATGCTCCCGGGACCCCTCGGGAGCCCCCCCCCCCAACGGAGGGCCCCTCCAGGCGCCCGCCGAGCGCTGCTCCAGGAGGCCCTCTCCCCGAGAGTTTCCCGAGAGGCCCGGGTCGCCAGATTCTCCCCAGGGGGACTTCAGGTCTGGCATGTCTGCTCCACTGGGTCATCATGGCGTGACGTCGGGCATGCCCCTCCACAGGAGGAACCTTCAAACATAGTTCACACACAGTCAGGGTACGGTCTTTCTTTGATTCGTTTTTGCCAGTTTTTGGAGCAGTTGTTTTTGGCATATTTTTTATTTAATCGCTTCGCTCATGCCGCCGGCCCTGGAGCCCTCTTTAGGGCCTCTTGGGGGCCTCTTGGGGACCTCTTGGGAGTCTCTTGGGGCTCCTTGGCGGCGTTTTGGAGGCCCCCAGGGCCTCTTGGGGGGCTCTTGGGGGTAGTCGATTGCGGCTCCCCCCTCGGAGGCCACGATCCTCGTGAGGGGTGTCGAAAAATACCCTCCCCTGGAGTGGTCTGGTGGCTTCTCCCGGGCTTCTCTCGGGACCTTGCCGGGGTACTTTTCGTCCGGGGGCCCCCAGGGGCCGCTCCGCGCGCGCGAACTAGAAATATTGTTAACAAGTTACCAGAGATCTTAGCACGCCTCTGGCCCGTTGGGCCGGCGAATTTTTCCTCCAAGCTCTGTCTGTAGGGGGACATGCCCGACCCAATCATAGCGTCCAACATCGCCCCTGGAATCTTCAGGACGGTGTGGCAGGGCCCCACAGCGGGCCACGAGGACCCCCAGACGATCCGCGGGGCGCCCACGACGGCCCAAGAGAGCCCCAAGAGGGCCCCACTGGAGCCCCCAGGGTGCCACGAGAGCTCGTGGGGCACTGTCTTGGAGGGTGTGGCTCCCAGCATGCCCCCTAAGACTCTCCGGGAGGCTCCCAAGGACGCTCTCAAGAGGCTCCCAGAAGCTCCTGAGAGGCCCCCAAGAGGCGTCGACAGGTCCCTCCGTGGCCACTTTGGCTCAAGGCAGCATACTGTGACATTGGCGCGTTTGCTCACGCGAGCTCTGCGGAACGTTTGCACGGACATCGCCGAGCGAGACCACACCTGAAAGCACCATGAGAGTTGTTTCTGCGGCACTCGTGTGCACAGCACTGGCGCAGCTGTGCGCGGCATCGACTTGCGGCGCGAAGGGTGCCGACAGCACTCCATGGACAGGGGGTAGCCAGCGCATCTTCGGGGGGCAGGCAGCCACGCGTTGCGAGTGGCCGTGGCAGGTGTCGCTCCAGACCTCTGGCGGACACTTCTGCGGAGGCACGCTCGTTGCCCCGAATTGGGTCTTGACGGCCGCCCACTGCTTCCCTCGCTCCTCGTTCTGGGTCGTGGCGGGCCTTCACAGCCAGTCCCAGTCGGATACGGTAGGGGTGCGACTGGAGGTGCAGCAAGTGCACACTCATCCAAACTATGTCAATTGGGATCAGGGCTACGACTATGTCCTCTTGGAGTTGGCAAGTGCGGCTCCTTTGAACGACTGTATCGGCCTCGCGTGCTTGCCAGCGGAGGACATCGGTGCGGGTGAAGAGTGCTTCACCACTGGGTGGGGAAAGGTGAATGGAGGGAGCGTCCCTGACTTGTTGCAGGAGGGTGGGGTGACCACTTGGACAAATGCAGATTGCCAGGCTCAATGGGGTATGTCAGGGATGACGATCACCGATGACATGCTGTGCGCGCAGGGCTCCAACGGCGGGTTGGTCACCGATATATGTCAGGGTGACAGTGGAGGACCGATTGTCTGCGCTTCAGGCGGCAGTTACTTCCTTCACGGTGTCGTTTCGTGGGGACCTGTATCATGTGGCATTCAGAATTTCCCCGGGGTATGGAGCCGGGTCACTTATGCACGGGATTGGATGACCGGGTTGATGGGGGATTGGACGGTGCCCCCGACGCCATCGCCCGCACCGCCGGCTACAACGACAGCGGCGCCGACCGCTCTCCCAACAGTAGCACCGACAGCTGCGCCGACTACGGCACCAACGAAAACGCCGACCGCATCCCCAACAGCAGCACCGACAGCTGCGCCGACTGCAGCACCCACGGGAGCACCGACCGCTTCCCCCACGGTAGCACCGACAGTTGCGCCGACAGCATCACCGACCGTTTCCCCAACAGCAGCACCGACAATTTCACCGACTGCAGCACCGACGGAGGCACCGACTGCTTCCCCTACAGCAGTACCGACAGCTGCGCCCACAGCATCACCGACGGTTCCCCCAACACCAGCACCGACCGAGGCGCCGACTGCTGCGCCTGGTGCGCCGACAGCAGTGCCCACTAAAGCACCGACCGCTTCCCCAACAGCAGCACCGACAGCTGCACCGACTGCAGCACCAACGGCAGCGCCGACCACTTCCCCAACGGCAGCACCGACAGCCGCGCCGACTGTGACGCCAACGGCAGCGCCGACCGCTTCTCCAACAGCAGCGCCGTCGACTGCGGCACCAACGAGAGCACCGACCGCTTCCCCAACAGTTGCACCGACAGCCGTGCCGACAGCGGGGCCGACCGCTTCCCCGACAGTGGCACCGACAGAAGCACCGACAGCAGCACCGACAGCCGCGCCGACTCTTGCGCCGACTGCTTCGCCGACTGCAGCACCGACGCCCAGTTCTGCGCACATGTGGGCGGCACTTTCCGGCGCGTGTACGCTTGACGGCGCATGTGTGCAGAGCGCGAATTATCCACAGTCTTACGGCAACAACCAGAAGTGCACGATTGAGATCGACGCGTCGAACGCAGGACCGATCGTCGTAGAGGCTTTCAATGTAGAATCGTATTTCGACTACATCTTGATCGACGGATGGAAAGTGTATACTGGAACGTCGGGTCCGTCTGGGTTCACCCCGTCATCCAGTATTATGTGGTCGTCCGACTTTAGTGTGACGCGGAGCGGGTGGAAATTCTGCATGCCAGTGTCAACACCTGCACCCCCTCCGACGACAGCACCAACGCCGTCGCCGACCGCTTCACCAACCGTTGCACCGACAGCTGCGCCGACTCTTGCGCCAACTCCTTCGCCGACCGCTGCACCGACGCCCGGTTCTGGGAGCATGTGGGGTGCCATTTCAGGCCCGTGCGTGCAAGACGGCGCATGTGTGCAGAGCCCGAATTATCCGCAGTATTACGGCAACAGCCAGCAGTGCACGATTGAGATCAACGCCGCCAACGCAGCACCCATCGCCGTAGAGTATTTCGATGTAGAATCGTACTTCGACTACCTCTTGATCAACGGGCGGCAGTTTAGCGGCAGGCGCCGTCGTCCCCACGGGTTCACTCCGTCATCCAGCATCCTGTGGTCGTCCGACTTCAGCGTCACGAGGCGCGGTTGGAGGATGTGCGAGCCAGATCGCCGCCTCCTGGAGGCGGTCGGGGGTGGACAGACCTCCCACCCTGACACGTCGATGAGCGAATTGGCCGTCTTCGGTTCGCGAGAGGGCGCCGCGGCCGTCGTTCTTGCGGGCCCAGGTCCGTCGATCTCGGTCCCAGGCCGTCGCTTTCGGTCCCAGGCCGTTTCCACGAAAGGGTTTAGGGGTTAGGGTTTAGGGTTTAGGGCTTCTCGGGCGCGCAGCGGCCGACAGTCTGGGCAAGGCTGCCCCCCCTTCGGCAGGCTTGCAGCCTTGATTGGGGGGGCGTTTTCGCCGACCCGATCTGGCCTGCCGACGACGCAAAGGGGTCTGGGAGGCCTCTGTCCGCCGCCGAGGAGGCCCCGGAGCCCGCCGGGCCCGCCCCTGCGCCGGGGGCCCCCGCGGAGGCAGGGGCCGAGGCCGGGGCCGAGGCCGACCACGACGTCGGGGCGCCGAGGGCGCAGGGCGGCCTGCGCCTCCCGGCCGCGGCGGCCGGCGCGCTGTGCCTCGGGGCCCTCCTGGCGCGGCGGGCGCTGCCGAAGCGGGCGCCGCCGCCGCCCGAGGGCGGCCGCGGGGGCGCGGCCGAGGGCGCCGCCGCGAGCAGCTGGAGCGGCGGTCGGGGGCGGCAAAGAGGGGGGTGATGACTAGGGGGGTGGGGGGGCGATGTCATGGCGGGGGCCATGACAGTTCCCCAGGTCTCCTGGCGCCTCTTCTTATTTTTTCATGACGTCCCTGGCCCCCCCCGCTGGGCCGCGCACGTGCCGCCGGTCATGATTTGCACCCCTCCCCTCTTGGACCCCCCCCCTCTTGGCCGCTCCCGAGGCGGGGCCCACGGCAGCGGCCTCGGCGACGCGGAGAGGGGAGAGGGGAGCGCCGCCCAGGTGCTCCTTGCATGAGCGCAGGGGCAGCGATAATTAGGGGGGGGGGGATGGGCACAGGGTGAAGTCGGGCCTGTCCCCCTACACGGGGATTCTCGACGAAAAATATACAATAACCCCAAAATCGTCCAAAAATACTTCGAAAATAGTGTAGGGACTATTGATTGAGTTTTTTTTGGGTTGTTTTCAATCTCTTTGGGGTATTTTTGGGGTATTTTTTTTTTTTGTTCGTCAAAAATCCCTCTGCGGGGGGACACGCCCGACATAAGCATAGGGGGGGGGGGCGATGCATCGACCCCCAATCGCCGATGGATCGCCGACAGGGGCCCGATAGCCCCACCCCGCCCAGGAAGGCGCGGATTCCCGATCGGGGGCCTATCGCCGATCTATCGGCGAGGTATCGCCGATTCCAGGTCGCTGCATCCCCCCCCTGCGCCTGTCCCCCCCTCTCGTTGCCCCCCCGTTGAGTGCAGCGCCGGGGCCGGTGGAGCCCTCCTGCGCTGTGGGGCCCGACAGGGCCCCCGCAGGGCCACTGCGCTTCCAAACCCACCTGCCGGTCGCGCGGAGGCGCGTGGCTGGAATCGTCAGAGAGGGGGGAGGCTTCGAGGTGGCCACCTTAAGTCGGGCATGGCATGTCCCTCTACAGGAGGAATGTTTGCATTTTTTCCCAAAGTAGTGTGGGGGGACGACTTTTCGTTATTTTTGTGTGATTGCCTTTGAGGCATTTTTTGGAATGCTTTTTTTCGTGCAAGATCCGCCTGCAGGAGGACACGCCCGACCTGAGACTCGTGGGAGAGGAGGGAGGCCTCGAGGCGTCCCGTCTCGGCAGCGCGGTGCCTCTTTTTTTTGGGGTGCTGCCCGCGCCCGTCGCCGGGCCGAGGCAGGGCCACGCGGCCTCGGCAGCGCGGGTGGTCCGGGCAGCGTTTTCTTGCGTTGGCTCCCCCCCCCCCCAGAGAGCGACTGGCTCCTCCTCTGCTGCGTCGGCGCAGCGAGGGGTCACGGGGGGAGCTTCGCAGCGCCGTTCGAAGACGTGTGCAGGCGAGGCTGCAGTCAAGTCGGGCTGCAAACATAGTGAAACAGTAGTCTGAAGACCATTTTTTGAACTATTTTTTAAAACAGTATTTTTTGAATATTTTTAGTGTGGGTATTTTTCATTTTTCGTCCAAAATCTCCCTGTAGGGGGACACGCTCGACTTAAGGTTACAGCGGAGACCCATGCCAAGAAACACCTTGCTTGCCCGCAGTGTGCCCTGGGTTTCTTCGGTTCCGATGGTTTCGCGATGGAGAGTGTGACGTTCCCAAGCCAAAGATCAACGGACGTCCTGGGGTCTCAGCGTTGACTTTCTTGTGGAAGGTTTCTTGTGGACTGGCCTCCACTGTAGCTTGCGCCGAGTCGTTGCCTCGTCTTCTCGGAGCCGGTCGGGGATGGGTCTCTCAAATGTCAGATGAGGCCGCGAGGGCTGGCCGGTGGGTTGGTGGGAGTTAGCTGGAGGGTTGCCTGGAGTATAGGTCGTCGTTCCCATTGCACGGAGTACAGCTAGCGTTAAGTCGGGCATCTCCCTCTACAGGAGGAATCTCCAAAAATAGTCAAAATACAGTGGGGACGATCTTTTGACTGTTTTGACTGACCATTTTCCAGTATTTTTCAATATTTTAATTTTTTCTTCCAAAGCCCCCCTGTAGGAAGGCATGCCCGACCTAAGAGTAATTCTTCGATAGGTCGTCGTTCCCATTGCACACAGTGCAGCTGGCGTTTGGTCTGCTCGCGCTCATTTTTTCTGCCTCCTTGGCTTGGCGCGCTAGTAAGGCCCATTGTGCCTCGGGGCTCCTCCTCCCTCTTCTCTCCTTCCTCAAGCAGTGGCGAAGCGTCCTGGCTCGCCTATAGGCCCACCAAATCATGTTCTAAGTACTTTTTGTGGTTTGCGCGAAATGTGCTTAGAACTTTTCTGGCTGGGTTTGTCTTGTCTTAACACACCGGGTTCATGTTCTAAGAGCGCTGTCTTGGTCCTTAGAGCATTTTTGGGTTCTAAGAACATGTTGTGGTAGGCCTGTAGGAATGCCGGGACGGTCGGTCCCTGCTCAGCTTCCCTTTCCCTCTGCTGTTACTCGTTCTCGTCCTCTGCCTGCTGCGGCCGTGGTGCGGCTCGGAAGCGGTAATGCTGGTTTGTCAGTTGCTTGCGAGGCCCGCTCCGCGACCAGCACGGGAGGGCCGGGGTGCGGCTCGGAGACCGTAATTCTGGCTTGCCCATTGCTTGCGCACGTCCGCTCCATGATTTGGGCAGGAGAACTGCCTGTGGAGGTGCTGCTCGGAGGCAGTCTTTCTCCGGCTTGTCAGTTGCTCGTGCCGCACGGGCTTCGCTCTGTGCCCAGCGCAAGGCTAGGGCCGCTGAGCGTGTGCCGCCCCGCAGTCCCTCCGTGCTTCCCCTCTTCATGTCCTTCTCGCCCTTTCCTGCAGCCTCTCGCCCCGTCCTGGCCCCGAGTGCTTTTTTGGTACCTGGACGAGGCGGCTCACCAGTTGGCCTCGTTCAGCGGTTTTTGGTTCCTCTGCAGGCTAGCTGCAGCCGCCCAGACACTTGGTGCGTATCACACGGCGAGCTCTGGGATTCAGCTGCCCTCCTCGAGAAGGCTTTTCGCGACAAGCGCGGCGCCGTCTCAGGTGAATGATCGTGCCGAAGCACGTCGTCAGCGTGGGGCTCCTCGTGCCGACGCATCGTGCCGCATGAGGAAAAAATTAGCCTGGCGAAGGACCTAACCATATGCACTTGTGCGTACCGCAGTTGTGAGTATCGTCTCCAGTGGAGCTCCCTATGGGGCCACGAACCGTGTGAGGGGTGTGCCAAAATGGGGGTGAAACCGCATGCGAACTTTGCCACTCGGGCCTTCGGTGGAGCTCCCTATGGGGCCACGAACCGGGTGAGGGGTGTGCCGAAATGGGCGTGGAACCGCATGCGAACTTTGCCACTGGGCCCTTCAGTGGAGCTCCCTATGGGGCCCCGAACCGTGTGATGGGTGTGCCGAAATGGGGGTGGAACCGCATGCGAACTTTGCCACTGGCACCTCCGGTGGAGCTCCGTATGGGGCCGCGAAACGTGTGAGGGGTGTGCCAAAATGGAGGTGGAACCGCATGCGAACTTTGCCACTCGGGCCTTCGGTGGAGCTCCTTGTGGGGCCACGAAACGTGTGAGGGGTGTGCCGAAATGTGTGTGGAACCGCATGCGAACTTTGCCACTGGGCCCTGCGGTGGACGAACCGTGTGAGGGGTGTGCCGAAATGGGGGAACCGCATGCGAACTTTGCCACTGGGCCCGTCGGGTGAGCTCCATATAGGGCCACGAACCGTGTGATGGGTGTGCCGAAATGGGGGTGGAACCGCATGCGAACTTTGCCACTGGCACCTCCGGTGGAGCGCCCTATGGGTCCACAAACCGTGTGAGGGGTGTGCCGAAATGGGGGTGGAACCGCATGCGAACTTTGCCACTGGGCTTTTCGGTGGAGCTCCTTATGTGGCCACGAACCGTGTGAGAGGTGTGCCGAAATGGGGGTGGAACCGCATACGAACTTTGCCACTGGGCCCTTCGGTGGAGCTCCCTATGGGGTCACGAAACGCTGTAGTGAGCGCTAGGGAGGAGGGAGGAGTGGGAGGAGGAGAGGAGGAGGTGGGACGCGGGGCGCTGTCTCTTCAAAACGAGGACCCAACACCACATGATGGTTGGGACAAAAGGAGGCGTCGATAAATCCCCGAGAGGCTCTGCAGAGGCTTCAAGAGACCCTACAGGGGCTTCCGGAGGCCTCGAACGTCCGCGGGGACCCGGGACCGCCCGAGAGCGATTCACGAGCGCCCAGGATGGCTTCCGGGCCGCCCAAGAGGCCCCCATGACACCCCGAGAGCGCTCCTCAGCTCTTCATGGTGGTGCTCCTCCTTCCTCTTCCTCTTTCCCCCCATTCTCATGCTCCTCACCCGCCCGCCGAAACGGCTCTGCCGAAGACGACCTGCCGAAGCGGCGTTTTGCCGAAGCGGTTCTGCCGCAACAGTTTTGCCGACGAGGACCTGCCGAAGCGGCTCTGTCGAAGAGGCCCCGCCGAAGCGATGGATGCCGAAGCGGACCTCTGCCAAAGCGGGTCTGCCGAAGCAGATTGCCGAAGATGATTTGCCGAAGCTGGTCTGCCAAGCGGTGTGCCGAGGCAGACTCGTAGCCTTGCTCACTTGATGCTCGAATCATTTATGGGTAAGTGCTTCAGTTGAGCTGCGGGCTTACCACTTGCTGGGGCATGCTAGGACCTACGCGCGTGACGCGGGCGTGCGCGCGATTCTGTTTTTCCAGTATAATGTTTAGATGCAGTAGGATCGATCTATGCATACTCGTCCTGAGAGGTCAAATTCTGATTTTGCCCTGGTCCGAAATCTGGCTTAATCCGGCTTAATCCCGCTCAAACCCGCTCAATCCCGCTTGATCCCGTTGAATCTGGCTTCATCCCGCTTAATCCGAGGCCCCTTTGGCGTAACAGTCCCGCAATGGGGCTCAATCCTCCGTAATCTTTCCGACGAAGACCTCCCAGCAGTTGCCTCCTACTGTATATCGTGGGGGCTTGTCGGGAAGTTGCGGGGTTGTAAGCCGATTGGAGGATTGGAGAGTGTCAGCCCCGTAGCAGAGCGCGCCTAGCTACCTGAAGCGAAGCACTGGACATACTTTGGTTTGGGGCCAGTCAGCGGAGTGCCGCTCTGCTAACGGGAGCAAGGCGATCCGAAGCCCCTGGTTCGAGTCCAGTTCGTGGAGCGGTGCTCCGCTAAATGGAGCCAAGCGTTCGAACGCCCCTGGTCTGAGGACAGTTAGCGGAGCGCTGCTCCGCAAACGGGGACGCGGCACAGCTCAAGTGCCTCCTGGATTCGGGCCCCTAGAAGAACCCCCAGGATTGAGGACTGAGGCTCGAGGGGTGAAGCAGGGGGCCCGAGGACATTCCGCTTCGTGCCACAGGGGCACGGTGGGGGACATATGCGTCGTGAGACAGACAGGGGATCTGTCTACAATCAGGAAGAGGGGCATATCGAGGTTGTCCCGATGGTTGTCCCGATGGTGGTCCCCGTGGCTGTCCCCATGGCTGTCCCGATGTTTGTCCCGATGGTTGTTCCCATGGTTGTCCCGATGGTTGCCCCGAGTGTCGTCCAGATGGTTGTTTCGATTCTTGTCCAGGTGGTCGATTGGTGGTGTCAAATTTAAGCGGGATGGGCCAGTATATCTTCATGATGGTGAGCAGATGTGCCAGCATACTTGCTTATGGTGGGAACGATGGAAACATACGTGTATAGTGATACATCTGTATATGCGTATTGTATATCGACATGACAGGTGTAAACAGGCACACGCACGTCAGTGGACCATGCATACATACACATCGCGATGTCAGAGCACATGTGGACAACTGTATACATACACAGTTGTGTTCGCATGCGTGTAGTTCGGTGGATTAGGGGATCCTGGGAGGTCGCGCGGAGTGGAGGTGTACGGGGATCCAGTTGAGACCCCGCGGTTCCCTGGGGGGCTGCGAAGAGTGTTTTTTCACCACTTTCTTGGGTTCCTGGAAGGTCCAGCGGGATGGAGTTGCACGGGGTGTAGTTGAGACCTCGCGGCTCCTTGGGGGGCTGCGGAGTGTGAAACTGTCGCCACTTTCGTTGGCTCCTGGCAGGTCGTTCGGAGTGGAGCTGTATGGGCATCCAGTTGAGACCTCGCTTCTTCCCGGGAGGCTGCGAAGTGTGACATTGTCGCCACTTTCGTGGGCTCCTGGGAGGTCGTGCGGAGTGGAGTTGTGCGGGAACCCAGCTGATACTTCGCGGCTCCCTGGGGGGCTGCGAAGTGGTAGATGTTGTCACCACTTTCGTGGGTTCCTGGGAGGTCGCGCGGAGTAGAGTTGCACGGGGACCCAGTTGAGACCTCGCGGCTCCCTGGGGGGCTGCGAAGCGGTAAATGTTGTCACCACTTTCGTGGGTTCCTGGGAGGTCGCGCGGAGTAGAGTTGCACGTGGATCCAGTTGAGACCTCGCGGCTCCCTGGGGGGCTGCGAAGTGTGAAATTGTCGCCACTTTCGTTGGCTCCTGGGAGGTCGCGCGGAGTGGAGTTGTGCGGGAACCCAGCTGATACTTCGCGGCTCCCTGGGGGGCTGCGAAGTGGTAGATGTTGTCACCACTTTCGTGGGTTCCTGGGAGGTCGCGCGGAGTAGAGTTGCACGTGGATCCAGTTGAGACCTCGCGGCTCCCTGGGGGGCTGCGAAGCGGTAAATGTTGTCACCACTTTCGTGGGTTCTTGGGAGGTCGCGCGGAGTAGAGTTGCACGTGGACCCAGTTGAGACCTCGCGGCTCCCTGGGGGGCTGCGAAGTGTGAAATTGTCGCCACTTTCGTGGGCTCCTGGGAGGTCGCGCGGAGTGGAGTTGTACGGGAACCCAGCTGATACTTCGCGGCTCCCTGGGGGGCTGCGAAATGGTAGATGTTGTCACCACTTTCGTGGGTTCCTGGGAGGTCGCGCGGAGTAGAGTTGTACGGGGATCCAGTTGAGACCTCGCGGCTCCCTGGGGGGCTGCGAAGTGGTAAATGTTGTCACCACTTTCGTGGGTTCCTGGGAGGTCGCGCTGATTAGAGTTGCACGTGGATCCAGTTGAGACCTCGCGGCTCCCTGGGGGCTGCGAAGTGTGAAATTGTCGCCACTTTCGTGGGCTCCTGGGAGGTCGCGCGGAGTGGAGTTGTACGGGAACCCAGCTGATACTTCGCGGCTCCCTGGGGGGCTGCGAAGTGTGAAGTTGTCGCCACTTTCGTGGGCTCCTGGGAGGTCGTGCGGAGTGGAGTTGTACGGGAACCCAGCTGATACTTCGCGGCTCCCTGGGGGGCTGCGAAGTGGTAGACGTTGTCACCACTTTCGTGGGTTCCTGGGAGGTCGCGCGGAGTAGAGTTGTACGGGGATCCAGTTGAGACCTCGCGGCTCCCTGGGGGGCTGCGAAGTGGTAAACGTTGTCACCACTTTCGTGGGCTCCTGGGAGGTCGCGCGGAGTAGAGTTGCACGTGGATCCAGTTGAGACCTCGCGGCTCCCTGGGGGGCTGCGAAGTGTGAAATTGTCGCCACTTTCGTGGGCTCCTGGGAGATCGCGCGGAGTGGAGTTGTACGGGAACCCAGCTGATACTTCGCGGCTCCCTGGGGGGCTGCGAAGTGGTAAATGTTGTCACCACTTTCGTGGGTTCCTGGGAAGTCGCGCGGAGTAGAGTTGCTCGGGGATCCAGTTGAGACCTCGCGGCTCCCTGGGGGGCTGCGAAGTGTGAATTTGTCACCACTTTCGTGGGTTCCTGGGAGGTCGCGCGGAGTGGAATAGTACGGGAACCCAGCTGATACTTCGCGGCTCCTTGGGGGGCTGCGAAGTGGTAGACGTTGTCACCATTTTCGTGGGTTCCTGGGAGGTCGCGCGGAGTAGAGTTGTACGGGGATCCAGTTGAGACCTCGCGGCTCCCTGGGGGGCTGCGAAGTGGTAAATGTTGTCACCACTTTCGTGGGCTCCTGGGGGGTCGCGCGGAGTAGAGTTGCACGTGGATCCAGTTGAGACCTCGCGGCTCCCTGGGGGGCTGCGAAGTGTGAAATTGTCGCCACTTTCGTGGGCTCCTGGGAGTCGCGCGGAGTGGAGTTGTACGGGAACCCAGCTGATACTTCGCGGCTCCCTGGGGGGCTGCGAATGGTAGATGTTGTCACCACTTTCGTGGGCTCCTGGGAGGTCGTGCGGAGTGGAGTTGTACGGGAACCCAGCTGATACTTCGCGGCTCCCTGGGGGGCTGCGAAGTGGTAGACGTTGTCACCACTTTCGTGGGTTCCTGGGAGGTCGCGCGGAGTAGAGTTGTACGGGGATCCAGTTGAGACCTCGCGGCTCCCTGGGGGGCTGCGAAGTGGTAAACGTTGTCACCACTTTCGTGGGTTCCTGGGAGGTCGCGCGCGGATCCAGTTGAGACCTCGCGGCTCCTGGGGGGCTGCGAAGTGGTGTTGTCACCACTTTCGTGGGTGGAGGTCGCGCGGAGTAGAGTTGCACGTGGATCCAGTTGAGACCTCGCGGCTCCCTGGGGGGCTGCGAAGTGTGAAATTGTCGCCACTTTCGTGGGCTCCTGGGAGGTCGCGCGGAGTGGAGTTGTGCGGGAACCCAGCTGATACTTCGCGGCTCCCTGGGGGGCTGCGAAGTGGTAGATGTTGTCACCACTTTCGTGGGTTCCTGGGAGGTCGCGCGGAGTAGAGTTGCACGGGGATCCAGTTGAGACCTCGCGGCTCCCTGGGGGGCTGCGAAGTGTGAAATTGTCACCACTTTCGTGGGTTCCTGGGAGGTCGCGCGGAGTGGAGCTGTACGGGAACCCAGCTGATACTTCGCGGCTCCCTGGGGGGCTGCGAGGTGTGAAATTGTCGCCACTTTCGTGGGCTCCTGGGAATCCAGCGGGTTGGCGGTGTGGAGTTGTACGGGGATCCAGTTGAGACCTCGCGGCTCCCTCGGGGGCTGCGAGGTGTGAAATTGTCGCAATTAATGTTGTCACCACTTTCGTGGGTTCCTGGGAGGTCGCGCGGAGTGGTGTTGTACGGGGATCCAGTTGAGACCTCGCGGCTCCCTGGGGGGCTGCGAGGTGTGAAATTGTCGCCACTTTCGTGGGCTCCTGGGAAGTCCAGCGGGTTGGCGGTGTGGAGTTGTACGGGGATCCAGTTGAGACCTCGCAGCTCCCTGGGGGGGCTGCGCATTGTGGAATGTTGAACTGTGTCGCGAACTGTGGAATGTCGAGCTGTCGCCACTTTCGTGGGTTCCTGCGAGGTCCAGGGGAGTCGAGTTGCACGGGGGTCCCGTCCAGACCTCGCGGCTCCCTAGGGGCTGCCAAGTGCGCAACTGCCGACAATGTCGGGGACTTCAGGGTGGGTCCTACCGAGTCAGTAGTCGCGCAGATCCTGTCGAGACCTCGCAGCTTCCTGAGGGGGGGGTGTTGCGAAGTGCGTGCCCGTCGTCCCGCTCGTGGGCCGACTGCGCTGTCGGGTGAGTTCGCGTGCGTGGTCGTCGCCGGCGCCTCACTGGCGCGGGCGCCGACAAGAGATGCAATTGACGGCGACTACTCGCATCCAAAGGGGCAGGAGTTGACAGCGCTCGGCGCTGTCCCGTCACGCAGCGCTCGGCGCTGTCGCATCGCAGCTCGCAGGAGGATGCATCGCCACGCAGCTCGTGGCGCTGGCCCGCCATGCCGCCCCGTGCGCTTCCGTCGCCCAGCGCGGCGCGCTGTTCTGCTGTAGAGCTCACGGCGCTGCCCCGTCCCGCGCATGTAGCGTTCGGCGCTGCTGCTTTAGTGAACATGTCTGTCCCCCCTCGCCTTACGCCGCATGCTTGTGTCTCCGTCCCTGTCCTGTCATTCGTGCAGGTCTTGTGGTGTACTCGTGCAAGCTTGTGCATTTGCTCGCCAAGTGTTCAGAAAGGGTTGGGTGCTTTACTGGGTCGTTTATTCAATCGCTTCGCTCACTCCTCCGGCCCGTATTGCATGATCGCTACTGCTTCGGCGCGGGCTCGGTGCCATTTCGGCGCCGCCAGAAGGAGGAAAATGATGATGGGGAGGGGGAAGGGAGGAGGAGAAGAGGATGAGAAGGAACGGAGGAGGATGAAGATAAATATGAGGAGGAGGAGGAAGAGAAAAGGGCGGAGGAGGAAGCCTCTCGATGACATCTTGCGGCGCTCTTGGGGCCAAACAGGGCCGTCGTCCAGATGCTTCTTTGGGAGGCCCTGGGGTCTGTTGAGAGGCCGTTCGGGGGCGCCTGGGAGACATTTTTGAAGCCTTGTAGGGCCTCTTTTGAGCCTCCTTGGAGCCTCCTGGGGTCTCTTGGGGGCCTCTTGGCGGCATCTTGGGCCATCTTGAGGGCCTCTCGGGGCCTCCTGGGGCCCTCTTGGGGCGGGAGGCTTGAGGTTTCGGTTCGTGGTCCCCATCTTGAGCCCCTCTTGGGGCCGTCTTGGGGCTCTCTTGGGCCGTCTTGGGCGTCTCTTGGGCCATCTCGGGGCCCGTTTGGGCTCTCTGGGGGCCTTCTTGGGAGCCTCTTGAGCCGTCTTCGTGCGCTCTTGGGGGCCTCTTGGGCCGTCTTGGAGCATCGGAAAGCCGAAAATGCGACAATGCCAAAATCCTTCCAAAACCATCGTAAAATTGATGATGTTGGCCTCTCGGGGCGCTCTTGTGAGGCCTCTTGGAGGCCACTTGGAGCGTATTGGCGGCTTCTTGGGCCTTCTTGGGATCATCTTCGGCGTCTTGGAGCGTCCTTTGGGCGTCTCGGGGGCCTCTTGGGCAGTCTTGGGGGCCTCTTGGGGCCCTCTTGGCGCGCTCTGGGGGGCCTGAGAGGCCATACCCAGGAGGAAAACTATCTCTGAGTAGACCTTCCCGGGACCTTCCCGGGCTGCGGTCGGGGTACTTTTCGCCGTGGGGCCTCCAGGGGCCGCCCCGCGCGCCTGAACTAGAAGAATTGTGAACCAGTTTCCGGAGATCTTAGCACGCCTCTGGCCCGTTGGGCCGGCGAATTGACAGGGATGGTGGGGGGGTGTCCTCGTGGGTCCTGGTCGGGTGCTGGTCGCGGGGTAATCACTAACGGGGAACAGTGATAACCCCTCCCCCGAAAAAGGGCAGGAGAGGGGGAGAAAACACAAATCGTTCAACCACTCACGTCCTAAAAAATGCTGGTAGGGGTCTCCTGGAAACGACGGGTGGGCCGAGAAGGACCCCCCGAAGGCATCGAATGTTGGGGTGGGATCGGAGTCAGTCGGGCTCCCCCCGCTGGAACATCGGTGTCGGTTTCGAGTTCGTGCCGTGCTTGCGGGCGAGGCGAAGCTGCGTGCGCAGGCTAGAGAGGTGACCCCGCCGTTGCTAGGGCGAAATCAGGGCAACAATTGTCTCTCCCTTCAGGTTGGTGGAGTTTGGGCCGGGGATGTCCCGCAGTAGTTCCGCGGTTGTCCAGTGGTTTTCCCGTCGTTGTTTCGATGGTTGTCCCGACGGTTGTTCCTTTAGTGTTTGTTGGTTGTCCCGACGGTTGTCCCGATGGAAGCGCCGATGGTCGTTTGATGGATCGCGATATCGATATATATATATATATATATAAAGGTAACGATGCCGATCAATGAAACTATCGTCAGTATATTGATCGTGATATCGGGTCCTGGCCCTCTCAGGCAAGTCTGGTAGACCTCATCCCGCCACCGTGCCTGGGTTGTGGGTCAGACTTCTCAGGGATGTTTCTTGGGGCCTTAAGGGGGCGGTTTCCGGGGGCAGTTTTGGCGCCTCTTAGGGGTCTCTTGGGGGCATTTTGGGGGCCTCTTGGAAACCTCTTGGGGGCCTCTTAGGGCCTCGGGGGGGGGGGCTCTTGGTGGTCTCTTGGGGCCTCCTGCGGACCCCTCTGGGTCGAGGGCTCGAAGTGCCCGTTCGGGTCCCCCATCTGGGCCCCCTCTTGGGGCCGTTTTTGGGGCCTCTTGGGCCGTCTTGGGCGCCTCCTGGGCCATCTTGGGGCCATCTTGGGCCGTTTAGGGGCCCCCTTGGAGGCCTCTTGGGCCGTCTTGGAGAGATCTTGGGGGCCTCTATGTCTGTTTGGGGAACGTCGTGAAGCCGAAAAGGCGAGAACGCCCCAAACCGCCCCAAACCAACGGAACATCATTGATTTGACCTCTTGGGGCCCTCTTGGGAGGCTTTTTGGAGGCCTCTTAAGGCGTCTTGGAGGCCTCTTGGGCCGTCTGTGGGCCATCTGGGGCGTCCTGGAGCGATCGTTCGGCGACTCGGGGCCCTCTTCGGCCGTCTTGGAGGCATCTTGGGGCTCTCTGGGCCTGTCTTGGTGCCCTCTTGGGCCAGGACAGGTCACACGGGACGACGATCCAAGGCCGAGGGGAAGCGCACCAAACCGGGGAAGATTCGAGAAGTTTGGGTCCGGGCCTTTCAAAGTCGTTTCAGGATTGGGGACAGGCTCGGCGGATTCGGCAAGGGAGCTGAGGACACGCCACTCAGTGCCCAGCGGCACGGTGGCGGATGTGTCGACGACGGCCCGAGGTGAGTCGAAGACGTCCGAAAAATGGCCCAAGACTGCTCAAGAGTGTCCCAAGACAGCAACATAGCACTTCCAGAGAGCCCAAGAGACCCCCAACCGATCCCTCAGACGGTCTAAGAGGGCCCCATGACGCCCCCCCAGAGCGTGCTAAGACGCAAGAATCAGAGGTTCTTGGTGACCTCGCCTTTTCGAGCTCATGGCTGGCCAAGACAGCCCAAGAGGCCACCCCAAGACGGCCCAGTAGGCTCACACGAGAGCCACAAGAGTGCACAAGAGGGCCCCAAGACGGTCCACGGGGCCCCCAAGGCACAAGATATTCCCAATAGGGCCCCACGGGAGCGCCACGAGGACACCAAGAGGGGGTCAAGACGGGTCGTGGACCGCTCGCTTCCAGGGGTTCCCAACATGCTCCCAACGACCCTTCGGGAGCTTCTTCCCACGACTGGCCAAGACGCCCGAAGAGCGCTCCAAGAGGCCCTCCCACGAGGGCGCCAGGGAGCCCCCATCTTTTGATACCCTCGAGAAGACCTGCGTGTTTAGCGTGCTCGCCCCACGGGGTCATCACGGCGTCCAGGGCGGCGGCCCTGGGAGTTTTCAGGGCGGCTCGGCAGGGCCCCGAGGGAGGGCCCCGAGAGGCAGTTCAGGAGAGAGAGCACCAAGAGGGCTCCCACGGGCGCCCCGCGTGGACTCCAAGGGGGGGGGGGCGGTCACGACGGGTCGTTGGCCACTCGCTTCGGGGGGGGGGCCTCCCAGCATGCTCCCGGGACCCCTCGGGAGCCCCCCCCCCCAACGGAGGGCCCCTCCAGGCGCCCGCCGAGCGCTGCTCCAGGAGGCCCTCTCCCCGAGAGTTTCCCGAGAGGCCCGGGTCGCCAGATTCTCCCCAGGGGGACTTCAGGTCTGGCATGTCTGCTCCACTGGGTCATCATGGCGTGACGTCGGGCATGCCCCTCCACAGGAGGAACCTTCAAACATAGTTCACACACAGTCAGGGTACGGGCTTTCTTTGATTCGTTTTTGCCAGTTTTTGGAGCATTTGTTTTTGGCATCTTTTTTATTTTTCCTCCAAGCTCTGTCTGTAGGGGGACATGCCCGACCCAATCATAGCGTCCAGCATCGCCCCTGGAGTCTTCAGGACGGTGTGGCAGGGCCCCACGGCGGGCCACGAGGACCCCCAGACGATCCGCGGGGCGCCCACGACGGCCCAAGAGAGCCCCAAGAGGGCCCCACTGGAGCCCCCAGGGTGCCACGAGAGCTCGTGGGGCACTGTCTTGGAGGGTGTGGCTCCCAGCATGCCCCCTAAGACTCTCCGGGAGGCTCCCAAGGACGCTCTCAAGAGGCTCCCAGAAGCTCCTGAGAGGCCCCCAAGAGGCGTCGACAGGTCCCTCCGTGGCCACTTTGGCTCAAGGCAGCATACTGTGACATTGGCGCGTTTGCTCACGCGAGCTCTGCGGAACGTTTGCACGGACATCGCCGAGCGAGACCACACCTGAAAGCACCATGAGAGTTGTTTCTGCGGCACTCGTGTGCACAGCACTGGCGCAGCTGTGCGCGGCATCGACTTGCGGCGCGAAGGGTGCCGACAGCACTCCATGGACAGGGGGTAGCCAGCGCATCTTCGGGGGGCAGGCAGCCACGCGTTGCGAGTGGCCGTGGCAGGTGTCGCTCCAGACCTCTGGCGGACACTTCTGCGGAGGCACGCTCGTTGCCCCGAATTGGGTCTTGACGGCCGCCCACTGCTTCCCTCGCTCCTCGTTCTGGGTCGTGGCGGGCCTTCACAGCCAGTCCCAGTCGGATACGGTAGGGGTGCGACTGGAGGTGCAGCAAGTGCACACTCATCCAAACTATGTCAATTGGGATCAGGGCTACGACTATGTCCTCTTGGAGTTGGCAAGTGCGGCTCCGTTGAACGACTGTATCGGCCTCGCGTGCTTGCCAGCGGAGGACATCGGTGCGGGTGAAGAGTGCTTCACCACTGGGTGGGGAAAGGTGAATGGAGGGAGCGTCCCTGACTTGTTGCAGGAGGGTGGGGTGACCACTTGGACAAATGCAGATTGCCAGGCTCAATGGGGTATGTCAGGGATGACGATCACCGATGACATGCTGTGCGCGCAGGGCTCCAACGGCGGGTTGGTAACCGATATATGTCAGGGTGACAGTGGAGGACCGATTGTCTGCGCTTCAGGCGGCAGTTACTTCCTTCACGGTGTCGTCTCGTGGGGACCTGTATCATGTGGCATTCAGAATTTCCCCGGAGTTTGGAGCCGGGTCTTTTATGCACGGGATTGGATGACCGGGTTGATGGGGGATTGGACGGTGCCCCCGACGCCATCGCCCGCACCGCCGGCTACAACGACAGCGGCGCCGACCGCTCTCCCAACAGTAGCACCGACAGCTGCGCCGACTACGGCACCAACGAAAACGCCGACCGCATCCCCAACAGCAGCACCGACAGCTGCGCCGACTGCAGCACCCACGGGAGCACCGACCGCTTCCCCCACGGTAGCACCGACAGTTGCGCCGACAGCATCACCGACCGTTTCCCCAACAGCAGCACCGACAATTTCACCGACTGCAGCACCGACGGAGGCACCGACTGCTTCCCCTACAGCAGTACCGACAGCTGCGCCCACAGCATCACCGACGGTTTCCCCAACAGCAGCACCGACCGAGGCGCCGACTGCTGCGCCTGGTGCGCCGACAGCAGTGCCCACTAAAGCACCGACCGCTTCCCCAACAGCAGCACCGACAGCTGCACCGACTGCAGCACCAACGGCAGCGCCGACCACTTCCCCAACGGCAGCACCGACAGCCGCGCCGACTGTGACGCCAACGGCAGCGCCGACCGCTTCTCCAACAGCAGCGCCGTCGACTGCGGCACCAACGAGAGCACCGACCGCTTCCCCAACAGTTGCACCGACAGCCGTGCCGACAGCGGGGCCGACCGCTTCCCCGACAGTAGCACCGACAGAAGCACCGACAGCAGCACCGACAGCTGCGCCGACTCTTGCGCCGACTGCTTCGCCGACTGCTGCACCGACGCCCAGTTCTGCGCACATGTGGGCGGCACTTTCCGGCGCGTGTACGCTTGACGGCGCATGTGTTCAGAGCGCGAATTATCCACAGTCTTACGGCAACAACCAGAAGTGCACGATTGAGATCGACGCGTCGAACGCAGGACCGATCGTCGTGGAGGCTTTCAATGTAGAATCGTATTTCGACTACATCTTGATCGACGGATGGAAAGTGTATACTGGAACGTCGGGTCCGTCTGGGTTCACCCCGTCATCCAGTATTATGTGGTCGTCCGACTTTAGTGTGACGCGGAGCGGGTGGAAATTCTGCATGCCAGTGTCAACACCTGCACCCCCTCCGACAACAGCACCAACGCCGTCGCCGACCGCTACACCAACCGTTGCACCGACAGCTGCGCCGACTCTTGCGCCAACTCCTTCGCCGACCGCTGCACCGACGCCCGGTTCTGGGAGCATGTGGGGTGCCATTTCAGGCCCGTGCGTGCAAGACGGCGCATGTGTACAGAGCCCGAACTATCCGCAGTATTACGGCAACAGCCAGCAGTGCACGATTGAGATCAACGCCGCCAACGCAGCACCCATCGCCGTAGAGTATTTCGATGTAGAATCGTACTTCGACTACCTCTTGATCAACGGGCGGCAGTTTAGCGGCAGGCGCCGTCGTCCCCACGGGTTCACTCCGTCATCCAGCATCCTGTGGTCGTCCGACTTCAGCGTCACGAGGCGCGGTTGGAGGATGTGCGAGCCAGATCGCCGCCTCCTGGAGGCGGTCGGGGGTGGACAGACCTCCCACCCTGACACGTCGATGAGCGAATTGGCCGTCTTCGGTTCGCGAGAGGGCGCCGCGGCCGTCGTTCTTGCGGGCCCAGGTCCGTCGATCTCGGTCCCAGGCCGTCGCTTTCGGTCCCAGGCCGTTTCCACGAAAGGGTTTAGGGGTTAGGGTGTAGGGTTTAGGGCTTCTCGGGCGCGCAGCGGCCGACAGTCTGGGCAAGGCTGCCCCCCCTTCGGCAGGCTTGCAGCCTTGATTGGGGGGGCGTTTTCGCCGACCCGATCTGGCCTGCCGACGACGCAAAGGGGTCTGGGAGGCCTCTGTCCGCCGCCGAGGAGGCCCCGGAGCCCGCCGGGCCCGCCCCTGCGCCGGGGGCCCCCGCGGAGGCAGGGGCCGAGGCCGGGGCCGAGGCCGACCACGACGTCGGGGCGCCGAGGGCGCAGGGCGGCCTGCGCCTCCCGGCCGCGGCGGCCGGCGCGCTGTGCCTCGGGGCCCTCCTGGCGCGGCGGGCGCTGCCGAAGCGGGCGCCGCCGCCGCCCGAGGGCGGCCGCGGGGGCGCGGCCGAGGAGGGCGCCGCCGCGAGCAGCTGGAGCGGCGGTCGGGGGCGGCAAAGAGGGGGGTGATGACTAGGGGGGGGGGGGGCGATATCATGGCGGGGGCCATGACAGTTCCCCAGGTCTCCTGGCGCCTCTTCTTATTTTTTCATGACGTCCCTGGCCCCCCCCGCTGGGCCGCGCACGTGCCGCCGGTCATGATTTGCACCCCTCCCCTCTTGGACCCCCCCCCTCTTGGCCGCTCCCGAGGCGGGGCCCACGGCAGCGGCCTCGGCGACGCGGAGAGGGGAGAGGGGAGCGCCGCCCAGGTGCTCCTTGCATGAGCGCAGGGGCAGCGATAATTAGGGGGGGGGGATGGGCACAGGGTGAAGTCGGGCCTGTCCCCCTACACGGGGATTCTCGACGAAAAATATACAATAACCCCAAGATCGTCCAAAAATACTTCGAAAATAGTCTGGGGACTCTTTTTTTATACATATACACACACACACACCCTTTTTGGGGTATTTTTGTTTGTTCGTCGAAAATCCCTCTGTTGGGGGACACGCCCGACATAAGCATGGGGGGGCGATGCATCGACCCCCAATCGCCGATGGATCGCCGACAGGGGCCCGATAGCCCCACCCCGCCCAGGAAGGCGCGGATTCCCGATCGGGGGCCTATCGCCGATCTATCGGCGAGGTATCGCCGATTCCAGGTCGCTACATCCCCCCCCTGCGCCTGTCCCCCCCTCTCGTTGCCCCCCCTTTGAGTGCAGCGCCGGGGCTGGTGGAGCCCTCCTGCGCTGTGGGGCCCGACAGGGCCCCCGCAGGGCCACTGCGCTTCCAAGCCCACCTGCCGGTCGCGCGGAGGCGCGTGGCTGGAATCGTGAGAGAGGGGGGAGGCTTCGAGGTGGCCACCTTAAGTCGGGCATGGCATGTCCCTCTACAGGAGGAATGTTTGCGAATTTCCTCAAAAGCAGTGTGGCGACGATTTTTCGTCATTTTTGTTTGATTGCCTTTGAGCATTTTCTGAGTGTTTTTTTCGTACAGGATCCGCCTGTAGGAGGACACGCCCGACCTGAGACTCGTGGGAGAGGAGGGAGGCTTCGAGGCGGCCCCTCTCTGCAGTGCGGTGCCTCTTTTTTTTTTGTTTTTTGTTTACTGCCGGCGCCCGTCGCCGGGCCGAGGCAGGGCCAGGCGGCCTCGGCAGTGTGGGTGGTCCGGGCAGCGTTTTCTTGCGTTGGCCCCCCCCCCAGAGAGCGACTGGCTCCTCCTCTGCTGCGTCGGCGCAGCGAGGGGTCACGGGGGGAGCTTCGCAGCGCCGTTCGAAGACGTGTGCAGGCGAGGCTGCAGTCAAGTCGGGCTGGTCCCTCTACAGGAGGAATTTATGCAAACATAGTCAAACAGTAGTCTGAAGACAATTTTTTGAACTATTTTTTAAAACAGTATTTTTTGAATATTTTTTGTGTGGGTGTTTTTCATTTTTCGTCCAAAATCTCCCTGTAGGGGGACACGCTCGACTTAAGGTTACAGCGGAGACCCATGCCAAGAAACACCTTGCTTGCCCGCAGTGTGCCCTGGGTTTCTTCGGTTCCGATGGTTTCGCGATGGAGAGTGTGACGTTCCCAAGCCAAAGATCAACGCACGTCCTGGGGTCTCAGCGTTGACTTTCTTGTGTAAGGTTTCTTGTGGACTGGCCTCCACTGTAGCTTGCGCCGAGTCGTTGCCTCGTCTTCTCGGAGCCGGTCGGGGATGTGTCTCTCAAATGTCAGATGAGGCCGCGAGGGTTGGCCGGTGGGTTGGTGGGGGTTTAGCTGGAGGGTTGCCTGGAGTATAGGTCGTCTTTCCCATTGCACGGAGTACAGCTAGCGTTAAGTCGGGCATCTCTCTCTACAGGAGGAATCTTCAAAAATAGTCAAAATACAGTGGGGACGATCTTTTGACTGTTTTGACTGACCATCCCCGGTAGGAAGACATGCCCGACCTAAGAGTAATTCTTCGATAGGTCGTCGTTCCCATTGCACACAGTGCAGCTGGCGTTTGGTCTGCTCGCGCTCATTTTTTCTGCCTCCTTGGCTTGGCGCGCTAGTAAGGCCCATTGTGCCTCGGGGCTCCTCCTCCCTCTTCTCTCCTTCCTCAAGCAGTGGCGAAGCGTCCTGGCTCGCCTATACGCCCACCAAATCATGTTCTAAGTACTTTTTGTGATTCGCGCGAAATGTGCTTAGAACTCATCTGGCTGGGCTTGTCTTGTCTTAACACACCGGGTTCATGTTCTAAGAGCGCTGTCTTGGTCCTTAGAGCATTTTTGGGTTCTAAGAACATGTTGTGGTAGGCCTGTAGGAATGCTGGGACGGTCGGTCCCTGCTCAGCTTCCCTTTCCCTCTGCTGTTACTCGTTCTCGTCCTCTGCCTGCTGCGGCCGTGGTGCGGCTCGGAAGCGGTAATGCTGGTTTGTCAGTTGCTTGCGAGGCCCGCTCCGCGACCAGCACGGGAGGGCCGGGGTGCGGCTCGGAGACCGTAATTCTGGCTTGCCCATTGCTTGCGCCCGCCCGCTCCATGATTTGGGCAGGAGAACTGCCTGTGGAGGTGCGGCTCGGAGGCAGTCTTTCTCCGGCTTGTCAGTTGCTCGTGCCGCACGGGCTTCGCTCTGTGCCCAGCGCAAGGCTAGGGCCGCTGAGCGTGTGCCGCCCCGCAGTCCCTCCGTGCTTCCCCTCTTCATGTCCTTCTCGCCCTTTCCTGCAGCCTCTCGCCCCGTCCTGGCCCCGAGTGCTTTTTTGGTACCTGGACGAGGCGGCTCACCAGTTGGCCTCGTTTAGCGGTTTTTGGTTCCTCTGCAGGCTAGCTGCAGCCGCCCAGACACTTGGTGCGTATCACACGGCGAGCTCTGGGATTCAGCTGCCCTCCTCGAGAAGGCTTTTCGCGACAAGCGCGGCGCCGTCTCGGGTGGCTGGTCGTGCCGACGCACGTCGTCAGCGTGGGGCTCCTCGTGCCGACGCATCGTGCCGCATGAGGAAAAATTAGCCTGGCGAAGGACCTAACCATATGCACTTGTGCTTACCGCAGTTGTGAGTATCGTCTCCAGTGGAGCTCCCTACGGGGCCACGAACCGTGTGAGGGGTGTGCCAAAATTGGGGTGGAGCCGCATGCGAACTTTGCCACTGGGCCCTTCGGTGGAGCTCCCTGTGGGGCCACGAACCGTGTGAGGGGTGTGCCGAAATGGGGGTGGAGCCGCATGCGAACTTTGCCACTCGGGCCTTCGGTGGAGCTCCCTATGGGGCCACGAACCGGGTGAGGGGTGTGCCGAAATGGGGGTGGAACCGCATGCGAACTTTGCCACTCGGGCCTTCGGTGGAGCTCCCTATGGGGCCACGAACCGGGTGAGGGGTGTGCCGAAATAGGGGTGGAACCGCGTGCGAACTTTGCCACTGGGCCCTTCGGTGGAGCTCCCTATGGGGCCACGAACCGTCTGAGGGGTGTGCCGAAATGGGTGTGGAACCGTGGTGTCCCGTGGTGTCCCGTGGTGTCCAGTGGTGTCCTGTTGAGTGAGATCGATAGTGAGACCGATAGTGAGATCGATAGTGAGATCGATGTGGTGTCCAGAGGTGTCCCGTGGTGTCCCGTGGTGTCCTAAGGTGTCCCGTTGAGTGAGATCGATAGTGAGATCGATAGTGAGACCGATAGTGAGATCGAGAGGTGTCCCGCGGTGTCCCGTGGTGTCCCGTGGTTGCCCGTGGTGTCCCGTGGTGTCCCGTTGAGTGGGATCGATAGTGAGATCGACAAGTGTCCCGTGGTGTCCCGTGGTGTCCCGTTGAGTGAGATCGATAGTGAGATCGATAGAGTCAGATGTTGGTTCCCCCCCTCTCCTCCCCCCCACAACCTCCTTATCACCCGAAGGGTGGTCGTATAGGTATTTAAACTGAGAACGCCGGCGGCGCATCACCGGCCGCCACCTGGGAGTTTGACGCATCTGGTCGGTAGTCTCTTGAACCAGTTTTGAAGCTTCTTTGGGAGCTCTTGGGCGTCGTTTGGGGTCCTCTTGGGGTCTCTGTTGGGCCTCTTGGGGGCTTCTTGGAGGCCTGCTGGCGGTCTGGGGAAATCTGGACATGTAATTTCGAGTTCTGGCCTCAGGGCCCTTTGGGGGCCGTCATGGGCCGTCTTCGGCGCGTCTTGGGCCGTCTTGGGGCCTTCGTGGCACGTCTTGTGGCCCTCTTCGGGGTCTCTGGGGCGATCTTGGGGCGATTTTGGGGGCTTGTAGGCTCGTCGGGGACTCATAAACCCAAAAGTCGCACACGCTAAAAATGCTCGTTTTCCCATAGGATTGAGACGATTTTTGCCTTTCGGGGCCTTCTTGGACGGTTTCTTGAAGCCTTCTTGGGGCGTCTTGGGGGCCTCCTGCTCCGCCTCATCCTCCTCGTCTTGGGGCTCTGGGGGGTCGTCTTGGGGCCCATGGGATTCCTTGAAAGCTTCGACTTGAGGGGTCTGCGAGGGACTGCCGTCAGAGTGGATGCCCACAGGAGGGACTTCAGGGAGATTTTTACCGGGCCCAGGCGGATCCTACCAGGCACTTTGTCAGAGTGGTCTCGCACGGCCCAACCCGCAGGGCGGGAGCGGCCGGATCCTAATGCTTGTATTTGTACTTCTACCGAGAACGCAGGCGGCGCATCACCGGCCGCTCCCTGGGAATTTGACGCAGCGTCTCGGGAGCCTCTTGGAGGCAGTTTTGAAGCCTCTTCGGCTCCTCATAGGGCCCGTTAGGGGGCCTCTTGGGGCTTCTTTTGGGCCTCTTTTGGGCTTATTGGGGGCTTCTTGGGGCCCATCGAATGTTTCTTGGGAGCCTGCTGGCGGGGTCGGAGGTCTTGTTGTGGCGGCAAGCTCGAAGTGTCCTTTCGATTTCCGCCTCTTGGGGCTCTCTTGGGGCACTCTCCTGGAAGCAGGTTCGAAGCCTCTTGGGGGCCTGTGTTGGGGCCTCTTGAGGGTTCTTGGGGGTCTCCTGGGGCCTCGTGGGGGGCTTCCTGGGGGCTCCTTGAGGCCTCTGGGGGGCCTCTTGGGGCCTCCTGGCGGTGCCTGGAGCGGAAGGCTCGAGCTTTCCGTTCGGGGCGCCCCTCTGGGCCCTTTCTTGGGCTCTTCTTGGGGCCCTCTTGGGTCGTCTTGGGGCGCCTGGCCGTTTTGGGGCTCTCTTGGGCTGTCTTGGGGCCCTCTTGGAGGCTTCTTGGGTTGTTTTGGGGCGATCTTGGAGGCCTCTTGGGCCGTCTTGGAGCGTCGGAAAGCCTAAGAAGTGAAGTTGTGCAACATGTACGTTTTACGAACGAAATAAGGCAATTTTTGCGTCTGGGGACCTTTTTGGGACGCATCTTGGAGGTGGGCATTGCAGGGGTGTCTTGGGACGTCTGGAGGCCATCTGGAGCGGCTTGGATCGATCTGGAGCCGTCTGGATGCTCTCTAGGGCCGTCGTGGGGCTCTCTTGGGCCGACTTGGGGCGCTCGCGGGTCGCCCCCGGGCGTTTGTGGGGTCGTTCAGCTTGGGGGGGTCTGTGAGGGACCGCCGACAAATGTTGCGCCCCTGGGAGGACATTCTGGAGGTCTTGACCAGACCCTGGCGAATCCTGCCAGGCACGCTGCCAGAGTGGTCTCGCACGGCCCGCACCGCAGGGTGTGAGCGGCCGGATCGAGGACGCCGGCGGCGCATCACAGGCCGCTCCGTGGGAGTTTGTCGAAGTGGTGCGCAGCATCGAACGTCGTGACGCTCCAGGGGCCTCTTGGGGGCGTCCCAGGGGCTTCTTGGAGACCTCCTGGGGCCCTCTTGGGGCCTCTTGGGGTTCTCTTGGGGTCTGTTGGGGGCCTCCAGGGGGCCTCTTAGGGCCTCCTGGGGGCCTCTTGAGCCGAAAGCTCGAAGTGTTCATTCGGGTTCCCCTTCTGGGCCTCCTCTTGGGGCCATCCTGGGGCCCCTCTTGGGCCGTCCCGGGGGCCTCTTGGGCGGTCTGGTGGCCCTCTTGGGCCGTCTTGGGGGCCTGTTGGGCCGTCCTGGGGCGATCTTGGGGGCCTCTTGGGCCGTCGTGGAGCGTGGGTAAGCCGAAATGGCGTGAACGTGAAAATCCTTCATAAACCATTTGAAAATCAATGATTTTTGCTTCTCGGGGCTGTCTTGGGGGTGCTCTTGGAGCCCTCTTGGGCCGTCTTGAAGGCGTCTTGGGCCGTCTGGAGGCCATCTTGGGCGTCTTGGAGCGATCTGGAACCGTCTGGAGGCTCTCTTGGACTGCTCGGGACTCTCTTGGACCGGCTTGGGGCGCCCTTGGGTCGTCCCCGGGCCGTTTGAGACCTTGTGGGGGGGGGGGCGGCGGCAGAGTGGGGCCCCGTCGGAGGGACTTTCAGGAGGTTTTTGACTAGGCACTGGAGAAGGGGGCCAAGGATTGTGCCAGACACTGTGTCAGAGAGGTCTCGCACGGCCCAACCCGCAGGGCGGGAGCGGCCGGATCCTAAGGGCTTGGACCTCTGCCGCCGGCCCCCCTGCTGCCAGTGCGGGCGGCCGCGGGGGGGGGGGTCTCCCCGGGGCCTCTCGGGGGTCTCCCTGGGGGCCTCTCGGCGGCCTCTCGTGGGGGGCCTCGGGGGTCTCCCTGGGGCCTCTTGGGGGCCTCCTGGGGGGCTCCCTCGTCGAGGCGAGGTTCAAGGTCTCTTGGGGGTCTCCTGGGGAGCCTCTTGGGGGGCCTCTCTGGGGGGCCTCTCTTTGGGGGCCTGCAGCCCTCGCGGGGGGGCAGGGTCGAGGTCTTCGCTCCGCGGGCTCCCTCCTGGGCCTCTCTCTTGGGACCGTCTTAAGGCCCTCCTCCTCCTCCTCCTCCTCCTCCTCCTCCTCGTCCTCCTTCTTCCTCCTCCTCCTCCTCCTCCTCGTCCTCCTCCTCCTGGACCGTCCTTGGGGCCCTCTTCGGCCGCCTCGGGGCCGTCTCGGGGGCCTCTTGGGCCGTCATGGGGGCTTCCAGGGCCGTCGTGGGGCGATCTTGGGAGCCTCTTTCGGTCCGGCTCGGAGCGTCGGAGAGCCGAAGAGGCGAGAAGGCCAAAAACTTTCAAGAACGTTGGGAAGATCGTCGTCTTTGCTTCGTGGGGCCCTTTTGGGAGGCCTCTTGGAGGTCTCTTGGGCCGTCTTGGGAGCATCTTGGGCCGTCCTGGGGCCATCGTGGTGGGACATCTTGGGGCCATCTTGGGCCGTCTTGGCCTCCTGAGGCTCTCTTCGGAGCCTCTTCGGGCAATCTTGGAGGCCTCTCGGGCCGTTCTGGCCGCGCGGTGGCGTCACCATGAGAATCCTGGGATGCCCCCGAGCAGTCAGGATTTGAGGTTCTCCCCCCCCCGTTGGCTGTTTGGTGGCGCGGCGGGGCCCCTAGCAGACAGTAAACCGGAGGCAGGACACAGGACTGGATAGACAAAAGGCCAAACAACAAAGGAGAACACATAACACATGACATCAGACTGCACACATCTTCGCAGCCTTGCGCCCCCAGAGGGGGGGCTGGCGGAATTATTTTCGGAATCTGATTCAGTGTAAGTATATATATTTTCACAGCTTATCATATTACGTTGTAACATGTATGCGTAACTTGTACAGTATAACATGGTATGTTCAAACTTTGTCTTTATTTGTTGTTCTACGTGAAATTCGTAATTTAGCAGACTCCTCCTTATTATACATGTGTATTGACCGATCGAGATTGCTCGATGGATGGAGGCGGTTGTCCGATGATTGTCCCGTTGTGGGTTCCCCCCTGCCTTCTTGTCAGCCTTTCGCCTGTTTGTTCAGGTATTCAGATGCGTAAAGTGTCAGCCTTCTGCGCAGAGCTGGAGAGGGGGGGGCGCTTTTGGGCAGCCCCCTCTCTTCCCCGAGGCCACCCTGGCCAGTTTACGGAGCTGCGGCCAGCGGCGACCAGAGGGCCCCGCGCAGACTAAAGCATTCTTCCCTCCATAATTTCTTGTGGCGTCGAAGGTCCTGGGAGAAGAAACTTTCCCCCCCCCTCCCCCCCCCGCTCAAGGCGGGCGTCTTGACCTTCTCGGAGCAGGGCATCATCTCCCGCCTCTCCCCTCTCCTCATGGCTCCGCTCCTCCCTCCTGCCCACTCCCCCTTTCCCCGCCCTCCCCCCCTGCTCTTCCTCCCCCCCCCCCCGTCCCTCCTCGTCCCTCCTCCCTCCCCGCCCTCCCCCCCTCTCCTCTCCCAGGGGGCCACATGCGAACCCCTACCCCTGCCCCCACGATTTCTGAGGGGGGCAGGGAGGGTTCGCATGGCCCCCCTTCCCCCTCACTCCCTCGTCCCTCGTCCCTCCTCCCTCCCCGTCTTCCTCCACCTCGTCCCCCTCCTCCTCCACCCGTCCCTCCTCGTCCCTCCTCCCTCCCCCGTCCTCCCCCCTCTCCTCCCTCCCCCTCGCTCCTCCACCTCGCCCCTCGTCCTCCCTCCCCTCCCCCCCTCGGTCGGCGGCATGCGGCGGCGAGAGGCGGGCGCCTTCGCCCCGCCCGCCACGCTGCCGCCGGAGCCCGGCCTGCTGCCCCCGCCGACCGTGGTGGACTCCCCGCTCGGGCGCGCGCGCCGTCTCCGCCGCGGGGGTTGGAGGAGGAGGGGGTCCTCTCCTCCTCCTCCTGCTCCTCCTCCTCCTCCTCCTCCTCCTCCTCCTCCTCCTCCTCCTCCTCCTCCTCCTCCCCCCCCGAGCCGGCCCCCCACCACCACCACCACAAAAGTTGGATGGGAGGGGGTCCTCCTCCTCCCTCCTCCTCCTCCTCCTCCTCCTCCTCCTGCTCCGCTGCTCCGCCTGCTTCCCCCCTTTAGCCTTGTGGTTGTGGCGATGGGCTTGTCGTCCACCACCACCACCACCACCAGAAGTTGGAGGGCGAGGGCAGGGGAACAAAAAGGACATAAACATAAAACTCGGAGGTCCGCGCGGATTTCTCGGATCGGCACTGGGGCCCCCCGGCGGCGCCTCCGGCGCCGCCCCTGGCGCGCTCCGCGCGCCAGGGAGGGGGGTCCAGCGCCGATCCGAGAAATCCGCGCGGACCTCCGAGTTTTCATGTTTATGTCATTTTTTGATCCCCTAGAGGGGGTCCTCCTCCTCCTCCTCGTCCTCCGCCTTCTTCCCCCCTCTAACCTTGTGTGGTTGTGGTGATGGTGGAAACCGGGCCCATCAGTGGGGGCCATCTCTCTTCCATCATTGCGCGAACCAGGAAACATGATATGCTGGGCGATCGTCTTCTTATTCATTGCTTTGCCGATCGGCGCGGTCCCTCGCTCCCCCTCCCCCCCATGGGGTAGATCTTGGCTGTTTTTGGCGCCTGTTTCAAGCAGGTGGGGTCTTCCCAGAGGACGCACTGTTGCAGACAGTCGCATTAAGAAGAGGTCCGGGGCCAGACCCCCCTCTTTCCCCCCAATGTCGAAACGCCGAATAAACGCTCACTTAAAGTGATTCAACTCGTCTGGACCCCCTCGGGTCATGAAAAGATTCATGGCGATACGCTTTCCGCTTGGGATCCACGTCATGAATTATGGTACCAAAGTTCCCCGCATACGGATGTCACAGTGGGGCCTCAGTGGGCCGCGTGGTGGGTTGTGTCCGGGGTCTCAGTGGGCAGTGTGGCGGGGCCTCTGAGGGCGTGCTCGGGGCCTTTGTGGGCTGCGTGTGGGGCCTGAGTGGGCAGCGTGGTGGTGCTTCTGTGGGTGCGCTCGGGGCCTCTGTGGGCTGTGTCAAGTGGCGGGGCCTCCCTGGAGGAGCGGGAAAGGACGAAACCACTTAGAATCCGGGCGGGAGTGGTTCAGGGGAGGTCCAGCGAGGCAGCGCCAACCACCACGGCGACCGAAATGCAGCTTTTTGTGCATTGCAGTTTTTTTGTTGCGTTGCATTTTTTTTTGCATTGCATTTTGTTGTTGCATTTGCTCTGGCTGGCCTGGTTGGTCCGGTTCGAGCTTCGCCTTGCAGCCTTAGCTTAGGATTTGGGCGAGATTGATTCAGGGGAGGGCCGGCGAGGCAGCGCCAACCACCACGATGACCGAACTGCAGTTTTGTTTGCATTGCAGTTTAAATTTGGTTTGCAGTTCTTTTGCGTTGCAGTTTTTTGTTGCATCTGGTCTGGCTGGTCTGGTTGGTCTGGTTTGAGCTTCGTCTTGCAGCCGTAGCTCAGGATCTGGGCGAGAGTGGTTGAGCGGAGGTCCGGCGCGGCAGCGCCAACCAACACGACGACCGAAATGAGGTTTTTTTGGCATTGCAGTTTTTTTGCTTTGCAGTTTTTTTCGCATTCCAGTTTTTTTTGCACCTGGTCTGGCTGGTCCGGTTGGTCTGGTTTGAGCTTCGTCCTTCAGCCTTAGCTTAGGATCCAGGCGAGATTGGTTTAGGGGAGGTCCAGCGAGGCAGCGCCAACCACCACGACGACCGAAATGCATCTTTCTGTGCATTGCAGTTTTTTTTTCCGTTGCATTTTGTTGCGTTGCATTTTGTTGTTGCATTTGCTCTGGCTGGCCTGGTTGATCTGGTTTGAGCTTCGTCTTGCAGCCTCAGCTTGGATCCGGGCGAGATTGATTTAGGGGAGGTCCTGCGAGGCAGCGCCAACCACCACGACGACTGCCGAAGTGCATTGCAGTTTTTTTTGCTTTGCAGTTTTTTTGTCTTTGCATTTTTTGTTGCTTTTCATTTTTTTGCTTAGCAATTTTGTTTGGTTTTGTATTTTTTTTGCATCCGGTCTGGTTGGTCTTGTTGGTCTGGTTTGATCTTCGTCTTGCAGCCTTAGGTTAGTATGAGGGCGAGCGTGGTCCGAATTACTCTAGCTGGCTGGTGTGGTTGGTCTACCTTGCCGGTCTGACTGCGCCGTCTGGCTAGTCTGCTTGTTCGTGGCCGTCGTCCTCGTCCTCGCCTTTGATTTCCTCTTCGTCGTCGTCGTCATCGTCATCGTCATCGTCCTGCCCCTTGCGTCGCCGCAGCCAGGGCTGTGACCGCAAGCGCTGCTGCGTCAAGTGGCTGCGGTGGCAAGGGAGGTGGGGAGCGAGGGAACATCAGCAACCATATCAGTTCTTATGCTCCGTGGCAGAGTAAGGCGCCGGGGCATAAGAGCTTTTCGCCTCAAGCGGCTTAGCATACGATGGTGGTTATGATGATGATGGTGATGATGATGATGATGATGATGATGATGATGGTGATGCTGATGCTGATGCTGATGATGATGATGATGATGATGATGTGGATGCTGTTGATGATGATGCGGATGATGAGGCTGCTGATGATGATGCTGAGGGTGATGTCGATGCTGATGGTGATTGCACTGGTAGGACTGCTGCTGCTGATAGTGATAGCGATGGTGATGGTTATGATGACTATGCTGCTATGGATGATGATACTGGTGACGATAATGGTGCTGCTGCTGATGCTGATGCCGCTGATGAGGCTGATGCGTTGTTATTGATGGTGATGATGAGGATGATGATGATTATGAGGATGATGGTGATGATGATGATGATGATTACGGGGCTGCCGCTGATGATGGTGATACTGGTGATGTTGATGAGGATGATGACGAGGATGCTGATGATGTTGTTGGTGATGATGCGTATCATGATCAGGACGCGGATGATGATGCTTGTAGTGATATTGCCGCGGGTGATGGCGTTTATGATGATGGTAATTCTGATTCCGCTGGCGATTATCCTGATGCTGCTTCGGATGAAGCTAACGATGGCGATGGTGATGACGATGCTGATGAAGATGCTGTTGTTGATGGTGACGCTGATGGGCATGAGGATGAAGATGGAGGTGGGCATGATCATGAGGAGGAGGAGTCCGAGGAGGAGGAGGAGGAGGAAGAGGATGAGGAGGAGCAGCACGAGGAGGAGGAGGAGGAAGAGGCTAAGGAGGAGGAGGATCAGGACGAGGAGGAGGAGGACGAGGAAGAAGAGGAGGAGCAGGAAGAATAGTTGGAGGAGGACGAGTAAAGGATGAGGAGTGACAGAAGGACAAGGAGAAGGAAACGGAGAAGGAGGAGGAGGAGGAAGAGGAGGAGGAGGAGGAGGAGCAGGAAGAGGAGAAGGAGGGGAGGAGGAGGAGGAGGAACTGGCGGAGGAGGAGGAGGAAAACGAAGAGGACCAGTGCAAACCCAAGTGTCATTAACAATGTTGGAATCAACCGTCCCTCCCAGCTCCCTCTTCATAGGACCCTACAACAAGTCATTTCCACTGAGGGAGCTGCCTCGTTGGAAAACAAGCGTTTGAAGACCCTGAAGGAGCCCAAAGCATTGTTCTCGGGATTTCAGCGCCACGGATCAACCTGACTGTTGCGGTGTGGCGATCTTGAACCGTGCCAGAGCGCCATTCTTGGGACTTCGACACCGCGAGCAAGCGTAACTGTTGCACCATCATAATCCTGAGTTGTTCCAAAACAACGTCTCTGGCACCCTGGCCACGGGAATTCTTGACACTCTTGCAATTTTTGAGGGCGGGTTTGCGCGGCGCTAAGGCGGCAGCCACATGTTGAACAGGAGCCGATTTCAATATGTGAAGCTCTTGCTGATTTTGAAAACGGATGTGCCCAGCTCAAGCGAGAGCCACTTTTTGAAAACAGGTTCCACTCAATCCGTGCAGCTCCTTCAATTTTTAAGACGAGTGTCTGCGGCGCTGGGGCGAAAACCGCATTTTGAAAACGACCCGCTCTCGATCTTTCAAACTGTTGTACATTTGAAGCTTCAGGGGCATAAGTGGCGAGGCAGTTTCAGGCGAAACGCCCAAACCGCCCTTAAAACTGCCCTGGGTGCGACCGGGAGAAATCATCTACAAAAAGAATAATACATCGATCAGGACGATGATGCTGACGGGGATGATGCTGATGATGATGATGATGATGATGGTGATGATGATGATGGTGGTGATGCTGATCCTGATGATGATTATGATTATGATGCTGATGATGATGGTGATGCTGCTGCTGCTGCTGATGATGATGATGATGATGATGATGATGATGATCATGATGATGATGATGATGATGATGGTGATGGTGGTGGTGGTGATGATGATGTTGACGATGATGCTGATGCTGATGATGATGACGATGATGATGATGATGATTATGCTGATGATGATGATGATGATGATGCTGGTGATGCTGGTGATGCTGATGATGGATGATGATGATGCTGATGATGATGATGATGATTATTATGATGATGAATGATGATGATGATGATGATAATGATGATGATGTATGATCTTGATGATGTGATGATGATGATGATGATGATAGCTGGATGATGAATGCTGATGATGATGATGATGATGATGATGATGATGATGATGATGATGATGATGATATGATGATGATGCTGATGATGATGATGATGATGATGATGATGATGATGATGATGATGATGATGATGATGCTGATGCTGATGATGATGCTGATGAATATGATTATGCTGATGATGCTGCTGGTGATGATGATGAGGAGGAGAAACAGCAGGAGGAGGAGGACAAAGAGGAGGAGGAAGGGGAGGAGGATGAGGAACAGAAGGAGGACGAGTAAAGGGTGAGGAATGACAGAAGGACACGGAGAAAGAAACGGAGAAGGAGGAGGAGGAGGAGTAGGAGTAGGAGTAGGAGTAGGAGTAGGAGTAGGAGTAGGAGTAGGAGTAGGAGTAGGAGTAGGAGTAGGAGTAGGAGTAGGAGTCAAGCTAGCCAGCTCGAGCGAGTCAAGCATGGCATGCCCAGTCCCACCCGCCCTCCCACAACATAAGAAGCAAAGCTGCACAACTGGGGGCCGAAGTCACACCGGCCAGCCGGTTTGGTACAGCTGATGCGGCCGCGATGGCGGTTGCCGACGGGAACTGGCGAGCGCGTGTTGATTGCCGCGCACGCATTGCCAGACGAGTCGAGAATGGCCCGGTACACCGCAGGAAGCCAGAGGTGGCCGGAGGAAGCCCGACGGTCTGACAGGACACCCCAAAGCATTTTTGTGAAAAAGCATTGGGGTTTTGATGTTTTTATGTTGAAATGCTTGCAAACACACGGTGTTCGGTAGGATTCTGACATGAACGCGCGAGTGTGCTCTTTGTTGTATTTTTTTGCACAGGATTCGCGGCCTGGGTGCATGACAGAGCATCGCGAGTGCACCGCGCGATGACGTGAAATCGCTGGATTGGACCGAATTCTTAAGATTCATATGGTTTTCCTATGAGTTCAGCAAGAGAGCCCGGGCAGGAAATGTGTAGAATTTTTGTGAAAAAAGCATTTGGTTTTTGATGTTTTTATGTTGAAATGCTTGCGAACACAAGGTGTTCGGTAGGATTCTGACATGAACGCGCGCGTGTGCTCTTTGTGGTATTTTTTGCAATGGATTATCGCCGTGGACGACAGGACGTCCATGTCGAGAGGAAAAAATAAGAAAAATGTTGATTTTGTATTGTTGTTTTACAGGTTAGGATGGGACCTCCCGGATGCGGCCCCTAATGGCCGGCCTGAGGGGGGAGTAGGAGTATATTCTAATAAGGAATAAGGATAGGAGTAGGAGTAGGAGTAGGAGTAGGAGTAGGAGTAGGAGTAGGAGTCAAGCTAGCCAGCTCGAGCGAGTCAAGCATGGCATGCCCGCTCCCACCCGCCCTCCCGCAACATAACAAGCAAAGTTGGGGCCGAAGTCACACCGGCCAGCCGGTTTGGTACAGCTGATGCGGCCGCGATGGCGGTTGCCGACGGGAAGTGGCGAGCGCGTGTTGAATGCCGCGCACGCATTGCCAGACGAGTCGAGAATGGCCCGGTACACCGCAGGCGTTGGTGCGCGGCGCCGAGGCGAGATCGACATGTCACCCCTTCGCGCGGGGTGTGCGCCGCGTCCCATTCCTGCCACGCATTTTGCGACGTGACGACAGCACGACCATGTTGACAATAAAAACAAAACTGTGTATTGTCTTCTGCAGATTAGAATGGGACGGATTGGATGGGCGGGCGCGGGGTGCGCGCCGCGTCCCATTCCTGCCATGCATTTTGCGACGTGGACGACAGGACGTCCATGCGACGGTGCCAATGACGGCGACGACTCTAGAAGGATTTGAGCATGCGCTCTCGGCGACGCGCGCGCATGTCGCCCGCGTGGCTTTTTTTGCGCAGGATTCGCGGCCTGGGTGCATGACAGAGCATCGCGAGTGCACCGCGCGATGACGTGAAATCGCTGGATTTGACCGAATTCTTAAGATTCCTATGGTTTTCCTATGATTTCAGCAAGAGAGCCCGGGCAGGAAATTTGTAGAATTTGTGTGAAAAAGCATTGGGTTTTGATGTTTTTATGTTGAAATGCTTGCAAACACAAGGTGTTCGGTAGGATTCTGACATGAACGCGCGCGTGTGCTCTTTGTGGTATTTTTTGCAATGGATTATCGCCGTGACGACAGGACGTCCATGTCGAGAGGAAAAAATAAGAAAAATGTTGATTTTGTATTGTTTTTTACAGGTTAGGATGGGACCACCCGGATGCGCCCGCTATCTGCCGGCCTGGGGGGGGAGTAGGAGTATATTCTAATAAGGAATAAGGATAGGAGTAGGAGTAGGAGTAGGAGTAGGAGTAGGAGTAGGAGTAGGAGTAAGAGTCAAGCTAGCCAGCTCGAGCGAGTCAAGCATGGCATGCCCAGTCCCACCCGCCCTCCCACAACAAAAGAAGCAAAGCTGGCACAACTGGGGGCCGAAGTCACACCGGCCAGCCGGTTTGGTACAGCTGATGCGGCCGCGATGGCGGTTGCCGACGGGAACTGGCGAGCGCGTGCTGAATGCCGCGCACGCATTGCCAGACGAGTCGAGAATGGCCCGGTACACCGCAGGAAGCCAGAGGTGGCCGGAGGAAGCCCGACGGTCTGACAGGACACCCCAAAGCATTTTTGTGAAAAAGCATGGGTTTTTTGATGTTTTTATGTTGAAATGCTT
>CAUYUJ010005686.1:0-59425 GCA_963575745.1 Prorocentrum cordatum | reverse complement strand
GGGGAGGGAGGGAGGGAGGGAGGGAGGGAGGACGCTCTCGGAGCGTTCTGCAGCGCTCTGGGATGGCCGCGGCGCCCGCTACGTCCTGTGGACCCGCCGCAGTTCAGAGATCCCCGATTTGTTCCGGTCGGAATCGGACCCCCTCCTGGCTTCGTCTCGGCCCGCGGGCCAGGTCCACGGGTCCCGAACCCATGTCAGCTGTTGGCGTGTGTCCGGGAGAGATGTTTTTTTCGCTTTCGGGAGCTTTGAGACGGGGGTCAACGCAAACGGGGGTCAGCCTGAGCGCCAGATGATCTTGCAGGATCCTGCAGGGCCAGGCTCCCATTGACCCGGGTTTGGGTGCACGACCCTGCAGGATCTTCCGCGTTGACCCGGGTTTGGGTGCAGGGTCTTGCAGGATCTTGCAGGATCTTGCAGGATTCTGCACGCCCTGGCTGACCCGGGTCTGGGTTGACCCGGGTCAGGAGATCCCCGACGCTCTTCTGCTAGGCCCCTGCGCTGGGCCGTCGCGGAGCTCATGACCGTGGCTCCGGCGCCGCTTGAAGCTCTGCACGGCCAGTCCCTCCTCCCTGTTCCTGCCTCTCCCTGGCCGTCGCCGCACCTCGCGACGGACGCGATGTCGCCGGGACCCCGACGGCACGTCGGCCCCCACCTCGCCGCGGACCCAAGACGAGCGGTGCCGGGGGAGAGGCAGGAGGAGGAGGAGAAGGAGGAGGAGGAGGAGGAGGAGGAGGAGGAGGGAGGAGGAGGAGGGTGGAGGAGGAGGAGGAGGAGGAGGAGGAGGAGGAGGAGGAGGAGTGAGGAGGAGGGAGGAGGAGCGGGAGGTAAAGGAGGGAGGCGAGGTGAGTGGAGGAGGAGGAGGAGGAGGGGAGGTTGGATGGAGGAGGAGGAGGAGGGGCGGGTGCGTGCACCGCCCAGCGCCCGGCTTCAGGCGCAGTTCACTCTGCCAGGAAGGCGGCGGACGCCGCGCCCGCGCGCCTGCCGCCCGCAAGGGGGGGTTGCCTGCACCCTTTCCCTCCCTCTTCGTCGCCTCGTTTGCTCATCCTCCTCCTCCTCCTCATCCTCCTCCTCCTCCTCCTCCTCCTCCTCCTCCCCCTCTTGCTGCTGTTGCCGCTGCTGCTGCTGCCGCTGCTGCTGCTGCTGCTGCTCTGCCTCCTCCTCTTCCACGGTCGCTCCATCTGCTCACGACTCTCCTGTGTTCCCCGAAGGCGCTGGTGAGGTGTCCTGGCCGCGTCCGCGTATGGGTTTTGGACAGGATGCCGCCGAGTTGATCATTCACAGATGTGCGTTTCCAATCCGAACGCTTCCAGTCTTTTCAGAATGGCGCTCCCACTACATCGCTGGCTCCATTTTCCCCCTCTCGGTCCTTCCAATTCATGTTCCCGCTGTAGCGCTGACTTCATTTCATTGATTCGATTATTCCAAATCGTGCTCCTGCTGCAGCGTTAGCTTCGTTTCCTCGCTTCCAGTCCTTCCAAATCGCGCTCCCACTGCAACGCTGGTCTCATTTCTGCGGTCTGGGTCCTTCGCAATTGATATCATCCTGCGTTTCCCGCCTTCCAGATCTTCCATTTTCATCTCCCGCCCTATGTCATGTCTGGTTTCCCCTCTGACTTTGTTGTCGAATTGAATCGCATTCTCGACACGATGCCATGCTATGCAGTGCTGTACCATGTATCGCGTACTCTCTCGGGATCACAGCCCCGGTCGACATGCGACTGTGCGAATTGAGTTGATATCTGAGCAACGGTAAGGGATGGGACGGAGGGGTAGGACGTCAGATATGACGCTTGGCCACCTAGTGTGTCCTCCCCCCCTCCTCCCCCTCCTCCTCGTTGCGCCCGTATGTCGGAACCAGACTTCTCGTGCACACCGAAGAACCTGGCATCGCCTTTCAGCCTAGCAGCGAGCACAGAGAACGTTCATCTGAGGCTGGCTTGAAAGTGGAGCCCATCAGCCTATGTATTCTCAAGAGTTCGCCTTCGGACATGCCGCTGACCTCATATTCACATTGTAAAGGCGGGAGGGCTCCAGCCGCAAACATTTTACGTACGACTTCTACTGTGTAGCATCGTTTTGTGATTCCTCAAGCGTTTAGTGCGACGAGAACCCTTCCAGACCCCGGCCTTGGCCTCGTGATTTCTTCCGCGCACCCTCCGAGCATCACCCTCCATGTCGTTCATCTCCAAACAGGCAGGAGGATAAGGGTGGCCCTCACCCGCGCCCCCCCCCCGAAGTTCGACCCTCCCCATGCCGTTCCCCCCCTGCCTGTGCCCCGAGGCCGCTCTTCTTCGCCTCTGCCCCCCCCCCCCGGTGGTCGGGGAAGGTGGTCGGAGAAGATCGGGCGCAGGGTCAGGTCAGATGCCTCTGGGCCACCTGTCGCTCTCGGCGAACCCTGGCTCGATGCCTGCTTGTGCTGTCGCGACCTGCAGCCCCCCTCTGCCGATGCCCTCTTCTCCCCTCCCCATCGGCCCTCCCGCCTCCCGCGTGCGCCCCCCCCCCCCCGCTTTCGTGGCGCACGCCCTGACCCCGCGGATTCGATCAGTCCAGCCCGCGCTCCCAGCGGTCCCGACCCCTTCCCTCCGGGTGCAGTGGGGGCCCCTGCCCAGCAGCACCCCGCTCGCCTCCCAGGGTGCCCCATGGGCTTCTCGGGTCTCGATGGCCTTGCTGTGGCAGGCGCGGCGCTCCCACGCCGAGAGTCGGTGGACGCCCTGGGGTCTCAGGGCTGGGTTTCTCGTGGGAGGTTTCTTGTGGCCTGGCCTCCACTGCAGCTTTTTCGCCCCGGAGCCCTGCTCGACCGGGCCCGACGACCGCGTCCGCCCCGTGCGGCCGAGCCCGGGGGAGCGCGCCAGGTCTCGGACGGCCGCGCCGTCGGAGACCTGGGGCCTCTGCCCTCCCGGCCGCCCCCGACGCCCGCCCTCCTCCTCCTCCTCCTCCTCCTCCTCCTCCTCCTCCTCCTCTCCGACCTGCCCACAGGACACCCTCACCGCATCGCCGACCCGGCAGCGGCCCTGGGCGCTCGGCGGCAGAAGACGGAGCCGGCCCGGCGACGAGGACGAGGCGGCGGCCGCGGCGGCCGAGGCGCAGGCCCCGCAGGAGCCGCGGCGGCCGCGGGCGCCCCGCAGGAGGGGGAGGAGGAGGGGGAGGCGGAGGAGGGGGAGGAGGAGGAGGAGGAGGCGGAGGAGGAGGAGGAGGAGGAGGAGGAGGTGGAGGAGGAGGAGGAGGTAGGAGGAGGAGGAGGAGGAGAGGAGGAGGAGGAGGAGGAGGAGGAGGAGGAGGGGGAGGAGGAGGAGGAGGCTTGGAAGGGGGGGAGGGGGGAGGGGGATTGCGGGGGAGGCAGGAGAGAGCGCGGAGAGGAGTGAGGAGGAGGAGGAGGAGGAGGAGGAAGGAGGTAGGAGGCAGAGGAGGGAGGTAGGAGGGAGGAGGAGGAGGAAGTTGAGGAGGAGGTGCGAGGAGGAGGGGCGAGGGGAGGAGGAGGAGGAGGAGGAGGAGGAGGAGGAGGAGGTGGAGGAGGAGGAGCGAGGAGGAGGAGGAGGAGAGGAGGAGTGGAGGAGGAGGGAGGAAGGAGGAGAAGGAGGAGGAGGAGGAGGAAGGAGGAGCGGAGGAGGAGGAGGAGGCGGAGGAGGTGGAAGAGTGAGGAGGAGGAGGAGGAGGAAGGAGGGGCGGCGGCCGGAGGCAGAGCGGTAGCGGAGGCGGATGGCGCGGAGGAGGAGGAGGAGTGAGGGAGGAGGAGGCGGAGGAGGAGGAGGAGGTGGAGGAGGAGGAGGAGGAGGAGGAGGAGGAGGAGGAGGGGGAGGAGGAGGAGGAGAGAGGAGAGGGAGGAGGGGGGGCGAGGGGGCGGGGGAGGGCGGAGGAGGAGGAGGGAAACAGGAGGAGGAGGACGGAAGGAGGAGGGAGGAGGAGGAGGAGGAGGAGGGCGAGGAGGAGGAGGAGGAGGAGGAGGAGGAGGAGGAGGAGGAGGGGGGGAGGAGAAGGAGGAGGAGGAGGAGGAGCCGCCCCGCCCTCGCCTGATCACCCCCCACCTCCACTCGTCGTGACCAAAGGCATGACGTTTTTTTTTTCTTCTCCTGCTTCTGTTTAATATTAAGTCGGGCCAATCCCTCTACAGGAGGAATATTCAAAAATAGTTAAAACAAATAGCATGGTAGCGATTTTTCGATTATTTTTGACCATGTTTGAATATTAGTTGTCTATTTCTGTGTTTTTCGTCCAACATCCGGCTGTAGGGGTGGACATGCCCGACCTAAGTCTAATCTTGTTATCTGGGGGCCCCCAGCGGGCCCCAGGACGACCGAAAAACGACTCGGGATGACAAACCTGTCCCGGGGAATCAGGCGCACCGATAGGGGGGATAGCCTCAGGGGGGGAAGCGTCGAGCTCGTATCGGCGATACATCGCCGAGAGATCGGCGATAGGCCCCCGATGGTGAGTCCGCACGTTCCTGGGCGGGGTGAGCAATCGGGCCCCGATCGGCGATGCATCCCCGATTCCAGCTCGATGTCTCTCCCCATGGGCCTACAGTCGGCCCGGATTAGTAGGTCGACGCTGCCAGCTCCAGGGTACCCTTGCGTCCTGCGCCCCGCGACACGTGCCTTCTTACACTCCTATGGCGATGCGGCCCTCGGAAGGCTCTTGTGTCCTCTCGCGTGTCCTGTCCAATCAAGGCCGACTGTGTGCCCCTGTCGTTGCCCCTCGTGGGCGATTGCTCGCCAGTTCTGTCTCGGGTACTCCGAAACTGTAAGTTTTGGAACCACCGCAGTGGCGTTCCGCTTCGCTGACGCTGAGCGCAGGACGTGTGCCATCCGTTCTGCCCATCGCAAATCGTGCAACGAGCCCTGCGAGACGGCGAGGCGCTGCATTCGCCACCAGCAGCCCAGACCCCTCGGGTGCCCACGCCGTGCGAGCAGGCCGCCGCGGCGGAGGCCTGGGGATCCCCCCCTCGCCCGGCCTCGCCCCGCCCCGCGCGGCCCCGCCGCGCGCGCTCGGGGCCTCGCCGAGGCCCCCGCGCGGAGGCGTCGGCGTTTTGCACGTACAGTCGGGGCCCTGAAGAAGGAACCCTTTTCGTTGGGGAGGGGCTCGGTGCTCCTTGCTTGTTCTGCGGTGTGCCTTCGGTTCTCCTGAGGTTTCCCATGGGACATCGGAGTTCCACTTATGGGAGAGAGGGGCCTCGTTCCTTATTTAGGGTTCCTTGGGTCAACGCCCCGACTGTATGGCGAGTGTGCGTGAGTGTAGGCACCCTGTCGGCGAGGCCACTGCCAGCTGCCGCGGGCGGGGGCCCGCGCGCGGGCGGCGACGTCCCGGGCCCGCTCGGCGCGGCCGCGCCACGTGGCTCGGTGCGCCGTGTGGGGCCCGAGGATCGCGCCGACGTGGCTCGCTGCGGAGGAGCCGCTGTTCTCCACGCCGATGGCGCCGATGCATCGCCGCTGGCGCCGAGGCGTGGGCGCGATGCGGCGCCACCTTCGACCCCATCCACTCGGTCGGGCCGGACGAAATGGTGGGATAGGGAAACGGGGGGGTTCGAAATCTGCTGCACGCAGCTGGTTTCGGCCCCACCCCCTCCATTCCTCGATACATGGGCGCATCCCGGCGCGGGGAGGCGCCGGGAAAATTAGCTGCGTGAGCTGATTCTCAAGCCCCCCCTTTGCTATCCCCCCCTTTCGCTCGGCCCGATCCGCTCCGGCCCCGTCGGATGCAACTCCTGGGAGGTCAAATTGTTGACGCTTCGCGTATCCCCACCAGCCCATCCAGAAACGATGCTCAGGGGAGTTGAGGTGATCAGGGAAGTCGGGGAGCATGCAGAATAACAAAGGGGGGGGAAGCTGTCACAGACCCCGAGAGGGGGAGGATGGAAGAGGAGTCGTCGTCGTCGTCGTCGTCGTCGTCGTCGGAGGAGGAGGAGGAGGAGGAGGAGGGGGAAGAGGAGGAGGAGGAGGAGGAGGAGGAGGACGGAGAAGGAGGAAGAATCGGAGGAGGAGGATGAGGAGGGGAAGGAGCTTCTTGGGGGTCTTTTGAGGGCCTCTTGGAGGGCTTTTTGGGCGCCTTGGGGCATCTTGGGCGCCTCTTGGGACCCTCTTGAGGCGCTCTGGGGAGCCTTCGGGGCGCTTTTGGGGCCATCTTGGAGGGAGTCGATCAAACAAGAGGGGGGGTTTAATTAGCGCCCCCCCTCGGACGCCCCTAAAATCGCCTCTTGGACCCCTCTTGGAACGCTCTTGGAGTGCTCTTGGGCGCTCTTGGGGCCGTCTTGGGGATCTTTTGGGGCTCTCTTGGGGCCCTCTTGGGCCATCTTGGAGCCATCTCCAGGCCTCGGATGGCCATCGGAAGCGAAAAGGCGAGAAAGCAAAAATCATTGAATTTCCTTAGGTTTTGGGACGATTTTGGCCTCTTCGGGGCCTCCTTGGGGAGCTGTTTGGCCTCTTGGAGTTATCTTGGGGCCGTCTTTGGGCTTCTTGGAACCATCTTAGGAGCCATCTCGAGCGATCTTGCGCTATCTTGAGCCATCTTGGAGCTCATCTTGGTTTCTCTGAGGCGCTCTTGGAGCCGTCTTGGGCCATCTGGGACGCTCTAACTACCCGCGGCCCCCCCACGTCCATCCAGTGAGGGGTTAGGGGGAAAGGCGGTAAACCCTCCCCCAAGGGGAATCGAGGAGGGGTGGAAGAGGATCTGTTCTAGACCACCTACGCCCAGAGGGCTGGTGGGATTCTGATTTTGCCCTGGTCCGAAATCCGGCTTAATCCGGCTTAATCCAACTTAGTCCCGCTTAATCCCGCTCAATTCTGGTTAACCCCGCTTGATCCGAGGCCCACTCCGGCGTAACAGCCCCCCAATGGGGCTTAATCCTCCTTAGCCTTTCCGACGAAAGCCTCCCAGTATTTGCCTCCTAAGACCCCATCCGGGAGGCTTCCAGAGGGAGCCGTCGTACCGATGGCGCCAGTCGCGGCGGGGTCGCCCCCCTCTTCCTCCTCCTCCTCCTCCCCCTCCTCCTCCTCCCCCTCCTCCTCCTCCTCCTCCTCCTCCTCATCCTCCTCCTCCTCCTCCTCCTCCTCCTCCCCCTCCTCCTCCTCCTCCTCCCCACCGTAGCCATTTTGGCTCAAGATGTTTTGTTCCGCAGGGGAACAAGTGGATACCGCTAGTCCGCGGCCAGTTTCCTGTCCTTCCCCTGGTCAGCCCCAGGGCGAGCTCCGAGGTGGTCCGCCCCACCTCGGCGCTTCTCTCGCATTCTTCCTGGCTCGGGGCCGCTCTGCCTCGAGCATCGTGTTCCTGGTCATCGTGTGTGTCGTATCGGCAGGATGGTGCCGCGCCCAGTCGCCGACAAGACTTGGCTGTGCAAGACCTGCATCCACGAGCGCACGGGTGAACCGTTCTTCAATAAGGCTGACCGCACATCATGCTTCTCTTGCAGGCGGCCCAAGAGCAGTTGTTTCAAGGCCTACAAGTCGTCCACCGCCGACCCGAGTGTGCACGCTGCAGGACTCAAGGCTGGTGGCAAGAAGGCAGCTAGCGCGGGCTCGGCACCGTGGGAGATTGCCAAGCAGCTGCGACTGGCGCAGGAGACGATTGCAAAGCTCGAGAAGCAGATCCAGACCAAGCAAGTGCCAATGCCTGATGCCATGGACGTCTCTGAGCCTAAGGCTATGGCAGATGATTTCGATGAAGGTAGGTATCGTGCACGTATCTTGGAGTTGGATAAGGAGATCGCAATGGCCAGCAAAGGGGTTGGCACAGCGTGGGATGTCCTCAAGGAGGCGCTCACAAAAGAACGCAGCGAGCTCCAGAATGAAATTAACAAGCACAAGCCCGCAGCCTCACGCATGTTCGTTGTTGGTAAACAAATTGAGGCGATGGCCAAGCAGATTGCAAAGGCTGAGAAGGACGTTGACGACCAGAAGGCCGTCATCAAGGAACTCCAGGATGTGCTGGGGCAAGCGGAGCAGAAGGTGCTGGACAAGAAGGCCAAACTGCTTGAGCTCCAGACCCAGCACGCCGACCTGGCGCGCCAGAGCTACGTCCCACCTGTGCCCAATGACGACGGGGAGGCTGGGCCGACTGTTCATGCTCTGGGCCTGGACACTACTAAGTTGGGTGAGGTTTTGCGCGCACTCGGTGCTGGAGACAAGACTGATGCCATCGCACACGGCGTGGCCCAAGCACTGCCCCAGATTGTCACGAATGCTCGGTTGCAACCAGTGGGCGCGACTCGACACCATGCAAGTCCTGAGCTGCTGGACAATGAGTCACTTGCTGATGACGAAGCTCCGCTGGTTCCTATCAAGGAAGCTACCGAAGAAGTATTGCGGCCTTACCTGGCGGAGGCGGGTCAGGAGGTCCCCACATCCTTGGAGGAGATGCGTGACGCGGCCAATCGCCTCTGCAAGCTGGAGCAGCATGCCAAGCAGAGGAAAGGGCCAGGCTTCCAGGCTTACTAGGCCAACGAGACTGGTCAACGCTATGATGATGTTCATTACACTGGTAAAGATGACGTACTCCGATTCTAAGATCAAGGGGCAGATCGTCACGGTCAATACCGATGCAGCTGGCCCCCTACTACGTTATGTGGAGCAGGCCACCGATGCGGTGATCTTGGTCCAAGAGCACAAGTCAGATGGCGCAATGCTGCCCAGCCTGCAGTACAAGCTCAAGTGCATGGGCTACCATGGCATTTTCTCGGCGGCCAAGCGTACGTCAGCTGACGGACTCTCAGCGGGCGTTGCGGTCATCACGCCGAGTTTTATCACGATCACGGCGCCACCACTGCTCAAAGACCCTGAGATTGTGCCATCGCGTGCGGTGGCAGCGCAGGTCAACTGGGGCATCAAGAGTGGGCTGGTGGTCATTTCTCTCTACTTGCAGGACTCTGTTGACATGAATGACTATAACCTCATGATTCTACACAAGGTGGCGCAATACGTTGGCCGCCTCAATGCAGCAAATCGTCCGTGGGTCATTGGCGGTGACTTCAATATGTGTCCGAATTTGATTGGGGCTCAGGAGTGGGTGGCACAGACGAATGCGTTGATGATGATCCCATCGCACGTCACATGTCGCACCACCAACTCGACTGAGGGCAAGATTTATGATTATTTTATCGTTCACTCCAAGATGGCCGCTTTGATTGAGCCACCAGATGTGTTGGAGGCCGCAGGACTACCCACGCATGCACCTGTTGTTCTTCCGTTTCGATCTGAGCCCAAGAAGATCTGGCTCAGGGTCCCTGTTGAGCCCAAGCAGTTACCAAAGTTACTCAAGCAAGGTTGTTCGCGATATCCTATGAACTGGGATCGTGTGATGGACACCGTTCTACGTGCTCATGACGACGACACGCTCAAGATGGCTTGGGATGCAGTTGTCACTGGAGTGGAGTTTGAGATGCTCAACAGGTACGACGTGGTTGACTACGAGGCTGCTCCGTACAGAGGCAGGGCAGGCCCGAGGGAAACGAAGTTTGTTGAAGCACACTGGGCCCCCAAGCGTGAGGTGGGAGGCCTTGGGCCGAAAGCCTTAGCTTGGCTGGCTGCGGCCAGATGGGCCAAACATCTCATGAGAGTGCGAGCATTCTGGATTAAGTTGGTGCAGGAAGCTGTTCGTGATGATAGGCGGGTGGGCGAATTCCACCTTCCTGATTACAGCTCGCCCTGGACCAGCAGACAGCCTTCTCTGGTGCCTGCAGCCGCAGTTCCTTTAAGTGATATATTAGATGCAGGCGGCAGCTGGACGACGGTCACCAGCAGGACGAGGACTCAGAGGGCATCAACGAGTGGGTCATGCAGCCTACGCCCTAGGAAGGACGAAACCGCCCCGCGGCGCGCGTCCTTTGCTGATCCGTGCGTACCTGCGGCTCTCAGCTCAGTGACCCCGTGCGGTGGGATCGCTGGAGGGCGTATGGCGCCGTGTACTGCAACTGCGACCAGTGATGTCTCTGCCCCTGGTAGAGGGCCTACGGGTACGACTATGTCGACCGCGTCGGCTGCGTCAGCCTCGAGGCCACGTGAGGATCCAGGGAATCCTGGCAGAACGCACACCAGGAAGCAGCGAGCATCAGCGAGTACGAATCCCATTGGCAGATTGGCTCGTTCGCTAGTTGACACTGACCGCTTCTTGCTCAAGATCGCGGGGCAACAGTACCACATGTTGAGTCACCTGGATGAGGAGACTCAGGGATTCTTTCTTGATGGCATAGCCCTGCTAGGACGCAACGATTTCGAGCAGCAGATATACCGTATTGTCGAGCGTGCTGATGATGTTCACCAGGAGCATAGAAAGAAGGTGGAGGACTGCTGGAGGTCTTGGATCGACATGGCGTTCAAGAAAGGAGCAGGCCCTGCGCATCGCACATCCAAGGTCAAGGCTTTGGAGGTAGCAGTGGCGCACACTGACAGAATGCAGCCGTACCAGATGGCTGACAGGGAAATGGATGTTTGGCGCGAGGTATGGACCTGTCACGGGCAGCGTGAGCCACCATTGCCGAGTGATGCACATACATGGGAGGATCTTCCCCCGCTTCGGCCAGATGATTTGTCCAGGGCAGCTCTTACTTTCAGTTGGACGACGGCCACTGGGCCAACGAGGCTGCACCCTCGCGCATTTTTCTTTCTCTCTGATGCTGGCTTGTTGGCGCTTTGTGCACTTTGCCACACCTGCGAGAGGCTACTGTACTGGCCGTCGCAGAGAATTGTCAATGAGATGGTCAGGCTGGCCAAGCCCGATGGAGGCACGCGTCTGATCACTTTAGTTGAGAGCATAGTACGGTTGTGGGCGCGTGCCAGGCGCCCTATTTCAAGAACATGGATTGTGCAGCATGGGAGCCCGTTCATATGGGGCAACAGGAGGGGACACTCTTCCAGTTATTCCGCGTTTGCACACAACCTAGAGGCGGAGATTGCTGCTTCTCTGGGAGAGAGTTCCGTTACGGTGTTCCTGGATATGTGGAAATGTTTCGAGACTGTGTTGTTCCCTGCATTGATTGAGGAAGCCAGGTGTCTGGGATTCCCTCTTCGTCTATTATGGATGCTAATCAACTCGTACTCACAGCCAAGGGTTATAAAGGCGTTTGGATGTTGGAGCAAGCAGGTAGTGGTGTACCAGGGCATCCTCGCCGGCTGCACCCACGCCACCACCCTCCTCACCATCCTCACCTACAGGGCCCTCATGAAGGTGCACCAGATAGCCCCCAACGTGACCCCGAGAGCGCTTGTGGATGACAGCACGTTCCAATGGGTTGGGCCGTCGGGGGCTTCTTCGGCTGAGTTGTACCTGGGGATCCAGAGCTTCGTCAAGGATTCGGCCAAGTTGGGGCTCTTGCTGCAGGTCAAGAAATCGGGCTGGGTCTCCAACACTAGGAAGGGCCACCAGGGGTTCCGCAAGATGGCCTCAAGGATCAACCTCAAAAGCAAAAAGTGGGTGCGAAATCTTGGGCATGAACTTAGTGGGCCAGTTCCAGTGAGGAAACAAGCTAAGGCTAGGATGAAGGGCTTGCAGGACAGGCTCCCAAGGCTTTTCATGCTCCAGAAGGCGGCTGGCAACAGAGTCACCGCGATCTGGAGAACAGGACTCCTTCCTGCTGCTGCGCACGGCGCGACTGTATCAGGAGTCAGCGACCAGGAGCTTGCCCGTTTACGCTCTGTTGCTGGCATGTTATGTGGCCGATCGACGGCAGTTTCTTCTCTCACTTTATATCTGGCTACGCAGGCTGACGCCAAGTACGACCCAATATACAATGCCACCATGGACCCCCTGAAGGCCTATTGCAGCTTCGTCTGGGACAACAGAGTCTGCCTTGGGAGACTACAGAGGGCCTGGATGAAGGTGGATGAGGGGCTCAAGGATAAGGCCTCCTGGACCTCGGCAAGGGGGCCCATCGCAGTGGTATGGATGACTTTGAGGAGAATAGGATGGGGCATGTATTCCGCCACGGGGATCTACAGCGACCTAGGTCACACGTTTGACCTCCTTCAGCTCTGTCCAAAAGATGTGCTGGAGTTGGTCAGGCAAGGCATCGAGCGCTGGCAAGGCATGCGTATTTTATCACATCACCAGGAGGTATGCTATGGGGATGAGGTATTATGGATGAGAGCAATGAGGAGATGCATTGGTGGAAAGAAGGCAGTGGTCAGGCACCCACGTTTCGCTGGCGCGCTGCGTGCACTGTGGTCCGACTCTATTTGGTCACGGTCTAGACTGGCTGCCAAAGGGTACCAGATCTCCTCTGCCTGCATCTACTGCGCAGCGGAGCAATCGACCATCGGACACGAGTTCTTTTGCTGCCCAAGTTTTTACGATGACCTGCCTGAGGAGCCCGCTCTCGACTGGGACACTGATATGCAGTACACATATGATATGTTAAGGGAGCTCGGACAGAAGGCCCTTGGAGAGCCCGACTGGGATTGTCTGGCCACGGCAGTAGGCATACCAGTGAGCCCCCTCATCCCACCGTATGTGGAATACATGTTACAGTACGTATGCTGGGGTGACTGGGAGTCCGACAGAAGATCCTGGAGCTCATTGGTGTTCTCTGATGGTTCGGGGCTGGCCCCTGCGTGGCCTGAGATTCGTCGATGCGGGTGGTCATTCGTCGTCATGGGGGACAATGGGCTACCTGTACGTGCTGCGTATGGGCCCCTCGAGGGTCCGATACAAACGGTCGGGAGGGCGGAGCGTATGGCTTTCCTCATGGCACTCAGGCTGCTACCTGCTGTGGACCTACTGGTGACAGATCTCCAGAGTCTTGCAGCAGAAGTGAACTCCTGGCACCACGACCAGGAAGATGCGAATTCGACGTACGCAGACATCTGGAGGCACATCTTTCATGCAGCCGACGACCAGCGTCGGCCCGGCGCTTGCTGGACGCCTGCGCATATCACGATCGAGAGTTACCTGGAGGTACACTTCGGCACCCTCCCGTTTGAATTTCTGCTTGGGAACATGTGGGCGGATTTTTTCGCCAGGGAGGGGGCCAACATGCGCGCAGTACACAAATCGACGGTCCAAATGTTCGAGGCCAGGCTGAGCCAAGAGAAGATGAATGCTAAGTTCTTCTCCTGGGCGGCGGCCAAGCTCATCACCAGGGACTCCACCAGCAGTAGACCCGAGAGGCTCAAGTTAGGGGGCCCTCCAATTCCTGTACAGCATGTAGGAATAAGAGTGCATGAGGTGGTCATCCGCAGCCCTGGGGTCTGGCAGTGCAAGAAATGTTTGGCCACGGCTAGGACCCCAGCCAGTTTGTTGAAACTCGTTGCGGGAACCAGTAATTATGCTAAGTGTGAGCCTACGGAGCAACAAAAGCTTCAGGCCCGAAATGATGTTGTATTGCAGCGTGCATTGCCTTACAGGAGTGAGGCGGTCAGCGTTGCCCTAGATCTGGCGCAGGCGCTCAGCCCACCCGATGACCCCGTCGTTCCTGGTCCGTCGGGGGCTCAGCAGCCTTGTGCAGACGACATAGTTGAGATAGATGGGCACCGAATTCTCTCGAATCTCGGCGCTATGGTTTGCACATTGTGTGGGTCGTACCAGCTGAACGCTGGACGTGCGGGGCACTCTAGGCTTGGAGGTTGCTGTCTGGGCCCTTCTCAGCACCCCCCCACACTGTATAAGCAGAGGCATGCTATTAAGGCCATTAAGGCGGGTAAGAACCCCAAGAATGGCCAGCCTTTCAAAACTTTATGATGAGTTTTGGCCTGCTCTGTTTCCCGTTGCGTTTTCCCCTGGGAATCCACGGTAAACGAGCTGGGCCCAAATGATGGCCCATGCTCCCGTAGTTGGTTGCATGACAGGTCATCCGAGGCGTCCTCCTCCTCCTCCTCCTCCTCCTCCTCCTCCTCCTCCTCCTCCTCCTCCTCCTCCTCCTCCTCCTCCTCCTCCTCCTCCTCCTCCCCCCCCTCTGGGAGGCGGCGCCTGCGCTCCCCCCCCCCCCCTTCCGTGTGCTTGGCCGTGGGCGGCGTGCCTCGGTCCGGGGCCCAGGGTGGCCCGGCCAGGGCCAGGGCCGGCGGCGGCGTGTGTCCAGCGTGCTGCGTGAGTGAGGCGGGAATAGGGGAACAAAGAGTGACATGTCGGGCGAATAGAATTATGCACATGCACCGATCCTGGCAAGGCCCATCCTTGACCCAGGATCGGTGCATATGCCTTCCTGGCCAAGGCAGGAGGGCGTATGCACCGATCGTTGGCTCAGGATGGGTCTGGCCAGATTCGGTGCATGTGCATAGTTCTCTTTCCTCTAACATGAATATAACAATCGCCATCAACCAAACCACCTCAACCCAACCCGAAGGCTTGAATTTGCCCTCCATTTCCAGTGTGGGGGGGGGGATCGGGGAACATCGAAGAAACACCTGGTCCCCGTACCCCCCCCAACCCGAAATTCGGGTCAAATTCGTGTCTTCGGGTTAGGTTGGGGTCGTCTGGTAGGTAGTCAAAACACTCGGAGGTAGGTAGTCAAAACACTCGGAGGTCCGCGCGGATTTCTCTGATCCGCGCTGGGGCCCCCCGGCGGCGCCTCCGGCGCCGCCCCCTGGCGCGCTCCGCGCGCCAGGGAGGGGGGTCAGCGCCGATCCGAGAAATCCGCGCGGACCTCCGAGTTCTTATGTTTATGCCACTTTGGGTCCCCCTAGGGAAGGTGGAGGCCGAGGTTAGCTGGTGCTCGCGGCCGGCTGCGTGCTCGGGGAAGGAGACCATGCGCGGCGTAGACAGGGCTTCGGATCTCGCAGGAGAGGAGGAGGAGGTAGGAGGAGGAGGAGGGGAGGAGGAGGAGGAGGGGGAGGGAGGGAGGGGGAGGTGGGGGGGAGGGGAGGAGGGAGGAGGAGGAGGAGGAGGAGGAGGAGGAGGAGAGGAGGAGGAGGAGGGAGGAGGAGGAGGAGGAGGAGGAGGAGGAGGAGGATGAGGAGGACGAGGAGGAGGAGGAGGAGGAGGAGGAGGAGGAGGAGGAGGAGGAGGAGGAGGAGGAGGACCAGTGCAAACCCAAGAGTCATCAACGATTGGAATTAACCCTCCCTCCAAGCTCCTTCCTCTTCATAGGCTCCTATAGCGCAACCTGTCTGCTGCGCCTTGACGATCCGAATCGCGCTAGAGGGCCATTCTTCAAATTTCAACAGCGAATCAACATGACTGTTGCGCCCGTATGATCCTGAATCCTTCCCAAACGCCATTTCTGGTGCGTTGATCATGGGAACCAGTGAAACTCTTGCAAATTTTTAAAACGAATGTGCGCGGCGCTAAGGCGAGAGCTGCATTTTGCAAAGGAACCGCCCTCAATCCGTGAAGCTATTGAAATTTGTTGTAAACGAATGTGCGCGGCGCTAAGGCGAGAGCCGCATTTTGAAAACCACCCGCCCTCAATCCGTGAAAGGATTGCAATGTTTTAAACGAATGTGCGCGGCGCTAAGGCGAGAGCCGCATTTTGAAAACCACCCGCCCTCAACCCGTGAAACTTTTGCAAACTTTTGAAACGAATGTGCGCGGCCCTAAGGCGAGAGCCACATTTTGAAAACCACCCGCCCTCAATCCGTGAAACTCTGCACATTTTTGAAGAGAATGTGCGCGTCGCTAAGGCGAGAGCCACATTTTGAAAACCACCCGCCCTCAACCTGTGAAGCTCTTGCAAATTTTCAAAAAGACTGTGCGCCGCGGTAAGGCGAGAGCCATATTTTGAAAGCGACCCGCCCTTCAACTGTGAAAACTGTTGTCATTTTTTAGCATCAGAATCATAAATGGTAAGGAAATCTCAGGCGAAACGCCCGGCCCGCCCTAAAAACTGGCACCGGGGCGCGACAGGGAGGAGTTATTATCTATAAGGAGAAGGAATGGAGGAGGAGGAAGGAGGAGGAGGAAGAGGAGGAGGAGTAGGCGCTGTAGGAGGAGGATGGAGGAGGAGGAGGAGGAGGCGGGAGGAGGAGGAGGAGAGGAGGAGGAGAGGAGGAGGAGGAGGAGAAGAGGGAGGAGGAGGGAGGAGGAGGAGAGAGGAGAGGGAGGAGGAGGAGGAGGAGGAGGAGGAGGAGGAGGAGGAGGAGGAGGAGGAGGGAGGAGGAGGAGGATAGAGGATGGAGAAGAGAGGAGAGAGGGGGTGGAGGAGGAGGAGGAGGAGGAGGAGGAGGAGGAGGAGGAGGAGGAGGAGGAGGAGGACTGCAGACCCAAGACGTATCAACGAGGTAGCAACACCCCCTCCTTCCGAGGTCTCCCTACACAGGTCCTTAGAGGTCTTTGTTTTCACTGCGGCGAGTGCCACATCGGAAGACAGCCGTCTGATAATCTTCAACCGTGCCGAAACATTATTCCTAGGACTTCGACGCCGCGAATCAGTCCGATAGTTGCGCCAGGACAGTCCGACATCGTGACAGAACACCATTTCTGGGACTTCAACATCGCGAATCAACGTGGTTGTTGGTCCTGACAATCTTACATCGCGCCAGAACACCATTCCTGGGACTTCAACTATACGAACCCGTACACATGTTGCAAACGTTTAGTACGAATGTGCGCGGCACTAAGGCGAGCCACATTCTGAAAATGAGCCGCCATGCATTCTGTTGCAACATTTGAATCAGGAGGAACAGAAACACACAGACACAATGAATCGTCGATTCCCCAGAGAACATGCGAAACTATGGGAAGTGGGGGGAAGGCAGACACCCAGAACATATGGGACAGTATGGGGAATCTTCTTATGTGTGTGTACTTGTTTGTGTGTCCTGGGGCCCCTTCATTGACGCAAATGTGCGCGGCCAGAAGGCGGGAGCCGCTTCATGAAAACGGCCCGCCCTCCACCCGTGGAACTGTTGCACGCTGGTAGGACTAAGGTGCGCGACGCTGGGGCGAGAGGCACGTTTGACAACGGCCCGCAGATTTGTGAAGCGGTCGCAAACTTTCACGCCGAACGCGCGCGGCGCTACGGCATTGCAGTAAGGGGTCTTGAAGAAGGAACCCTTGTCGTTGGGGAGGGGCTCCGTGCTCCTTGATTGTTTCACCACAGCTTGCCTCAGGTTTTCCCACGGTTTTCGGTGGGGAATCGAAGCTTCACTTATGGGAAAGGAGGGGCCTCGTTCCTTATCTAGGGTTCCTTAGGTCAACGCCCCGACTGTAGCCACATCAACAAAAAACGGCCCGCTCTCCATCCGTCAAGCTGTTGCACATTTCAAGCTTCATGACCACCACTGGTGAGGGAGTCTCGGGAGAAGGGAGGAGGGAGGAGGGAGGAGGGAGGAGGGAGGGGGGAAAAGCCTGGCCCCCCCTACCGACCCGTTTCGGGGTGCGAGAGGGAGGAGTTGTTCTACGGAGGAGGGAAGGGGGGGGAGGAGGAGCAGGATGGTGGGGAAGGCATGCAGGGGAGGAGGATCTAGGATGGAGGATTGAAGATAGGGGACGGAGGAGGACAACGAGGAGGAGGAGGAGGAGGAGCAGGGGGAGGAGGAGAGAAGCAGGAGGAGGAGGAGGATGAGGATGAGGAGAGGAGGAGGACGAGGAGGAGGAGGAGGAGAGGATGAGGAGGAGGAGGAGGAGGAGGAGGAGAGAGGAGGAGGAGTTGCGGAGCGAGGCTCCGGGCGCGAGGAGGTTCAGGGTCTTTGTTTTTTTTGGCGTTTCTTTTTAGGGCCCGCCCCCCCCCCCCCCCTCCAGACCGCCTTGAGTCATGAAATAAGTCGCGACGGAAGGTTTTCGGCCATCTTCGTCCTCTGCAGGGGCCCTTGCTGGGCCCTGAGGCCGTCAAGAAACGATTCGGGATGAGCATGCGGTCTTGAGGAATGGTTCAAGACTTCAGCAGTTCATGTTGACAGAAGATCGCGACGTCGGGGGTATGGGGCCTCCTCTGTTCCACACCCTTCTGGGTGCCCGCCGGCCTTGCTCGCCTTGCGGCGCCCCCCCGCGTGAAATTGGCTACTCGTGAGAGCGACCTCTCTCGCCGGAGTGCCCCCTTGGTGCGCACCAGGGGTCGGTCTAACAGGTGTTTTGGCGCTTTCGTGGACCGTCTTCGTTTCGACTCCGTTCTGCAGCAAGGGGGCGGACATAGCGAGGGAAAACGAAGACAGCACGAAAACGAGCAGCACTGTCTAGGGTGATCCCTGCGCGACCCTTCTCGCTGGAGTGCCCCCCTGGTGCGCACCAGCAGCGGCCTTCCTCCCGCGGGGGCGGCCCCCGGGGGGGTAGGCCTCCTGCCCTGACGCGTCGCTGGGCGAATTGGCCGTCCTCGCTTTGCGAGAGGGCGCCGCGGCCGTCGTCTCTGCGGGTCCGGGCCCGTCGGTTTCGGTCCTGGGTCGTTTTCGCTGAAGGGTGGTTTACTAAAGTTGAGTCGGGCCTGTCCCTCTACAGGAGGAATATTCAAACATAGTAAAAAAAATCGTCGGGGGACCCTTTTCGTTTTTTTTTTTTCCATCTTGCAGCAATTGTTGGGTATTTCTTATGTTTCGTCAGAAAAATCCCCCTGTATAGGAGGACAGGCCCGACTCAATACTGAAGGGAGGTTGGTCCACCGCCGGGCCTCGACCGTTTCCAGGGGGGCCAGGCTTCCGCCCCGGCTGCACTCCTGAGGGCCCCGCGGGGGCCCGAGGGCGGGGCCCCTCGGAGGCCGGAGTTAACGGAGCCGAGGAGCAGCGCCCGCTAGGCCGCCATGGCCGTGGGGAGGAGGGAGGCGCCTCCCTCGCCGCGGGCCCTCGGCCCCAGACATGCTCGCTCCCCAGACCCCCTCGAGTCGTGACAAAAATCACGACGGGAGGTTTTTCGCTATTTTCGGCCTCTGAGGGCCCTTACCGGGCCTCGGGACCGTCAAAAAACGACTCGGGATGAAAAACCGGTCCCGGGGAATGGGTCTGGACCTCTGGGGGTCGCGTCATGAAAAAATCATGACGTCGGGGGTCTGGGTCCGTTAAATCATCGGGACGGGAGGTTTTTGCCCATCTTCGACCCTCGGGGGCCCTCGCCGGGCCCCGGGGCCGTCCAAAGACGACTGCGGATGAGGAACCGGTCCCGGGCCGTCCTGAAAAGATCAGGACGTCGCATGTTTGGGGCCATCTCGGCCGCATCCCCCCCCCCCCGGAGCTCCGACGTCGTGCTCTCTTCGCGGCAGGCAGCCCTGGAGGTTCTAGACTCCGAGGCGGGACTTTATACATGACCACCGCCTGTAGGGCCAGTTTTCTGAGCCTCGGCAGGCGGTGGATGTGGACATCTTCGGGCCCTCAGGGGCCGATACATATATATATATATATATATATGTATGTATATATATAATTATATATATATATATATATATATATCCATATTCACCGCCCGCCGGGGCACTAGGACGTCGGCTCCCAGGCGGTGGATGTGGATAAATCCCCGCCTCGCATGGACCCCTCCCCCCGGGCTGTTTCTTGTTGGCCCCGGAGCCCAGGGACGGCCCCGTGGAGGCCGCAGCGGGCCAAAGACGTCCCCGCGGCGAGTGCCTCCACGGCGCGAGGCTGCCGGGGGAGAGCGGCGCGCGGGGTGGGGGGGTCGGAGGGGCCTCGGGGGGGGGGGGGCCCTCGTCGTTCGGGGGCTGCCAAGGAGGGGGGTGAGGGCTCGGGGTGTGTGTGGATATCGTGGCGGTGGCCATGATCTTTCCCCAGATTTCTTTTGGCATCGCTGGGTCGTGTGCACTTGTCTCGGCGGGGATGATTAAGGAGCATCCTGGATCATCCTGCGAAAAAGCCACGCACGAAACCGAAAAAAGCACAGGGAATGGACGTCCGAGCGATGGCCAGCAGTTTCATTGCGCCTCTTCTTATTTCAGTACGCCCCCCCCCCCTGGGCCGCGCACGTGCCGCCGGGCATGATTTGCAGCCCCCCCCCTCTTGGACGCCCCCCCTCTTGGCCGTCCCCGGGTCGTGCCCCACCCCCCCCGGTGGGCTGCAGGCCCCGATGCCCCGCCGCGAGCGCGCGCGCGCGAGCGCCCCGGGGGGAGGACGCGTGGTCCACCTTCTCCTCGGCGCTGACTGGCAGGCCCGGGGGCGCTCCGGGAGCCGCCAGGGTGTCGCCGTGATCAAGGCTCAAGTCGGGGATGTCTCCCTCTACAGGAGGAAAGTTCGCAAATAGTAAAAAACAGTCTGCGGACGATGTTGTCGATTTTTACTGTTTTAATTTTTTCCTCCCAAATCCGCCTGTAGGAGGAGATGCTCGACTTAATCTAGGCCTCCTAATTGGGAGCCGAGCAGATGGGGTCGGGCATCGCCGATGCATCGCCGATGCGGCTCAATGTGGGGCCCGATTTTCTCTGCGCCGACGTCGCTCGGGCCTCATTTGGGAGGCCTCTGCATGAGGCAGACCCTGGCATGCTCGACTCCTGGGCATCTGGAGGGCCTCGCCAGGCCCTAGGTCCGTCGAATAACGACTCGTGATGAAAGACTGGTCCTGGGGAAAGGGTCGGGACTTCAGGGACCCCCGTATTGAACTTCCTCACGCTTCGCGTATCCCCACCAGCTGTAGTTGCGCGTGTTCGGACGGCGCGCGGTTGGACCGCGACGCTCGCGGAAAAAAACAGAGTATCCCCACCAGCCCATTGAGAAATCCTGCTCATGAGAATTGACGGGACAAGGGACGAAGAGACACATATACTGAAACAAGGTGGGCAACCAGGGTTAACAGAGAGATTTTTGGGGGCAAGGGGTTGGCCTTGGAGGGCCTCTTCGGGCCATCCCTGGGGCCCGCGTGGGGGCGGGGGAAGAAGGAGGAGGATAAGTAGGAGGAGGAGGAGGAGGCGGAGGAGGAGGAGGAGGAGGAAGAAGACGACGACGACAACGACGGCGATGAAGATGACTACGACGACGACGACGACCAAGACGACGACGATGACTACCACCACCACCACGATGGCGGCGGCGACGACGACAACGACGACGACGAGGAAACTGGAGGAAGACGAGGGAAAGGCCAAGGAAGGCGATGAGGGCAAGGGCGAGGAGGAGGAGGAGGAGGAGGCGGAGCAGGCGGAGGCGGAGGAGGAGGAGGAGGAGAAGGAGGAGAAGGAGGAGAAGGAGGAGGAGGAGGAGCAGGATGATGATGATGATGATGATGATGATGATGATGATGAGGAGGAGGAGGAGGAGGAGGAGGAGGAGGAGGAGGAGGAGGAGGAGGAGGAGCAGGAGGCGGACAACGGGGACGAGGACAGCGCCCTCAAAATTGCTTCTTGGAGCCCTGGGGGACTCCTTTGGGGGATCTTGGGTCCTCTTGGGACTCTTTTAGGGGGTCTAGGGGCCCTCTTGGGGCTCTCTTGGAGCCTTCTTGGGGGTCCTTTGGGAGCCCTGGCCTCTTGGGGCCATCTTGGAGGCAATCGATCAACGGGGGGGGTTCAAATTTCCCCCCTGGGGCCATCATCATCGCCTCTTGGGGCGCTCTTGGGACGCTCTCGGGGCGATCTTGGGCGCTCTTGGGGCCGTTTGGGGGGCCTCTTGGGGAATTCTGGAGGCCTCAGAAGCGCATCGGAAGCAACAAGTGCAAACATACTTGTAGTATACTTGTTCCTCCGGTTTTTGTAGGATTTTGGCTTCTGGGGGGGCTCCTAAGGGGGTTCCGAGAGCACTCGGAACCGTCTTGTGGCCCTCGTCGGGCCTCTCGGAGGTATGTCGAACGCTATCTTGAACCATCTTCGGCTATCTTGAGCCGCCTCTTAGGCCAACTTGGAGCATCCGATGCCCTCTTGGAGCCATCTTGTGCCACCTTGGACGCTCTAACCGCTCCGTCCGTCCCCCTGCCTAGATCCCTGGGATGGGAGGGGGAAAGCACTCCTCCCTGATTGGAAGATCGTTATTGGAAGAGGAAATACAGACCTCGTTGGACCACCTTCGCCCAACAGGGCTGGTGGGAGTATCCTGGCGAAGGGCCCGACCAGATGCAGTTGTGAGGAAAGCAGTTGTAACGCAGTCGTGAGGATCGTGCTTGGATGTGGACGTGTGGCCAGAGTGGAAGTGTGACGTGCTTGGATGGGGCCAGGAAGCGAGGGGGACGTGTGCAGAAGTGGGCGCGCCGCCCCGCATGGGGCGGGTGCCTCTGGGGCCTTCGGCGGAGCTCCCAATGGGGGCCCCGAAGCGCGTGGGGGTGTGCCGGAGCGGGCGCAGCGCCAGCCTGCGGGCGGTGCCGCTGGGGCCTTCGGTGGATTTCCCCACGGGGCCACGAGGCGGGCGAGGGGCGTGCCGGATCGGGCGCCGGGCCGCCGTGGGATCGCAGTCACTGGGGCTTCCGCTCGAGCTCCCCACGGGGCCACGAAGGGGGCGCGGAGGGGGCCCCCGAGTCGCGGCAGGGCCGCCACGCGAGCGCAGCCAGTGGGGCCTCAGGTGGAGCCCCCTGTTCTGGGGCTGCGAATTGTGTGGAGGGGTGTGCCGAGTCGGGGGCGGGTGCGCCATGCGAGCGCAGCCACTGGCAGCCGCTGGGGCCCGCGGTGGAGCTCCCTACGGGACCACGAAACCTGCGAGGGATGTGCCGAGTCAGGGGCGGGTGCGCCATGCGAGCGCAGCCGCTGGGGCATTCGGTGGAGCGACCACTGGGGCGCTGCAACGTGTGAGGGGTGTGCCGAATCGGGGGCGGGTGCGCCACGCGAACGCAGCCACTGGGGCTCTCGGTGGCGCTCCCCACGGGGCCACGAAGCGTTTGAGGGCCGTGCCGGATCGGGGGCGGAAGCGTCACCCGAGCGCAGCCTGTGGGGCCTCAGGTGGAGCCCCCTTTCTGGGGCTGCGAAACGCGCGAGGGGTGTGCCGAATCGGGGGCGGGTGCGCCACGCGAACGCAGCCAGTGGGGCTCTCGGTGGCGCTTCCCATGGGGCCACGAAGCGTTTGAGGGCCGTGCTGGATAAGTTGCGGATAAGCCATGCGAGCGCAGCCACTGGGGCCTTCGGTGGAGCTCCCTATGGGCCACGAAGCGTGTGAGGGCTGTGTCGAATCGGATGCGGGCGCGGGTACGCCACGCGAACGCAGCCACGGGCCTTCGGAGGAGCTCCATATAGGGCTACGAGACGCGTGAGGGGTGTGCCGAATCGGGTGCGGGTGCGCCACGCGAACGCAGCCACTGGGGCTCTCGGTGGAGCTCCCCATGGGGCCACGAGGCAGGTGAGGGGTGTGCCGAATCGCGTGCGGGTGCGCCACGCGAACGCAGCCACTGGGGCCTTCGGGGGAATTCCCAGAGCGCCACGAAGCACGTAAGGGGTCTGACACAGGAGGGTTGGGAAGATGATCGTGATAACGATGGCGATGATGACGATGATGATGAGGTGATGGCCATGATGATGCTGACGATGATGTTGGCGATAAGGACGCGCGGAGAGGCAGGCATGGTAGGAGGAAGGAGGAGAGGAGGAGGAGCAGGAGGAGGAGGAGGAGGAGGACGAGGAGCAGGAGGAGGAGGAGGAGGAGGAGGAGGAGAAGGAGGAGGAGGGAGACGCGGGGCGCGGTCACTTCAAAGCGAGGACCCGACACCACAGGATGGCTGGGACCAATCGAGACCTCGCATGTCTGTGTCAGCTTCATCACAACCTCTATCGGCGTCGCCGGCGTCGTCCCCGCAGTCGTCAGGAACGTCGTCCTCGTCGTTGTCGCCGTTGCCGTCGCCGTTGCCGTCGCCGTCGCCAAGATCGTCATGGCCATCTCTTCTCCTGCAGGTGCCCGTACGCTCGCCGAGAACGGACGAACGAACGAAGCGGCCGCACGCAGAAACCGCGCGCGGGCAAGACGCCTGGCGAGCGTGCGAGCAGCGCCAAACGCGTCAGCTGCCGAGAGCATGGCCCAATCAGTTTTTTTTTCCGACGAGTTGCGGGTGAGTGGATGGAATGTTCGCACGAGAGACTCGAAGAACAGCAACAACTGCATAGACATTAGCTTTCGACGCTCCGCGCGGATTTCTTGGAGCGGCGCATGGGCCCCGCCCCCCCGGCGGCCCCTCCAGCGCCGGCACCTGGCGCGCTCCGCGCGCCAGGGAGGGGGGTGCAGCGCAGATCCAAGAAATCCGCGCCGACCGTCGAAAGTTTATGTTTGTGGCGTTTTTTCTTCTACCATCAGTTTTTCAGGATCTCGAGGCCCTCCCAGGGCCCCCGACCGTCAGATATCGATCTAGGATGACGAGCTGGTCCAGGGAAGAGGGCCCGTGGGTCCATGACCCGTTCCCCTCAGGGTCCCGTGCCTGCTGTGCCAGGGACGGAACGGGGGTGACGCGGTGGAGGGGGCGGGCTTCCGAGGAGGGGGGTCCTCTCAGAAGGCAGGGGCCTCCTTAGAAAGGGCCCAGGATCTTCCCAGAAGACTTCCGAGAAGCCGTGAGGCCCCCCCCAGTAAGGCTACCAGCCTCGCTAGACTTGAGTCGGGCCTGTCCCTCCACAGGCGGAATATTCAGACATAGTAGAAACATAGTCTGGGGACGATTTCGAATCTTTTTGGTTAGGTTTCGAGTTTTTTTTTGCCAGTGTGAGTTTTTCCGTCCAAATCCGCCTGTAGGAGGACATGCCCGGTAGGTTCGTGTCGTGTCGACCGGCGGCGACCCCGCCAGCGGCGTTCAACGTTGAACGCCGCGGGCGACCCAGAATCGGTCGATGTGGAACGATTTGGACCTTTCGGAAACGGCCGATCGTTCGAGGTTGAACGATCCCCGCGGCGTCGAATACCAACGCCGAAGTCGGCACGACACGAACCGTCGCCTACTGATGTTAGACGCACAGGCCTTCTTTGCCTTCTCAGGAGGCCGCCGCCCTCGTCCGCGCCGCCAGGCAGAGGAGCGCTCCGGGAGCGGGCCCGCCCTCGGCGACAGGCCGGCGGAGGCCGCCTGTCGTGCAGAGCGGGAGCGGCTCCGTCGGCGGCAGATTGTGTACCCGAAACGTCGTGATCTCAACGGGCGCGACGAGCGGTGTAACAGGAGGAGGGGGAGGAGGAGGAGGAGGAGGAGGAGGAGGAGGAGGAGGAGGAGGAGGGGGAGGAGGGGGAGGAGGAGGAGGAGGAGGAGGAGGTCTCCTGGGCCAGCGTGCGGAGGTCCTTCTCCAGCTGCGTTGCAGGTCTCCTCCTTTTTCGCAGCGCCTCCTCGGCCTCGCCAAAACTGCCGCCGTCGCCGCTGTGGGCTGAGCTCGCGCGGGGGGCAGCTGGGCCTCTGCCTTCTGCTTCCCGAACCTGGCTTGCTCGACCTCCCTTGAAAGGGGCTTGGAGGGCAACGGCTTCTGGTCGTGGACCTGCTTGCGTTTCCCGTCGATCTTGGTCCAGACAGCCGTTGTCTGCGTCTTAAAGCCACTCGATGTGCTTCTAAAGACTCTGAATCTCTTCTTTGAGAGCTCGTCGTCGTCGCTGGGGACCTCCACAACGGCATCCAGAGGTTCGCCGTTCTTGAGCTTCTTGTTTTCCTCCCCCAACTTCCGAAGCTTCGCGGCCATCAGTTGAAGCCCCTTGCTGTCAGAGGTGTTGGTGGACTTGGCATGCTTAGCGGTTCGTTGAGAGGTCGATTGCAGTTGTAGGCCGCTCCCTTGTGGATCTGGCACTTGAAGCACCTTTCTATTGAGCCCCAGTTAATGAGGGGGGCAGCAACATCGCCACGACAAGTGCAGAACTTGGACGTCCAAACGGGTTCTCAGTAGCCTGCCACGGAGCTCTGGGCGCCACATGCTTGCACAGAGCGCTCATCAGATGCTGAGACCGTCGCCAGCACCGCCTTGGAAGACGGCTGGTGAGGCAGAACGACTGGAAGACTGAAATGAAAGCGCGGGGGCTTCGAGCCGCCCCCTTGGCTGCACACAAAGCTCCAAGCGTCAGGGACGCACGTCTCGGGCTTGAGCCACGATGGCTGCGGAAAGAGGAGGAGGAGGAGGAGGAGGAGGAGGAGGAGGAGGAGGAGAAGGAGGAGGAGGGGGAGGAGGAGCAGGAGGAGGAGGAGGTGGAGATGGAGGAGGAGGTTCAGAGGATCGAGTGCAGAGGATAGAGGCTGGGATGACCATGGGGGAGGAGGCTCGAGGAGGCCTCGCCCTGCCCGCCCGGGAGCGGCCGCCGCGCCGCGCGCGCGCGCGGCTCCTCGCGCCGCGCGCGGCGCGCGGGGCCCGCCCCCCCCCCCCCCCCCCGGGGCGCCCCCGGCGGCCCCAGGCGCACCCCGGAGCCCGAGCCCCCGCCGCCTCCGCCGCCCTCGAGGCGCGCCCGCGCGCCCGGGGGGGGGTTCGGCGGCAGCTCCTGGGAGGGCAAATTCTGATCTATAGCCCTGGTCCGAAATCCGGTTCAGTCCGGCCTAATCCCGCTCAATCTGGCCTCATCCCGTTTAATCCCGCTTAATCCCGCTAATCCGGCTTAATCCCGCTAATCCGGCTTAATCCCCTTTAATCAAGGGTAATCCGGCTTAATGCCGCTTAATCAGGCTCCATCCGGCTGAATCCCGCTCAATCCGGCTGACTCCCGTTCAATCCCGCTCAATCCGCCCTCGAGGCGCTCCCGCAGCCGGGGAGCTTCGGATGCAGCTCCTCGGGTCAGAAGGCGAAGACCCACCCCCCCACCCCCAGTCCCGCCGCCCATTCCCCGACCGGCGATTCGAGGGGCCGGGACTGGGGGTGGGGGTGGGTTTTCTCCATTCCTGGACCCCGAACGCCCACCCCCATCCCCAGTCCCGACTCCTTGAATCGCGGGTCTGGGGATGGAGTCGGGACTGGGGGTGGGGGTGGGTTTTCGCCTTCTCATGGGAGGTAAAATTCTGATCTAGCCCTGGTCCGAAATCAGGCTTAATCTGGCTCTATCCCGCTCAATCTGGCTCAATCCCGTTTAAACCCGCTCAATCCGGCTTAATCCGGCTTTCTCCGAGGCCCATTCCAGCGTAACAGCTCCCGAATGGGGCTTCATCCTCCTTACTTTTTTCCGACGAAAGCCTTCCAGTAGTTGCCTCCTACGGGAGTCAGATGCTCGTTTCGGGGACCCTCTTGGGGCCACCTCACGGATCTGTTCGACTCCCGTTCGACCCCACTTCGACTCAAGTTCGACTCGAGTTCGACTCCAGTTCGGCTCAGGTTCGACTCAGGTTCGACTCAGGTTCGACTCAAGGTCGACTCAAATCGGCGGACGTTCGACGCAGCTTCGATGCACGAGTGGAGCGAGTGTCTCCAGGAAGGTCCCCAGAATGAGCACTCCAAGGGGAGGGCCAGGGGTCGACCTAAACGGTGTTCTGGCGATTTCTTGGGCCGTGTTCGTTGCCATGTCGTGTTGCAACAGAAAGGCGGATGGAAGGCACAACGAGGGAAGACGAAAACATAACGAAAACGAGCAACACTGTTGAGGGCGGCCCGTGGGCGGGTGGGAGGGTGGGAGGGCCAGTCGAAGCAGCGTTCAGTCGGGCCTGTCCCTCTACAGGGGGGATAATTATGCAAAGCTAGTAAAAAGAAAGGGTCGGGAGACGATTGTCTGACTTTCTTTGAGTGTTTTTGCTAGACTATCTTTTATCTGGGGGGTATTTTGTGAGTCTTTTATTTTTCGTCCACGATCCGCCAGTAGTCAAGGGCGCAAAAAACGCCCCTACCCTGGTTTACTAGGCGCTGTGCGCTGAACCTCCTGTGGGCTGACAGGGTAAACCCTGCGTGATGTGCCGCGTCCTGGCGGCTCTAGGCTTTGGGGGTTCCCAGGAGGTTTACAGACCACGCACTTGTAACCCAGGGTAGGGTCGTTTTTTCATCCCTCAATGTAGGGGGACACGCCCGACTTGAAGACAGCGGCGGCCCGCCCGCGCGCTTGGCGCCCTCTCCGGGCCTCCCGGGGGCGGGCCTCCTCGCCGCCGCGGCCGGGGCCCTCCTCGAGGCGCGGGCGGGCAGGGGGGACCCCGGGGGAGGCGTCGAGGGACCTCGCTTTTTGGGAGCGCGCGTGGCCCAGGCGGGGGAGCTCCCGTGGTCTCGGCTGGCGTTCTGCCCTGATGGGGGGGAGGCGGAGGAGGAGGTGGGGGAGGAGGCGGGGAAAGGAGGAGGAGGAGGTGGAGGAGGAGGCGGAGGAGGAGGAGGAGGAGGGAGGAGGGAGGAGGAGGAGGAGGAGGAGGATGAGGAGCAGGAGGAGGAGGAGGAGGAGGAGGAGGAGGAGGAGTGAGGAGGAGGACGAGGAGGGAGGAGGAGGAGAGAGAGAGGAGGAGGAGGAGGAGGAGGAGGAGGAGGAGGAGGAGGAGGAGGAGGAGGAGGACCAGTGTAAACTCAAGAGTCATCAGCGATGTTGGAATAGACCCTCCCCAATGTCCCTCTTCACAGGCCCCTACAAGGGTTCAATTCCACTGAGGAGCTGCCTCGTTGGAAGACAACCTAACCTGACTGTTGCGTTTTGACGATCCTGGATCCTGCCAGAAAACCATCATTGTTGGGACTTCAACATCGCGAGTCAACGCAATTGTTGCACCCTCATCATCTGGAATCTTTTCAAAAGGCCATTTCTGTTACGTTGACTATGGCAATTCGTGGGGCTGCTGTCATTTTTAAAAGGAACACGCGCGGCGCTAAGGCGCGAACCTCATTGTTGACGCTTCGCGTATCCCCACCAGCCCATCCAGAAACGATGCTCAGGGGAGTTGAGGTGATCAGGGAAGTCGGGGAGCATGCAGAATAACAAAGGGCGGGGGAAGCTGTCACAGACCCCGAGAGGGGGAGGATGGAAGAGGAGTCGTCGTCGTCGTCGTCGTCGTCGGAGGAGGAGGAGGAGGAGGAGGGGGAAGAGGAGGAGGAGGAGGAGGAGGAGGAGGACGGAGAAGGAGGAAGAATCGGAGGAGGAGGAGGAGGAGGGGAGGAGCTTCTTGGGGGTCTTTTGAGGGCCTCTTGGAGGGCTTTTTGGGCGCCTTGGGGCATCTTGGGCGCCTCTTGGGACCCTCTTGAGGCGCTCTGGGGAGCCTTCGGGGCGCTTTTGGGGCCATCTTGGAGGGAGTCGATCAAACAAGAGGGGGGGTTTAATTAGCGCCCCCCCTCGGAAGCCCCTAAAATCGCCTCTTGGACCCCTCTTGGAACGCTCTTGGAGTGCTCTTGGGCGCTCTTGGGGCCGTCTTGGGGCTCTTTTGGGGCTCTCTTGGGGCCCTCTTGGGCCATCTTGGAGCCATCTCCAGGCCTCGGATAGCCATCGGAAGCGAAAAGGCGAGAAAGCAAAAATCATTGATTTTCCTTAGGTTTTGGGACGATTTTGGCCTCTTCGGGGCCTCCTTGGGGAGCTGTTTGGCCACTTGGAGTTATCTTGGGGCCGTCTTTGGGCTTCTTGGAACCATCTTAGGAGCCATCGTGAGCGATCTTGCGCTATCTTGAGCCATCTTGGAGCTCATCTTGGGTTCTCTGAGGCGCTCTTGGAGCCGTCTTGGGCCATCTTGGACGCTCTAACTACCCGCGGCCCCCCCCGTCCAGGTCCAGGGGAGGGGGTAGGGGGAGGGGTAAACCCCTCCCCAAGGGGGAAGAGGGAGGGGTGGAAGAGGATCTGCTCTAGACCACCTACGCCCAGAGGGCTGGTGGGATTTTAGAAACGAGCCGCCCTGAATCGGTGGAACCTTTGCGACTTTTGGAAACGAATGCGCGCGGCGCTAACGCGAGAGCCACAGTTCGAAATCGACCCGCCCTCAATCTGGGAAGCTCTTCCAGTTTTTACAACGAGTGTGCGCGGCGCGAAGGCGAGAACCGCATTTTGAAAACGAACCGCCCTCAATCCGTGAAGCTCTTGCATTTTTTTTAAACGAATGTGCGCGGTGTTAAAGCGAGAACCGCAATCCCACCAGCCCTCTGGGCGTAGGTGGTCTAGAGCAGATCCTCTTCCACCCCTCCCTCTTCCCCCTTGGGGAGGGGTTTACCCCTCCCCCTACCCCCTCCCCTGGACCTGGACGGGGGGGGCCGCGGGTAGTTAGAGCGTCCCAGATGGCCCAAGACGGCTCCAAGAGCGCCTCAGAGAACCCAAGATGAGCTCCAAGATGGCTCAAGATAGCGCAAGATCGCTCGAGATGGCTCCTAAGATGGTTCCAAGAAGCCCAAAGACGGCCCCAAGATAACTCCAAGTGGCCAAACAGCTCCCCAAGGAGGCCCCGAAGAGGCCAAAATCGTCCCAAAACCTAAGGAAAATCAATGATTTTTGCTTTCTCGCCTTTTCGCTTCCGATGGCCATCCGAGGCCTGGAGATGGTTCCAAGATGGCCCAAGAGGGCCCCAAGAGAGCCCCAAAAGAGCCCCAAGACGGCCCCAAGAGCGCCCAAGAGCACTCCAAGAGCGTTCCAAGAGGGGTCCAAGAGGCGATTTTAGGGGCTTCCGAGGGGGGGCGCTAATTAAACCCCCCCTCTTGTTTGATCGATCTCCTCCAAGATGGCCCCAAGAAGCGCCCAGGAAGCCCCAAGAGGTCCCAAGATGGCCCCAAAATGGCCCCAAGAGGCCCCCAAGAGGCCCCCCGGAGGCCCCCAAGAGACCCCCAAGAGGCCCCAAGAGCCCCCCCAGATGCACCCAAGATGCTCCAAGAGGCCTCGGCGAGAATGCCTAATCATTGATTCTACACAGGTTTTAGCCACATGGAGGCCTCTTGGGGGGGGGCACGGATTAAGATGACTCCAAGAGCGTCTGGGAGAGCCCAAAATGACCTCCAAGATGGCTCAAGATATCCCAAGATGTCTCATAATGGCTTCCTCTGTGTGCTGCCCACTTCTCTGATCGAGGCAATTCCTCTGGGCATCGTTTCTGGATGGGCTGGTGGGGATTCGCGAAGCGACAACAATTTGAAAAGGACCCAGTCCGTCGGGGCTGCGCCAGCCCTTTCGCCAGGACCCGCGACCGAGATCGTGCGCAACTAGTACATCATCAAGGACAACTCCACGAAGATCTACAAGGACTGCTTCGCGATCCATCCCGGGCGCGCTCGGACTGAGTCCAGGCAGCTGGCGGACCCCGCACTGTCAGTGCCCCCCGCCCGTGGGGTTAACCTCGAATGTTCGACAGTTACTTGCTCGACGCAGCGTTCACGCATGCGGTGTCAGAACAAGGCCCTGGGCTTTTTGGGACTGTGTGTCGAGAGCATTGGGAGAAGCAAGCAGGGCATCCGACGATTATGTCGCTGGTGCCGAGCGGGGATGGAGTGGGGGGCGTGGGGATTTTGTTCCCACCCCTGCGGTAATGCAGTGGGGGGCATGACGACTGTGGCGCCGTCATTCCACCTCGGGGCCCGACCCCTCGCTTTACCTACGCTGACCCCCAGCTGGGAAGGGCGGAGTCCCGATTCGCAGTCCTCCAGACGATCCTGCAATTGGCAATTGGCGGTGGTCAGTACAGTGTCCACGCGACGTGCGGATAGCATGCCTGTGACTGTGTCGCGGGATGCTCCGAGTGCGCGAGCGTTGCTGTGGCGCGACGGAAGCAGGCGCCCAAAACGCTGACGAGGAGGAACGCATCCGAGGCAGAAGTGTCCTCGGCGACGCATGCCGCGCCACTTGAGCACCCCCAGCCTCGGACACCTCTGCGACGCGTAGAGGGCGCTGCACTCCGGGTGGGAGGCCATCGGGATCGGCATGTGCGCCGTCGCAAGATGCATCGCGTGCGTGGGCGCAGGCGATGGCGGCGGCAACGTGCGCCATTTCCGCGCCTGCAGGGGCCCGAGCGCCAGGCCCGCGTCCCTTGCCAGAAATGCGTGTGCGACGTGATGATCTTGTCAGTGGCGAGCTCCGGCCCCAACGAGTTTGGCCGTGCGGCCTGCGTCTCGTTGCGCCTTGCCGGCATGGCGCGCGAGTGCGTGGGCGAATGGCGGCCTGCCGTCCTGATCCAGGGAGGACTCATCAACGACTGCCCAGTGCCACCAATGACTTTTTTTTTTGGGCAGCTTTTCTGAACGATGGTGCCAGCTGGGCGACGAGAATCACGCCCCGGCAGTATCGGCTCTGATGAACTTCGACCGACTGCCGCAGGAGCGCATCGGCAACCCCCCAATGAGGTCCCCCCTAACGAGGTCCGACATCCTCCGCAACTGGGCGCAGCAAGCTGGTCAATCATGATCGGCTAAGAGGGGCTCGGCTTCCTGCCGCGCGCCGTCGGCGTGCCAGGCGCTCAACTCACCGAGGTCTCGCACCTCTACAGCGCAGCGCGCGAACGCTCTGCTGCTCGCCCATGTGACAGCCCAGCTGAGACGCTCTGGGCACGTGGTAGAGAGGCCGCTGGGCAACCTCGCAGCGGCGGCCCACTCCGCCCAACAGCGCGCGTTCTCACGGGTACGCCCGCGCAGGGGCCGAGCTGGGGCGGCATGGGTCCTGCTGCGCTGGGATCGGCACCGAGCCCCCTTGCGCCGGCCGATGCCGTGTCTGGAGGCTGCGCCCCTAGCGCGGCAGCGCCGGCGCAGGGGGAATGCTTGGCAGAGCTCGACTCGGTCGCCGACGCCGACGCCGCCGGCTCACTCGGCCCGTCCAGCAGCAGCGGGGAAGCGCTGCCGGCCGCGCCATCCTCAGAAGTGCCGACAACGGTAGCAGCTCCAGCAGTCTCAGCGGCAGTACCACCATCAGCAACGCCACAGTGGTGGACACCAGTGGGCGGTGTGTTCCCACTCGGACAAACCCAGGGGCGCCGCTGCCAAGGCGACCTCGACGCGCGCGCCGCCGCGCCCCGGGCTCAGTCAGCCGACGAGCCGTTTCCGAGCCGAGTTTGCGTGCCTTCAGTCTCAGCCTTCGTCGCCATCGCGCCGCGTGGATTGATCTCCACGTGGTCGCCGCAGTCCGCGCTGGTAGCTGCGTCGCCGCCAGTGCCGAAGTCCCCCTTGGACTTGGCTCTGTTCAATCAGAACAGCCCCGTCGACGTGAGCCAACCGTCCGGGAGAGCTGCCGCGCGGTTCGCTAGCCGCGACGCCTGGATGTCCGGCGGCGGCCGATCCGAGCATGGCGCGCACCCCGCCGTCGACCGCGCGCGAGCACATCGACGAGCTCCGCAGCGCGCAGCTGGCGCTCGAGCTCGCACGGCAGCAAGAAAAGCAACGACTCCTGGCCGCGCGGCCCGCCGATGCACCGACTGCCTCGCCTCCCTCGGTAACCGCGGCTATAGCGGCAGCGACAGGGGGGGCCCCGTCTGCTTCGAGCCCGCCCAGCGCGGCGAGTGCGTGGGGCGCCTGCTGTTCCGCCGCATCTTTCACCAAGCGCGCCGCCTGCAACTTCTGCAGTGCGCAGACGCCCGTTTGGCGCGCTTCCGGCGTGCCGCGGACAAGCCGACGTCATCCCCGAGTTCCGCTTAATTGGCGTGGGTTGTGTGCCGACGGTTCTGGTGCTGGTGGCAACGGCCCGCGCGGTGGCAGACAGCGTGCCCGCGTATCCGGCAACTGCGTTGCTCGCCCGCGCAGCGTCAGTGACTCGGGCGGGGGCGTGCCGGTGGAGGTCGCGCCGCAGCAGGACCTCGTGCAGTCTCCCCGGCCGGCCCCTGCCCCCGGGGGGCTTCGGCTAGACCTCGTGCGGTCGCCTGGCAGTGCGTCCAGCATTTCGTCCGCAGTGGGCGGCAGTGCTTTGCGACGCCCAGCTGCGCCCTGCAGGCCGACGTTCCCGCGGTGGCCGATTTCGTCGGGCATGCAGGCTCAAGGTCCATCAAGCGACTCGCCGTGCTACCTGGCGAACTCCGACCTGCCAGGTGTCCGGTTAAGCGTCGCAGTCGGTGCCAGTGTCTGGGCCAACCTTTGGGGGCTGCTTCTGTTTTGCCGCGGGGCCGAGTTTCTGCGTTGACGTTGCGCGCAATGCAATTGGATCTGTTTGGCAATCTTGGCGGGGAATTTTGAGCGCGAGGGAAACGGCGCAATCTCGGGCATTGCATTTGATTGACGCACCGCGACGCAAATCTGAAATGCATATTGCATTTTACATTTTTGTTTCGCCTTGAATCTGGCGCACGCAGCCCAGCGAGCCAAGTGGCGGCCCTCCCGGAAGAAGTTGTCGTCTCCACTTTGCGTGGCCGGAGCCGACGTCGGGTCGCAGGTGGCGCGCTGCGATGTTCATTGCCCCATCGCAACGATTGCCCTGCGACGGCGTGACCAGTCGGCGCAGCGTGCGCGCCCCAGCCGTGGTGGGCGCAGGAGCTGACCTCGTTGCCCTGCTGGGTCTGCATGCAGTACATTCGGTCTAACAGCGGGGTGGTGGAGGCAGGCGTTTACAGCGGGCGCCTCGCGTTTCCCGGTCCAGGCGGCTACGAGGCCGCATGGCCTCGGCGCCACCCACTTCGACCTCGTGTCGGCGCCGAGCGGCCGCGTGTGCATCCCCGTCGACGACTGCGGCAAGCTTGAGCTGCGAACTGGGGGCCTGCCGCCCGAGCAGCTCGCGCTGCTGGCGGTGGGCGACGACGACTGGGGCTCCGACGCCGCCAGCGGCCGCGAATTCCGGAAGCTGAAGGTCCAGCTCCTCGGCCCAGACGCGCGGGCACTTTCGCGGGGCGCGCCTGGGGGCCGCGGGCCACGACCGTTAAGCGCGCGCGGACGTCAGTATCGCGACCTGTGGTTATGAACTGACGTCCACGGGCGTGGCAGCCCTAGCGCCGCCAGGCGCGTGCCTGCTCGTCGTCGCTCCCCGCGCAGGACTCGCCCTCGAAGAGATCGATGTCGCGGGCGGCCTGGCCGGCTCCGGTTCCGCGGCGGGATCGAGGTGATCATGTCCAGCGCTGGCCCGCGGACGAACCTCGTCGAGCAGGGCCATCGCGTCGCCGAGCTCGTCCTGGAGCGCATCGCCAGCGATGCCGGGATCGTGGGCGCCCCAAACCTTCCCTCGACATCTCGTGGATCAGAGGTTTCGGACGCGCCGGCATGGCGTTCTTCGGCCGAGACTCCGCCGCGGAAGAGCGAGTCAGCACATCCGTGGGGTCTCTCGGTGGCTGTGTCATCGAAGGGGAGCTGCCTCGCCAGGGCGCGGTCGGGCCGGGCCGCCAGGCAGGCTCCGCCGACCTGCCCCGGCAGGAATGGGCAGCATACCTAGGACGTCCCGCCTGTGCAAGATCACGGATTCGACGTCGTCCGCGCCGCCGGGCTCGAGGGTGCCATCTAATCCAGACGTTGTCCGACGTCGCGCTCTTCAGCGCCAACTGCAGTATGCCGTGGATCGCGTGCGGCGCTAATAGGGGCGAGGTCCACCGCGTCCCCGATTCCGTTCCTAACTGGTGCGCCTGGGTCGGATGCGGGCGCCGGGCTAGTGATCGCTGGCCGGCGTGTCCAGTGGCGGCGGCGACCCGCGGCGCGGCGGATGATAGACGCCCGCGTGTTCATTTCCAGAGCGCCTCGGGCTTGCCGCAGCCATTGGCGCGCAGCGCCGTTGTCTTCATGGTGCCCACTGGGGCGCCCATCAACAACCAGCTGTGCTGGTGCGACATCAAGCTAAGGAGCGCATCGACGACTGGGCGATCGCCAGCCGACGCGTGTACTTGGCTCTGATTTGCCGCGAGATCATGCGACTTGCGATATGCCTACTGGTCAGCGCATTCTGTTATGCACCCGGAGGCGTATCTGGAAAGGTGCGCTTCCAGCGAAGCACGAAAGCTGTTTACTCTTCAGACTCGAGCGCCCTTCCCTTGCCAGCTGGCAGCCGCGAGCACCGCAAGCGCGACTCCCAGGGCCAGGTGCGCCGCGACCTCGTGCGCCAGTCAGCTGCAGACTGGGCCTGGAAACGCAGGATCGGAGGCCCCTCTACCCTTGGTTGGCCCCCCACTTGTCGGAGGCGCGTGGTTGGGGGGCCCGTTGCCCCTGGTTTGCCAGAGTGCGACGTTGAAAGGGGGCCACGTGCCCAAGGCACGTGAGCAGGTCGTAGAGGGCCATTGCGACGACCGCGGCGCCGACCTCACAGGCCTGGCCGCCATATCTTAGGGGCTTTCCACCGATTGGCGAGCCGGGTCTAGCCGACGAGTGCGACGACGACGACGTCCAGGGCCGCCTCGCGTCTAGGCTTGCCACCCGGTGGTTCCAGGGCTCATCGGCCACGGCATCAGACCGGTAAGAACTTCGACATGGTTGCTGGTTGTGACTTTAACGACGAGATCCAGCAGCGAACCGTGGGACGATGCGTCCGTCAACGTCGGCTACTAGGTGCCATTGTTGCTCCCACCTGCCGGCCTTTCGGTCGTTGAGCGACCTTCTCAACTACAATCGTATTTTCCACGCCTGCAGCGTTCCTACGAGTGCGCAGCCCCTCATGGCCGATTCTGCGGCTGCCCGGCGCAGTTGCAGGTCGAGCTGGGCGGCTACTCCGCCAACGAGCAGCCCGAACCGTCGTGGCTGTATGCCGGGCCGCCCTTGCCAGAGGTGCTGTCAGTGCCGAGCGTGGGCAAGGTCATCTTTGACCAGTGTCAGCCTGGGCTCCGGGATCGCCGCGTAGGCATCTTGAAGACCGCCAGGCTGGTCTCCAACTCTCCAGATATCCTCGAGCCGTTCTCCGACCTCCGCTGCCCGGCCAAGCGCGCGTGTCCATGCCGAGGGTCGCGACAGCATGGGCGCCCCGATTTGGCCATGGAAGATGGCCGAGCGACTTGTCCAGGGCATAGTGGACTTACGTCGCCATTTGCGGCGCTCGCATCTGGCGGACTGCGTTCGCGTATGCGGCGCCCGATTAGCAGCCGCCCCCTCTGTGGCTACCGGCGCCGCTGAGGGAGAGATCAGGCGCGAAATTGTCGCCGAGCGCGCGCGCTGCGCGTGCGCGGTGCGCGCGCGGAGTGCGCGGGCGGATTCGCCCGTGCAGTCCGAGGGTCCAGCATTGAGTCGGGCCTGTCTTTCTACCAGGGCAACATTGAAAGATATCCAAAAATGTATGAAACATCTTATTATCATTACTATTATTATTATTATTATTATTATTATTAGTATTATTATTATTATAGTTATTATATATGTGTGTATATATGTGTGTTTGAATACTTTTTGGCTTTTTCGTTTTTTCATAGCAAAATCGTCCAGCACCCCCCTGTCGGGGGACAGGCCCGACTTGAGTCCAGTGGCGCGCCGACAGTGCGCCGGCTTCCGAGAAGAATCAGGAGGGGAAAAAACGCACAGACGCAATTAATCGTCGACTCCGCGGAAAATATAAGAAAATCTGGGAAGTGGGGGGGGAGACGAAAACCGAGAAAATATGAAACATATCATATGGGGGGTCTTGTTATTTGCGTGTGTTGTTTTGTGTGCCCCTGGGCCCCATCAAAGGAGGAGCGCGATCGCCCCGCGCGCATTCGCGAGTTTGACAAGTGCAGGTTCGCGGGCCCCTACGCAAGGCCTCGCCCGCGCACGGGCCAGCAGCTGCGCGCGCCAGCGCGACCTGCAGGGCCGCGTTGTTCCAGCGATCAGCAAGCTCAGCCACCCAGCGGCGCAGACTTTGGAGCAGCAGACGAGGCTGCTCGACCACCCGCGCCCGCAGGCGGGTCAGGGGCCAGCTCGTCATCCAGCGCTGGGGCTCAGGGTGCTGATTCCGGCGACTGTGTCGCTCGGCCAGGGATCTGAGCTAGTCCAACATCGGGCGCAGAGCCTTGTCGAGCAGCGCCGCGAGCTGCCGGCGATGCTGCAAGCAGCCCAACGCTTTCAGATTGGATTCGCCTTGAAGTCACTACCTCTTGGTGCGTTCTTGCAGTGACTCTCATGAAACACGCATGCATGCGGGAGCTGTGCAAGCTGCACCTCTGGTGGTGGCGCGCCGGCAAGTATGGGATGACGCGAGCACTATGAGCTGCCAACATACCACATGACATCCTCAATGTCATCCCTACGGTGGTCCACATATGCAGGGAGTGTCGCAAGTGGCTACCGCCAGCACGCAGGACCACCCCTACACGCCGCATGTCGATCCGATTTAACAATCACGTCGACTGCGACTTTCTCTTCTACAAGAATAACATGATCATTCGCCAGATCCAGTTGCGCCCTCGCGAAGGTCACGTCCAAGCACGACTCGACGCTACCTGCTGCCATCGACCGCCCATGGAGTCAGCCGTTCGGCTCGATGGAGGTTTTGATTGTGGGCGGCGAGAGCCGGATGACATTAATGCGCTGCGTGGAGGAAATCACGAGGATATGAGTAGAGGCTGACATGCGTGCTCCGCGCCGGCACGCTCGCTTCGTCGAGCAGCGCGCGGCCGTGCTGCGACGAGCAATTCGCGACGCGGAGGAGCGGCTGGAGCGCGAAGGCGTCGTGGCGAACTTCGACTCCGTGCCGGCGCCTGACATCTTTGCTGGCAGTGGCCTCGCCCGCGTGGGCGGCGTTGCGCCGTGCAGCGTCGTCTTCGGACGGCAGCCGCCTATGCTGCTACCGCTCGATGTAGACGAACAGGGTGAGGCATCCAGCGACTGCGTCGCTGGTGCCGAGCCTCCTGTTGGCGCGGAAGTGCAGCCCTGATGATTGCAGTGGCGCGTCCGAGAGAAAGCCTGGCAGCTCGCGTGCGCGTCAACCGCGCCCTCAGGACGCGCGCCGCCGAGTCCGGGGGGAGCCATTTCAACGTGGGAGGCCGCCAAGCGCCAAGGATGTGTCAGGCCGGGCGGGCCCTGGGACAGTCATGTCTGTTGGCCTGGCTCGAGGCGAGGTGGCGGTCAAGTGCCGCCGAGCCGAGATGGTCTGCAGATTGCAAGACGCCGAAGCCTTCATCGGTGCCGTGATTCGTCGAGATGGGCGCTGGCATGGCGCGAGCAGGCTTGGCCCGGGACCGCGCGGAGGACCTGGGGCGCATGGCGCCATCCTCCGCGGCCAGGATCCTCGGCCACAGGGCGGTCAGCTCACCGGGCGCCCACGACAACGCCTAGGCGTCGTCGCAGCCCTGCGCCGATCGTCCCGCAGATGCTTTCACCTGCCTGATTGTCCAACTGTACGATTCATTCGCGGACAGGAACCTGTTGGCAATTGGCTGGGCTGCGCCCGCAGCTTGGCCATCTGGTGGTTCCCCCGGAAACCTGCCGACTTCCAGCGCATCCACCTCGACGGCGTCGTGTTCGACCCCCGCCAGTTCATCGGCGAGCATTGGAAAAAAAGCTCGCATTACCCACTTTATCTTGAGGTGGTGAGCCGTTGATGGTGGCGGGCTCTGGACAGGACCTGGACGGGGCGCTCGAACACCGTGCCATCGACGTTCCCGAGGACGCCGCAAGTGCCGCCGAAGGTGGATCACCCTCAGCCCTGCCGACTGTGCCAGAGGAGTCCGGCAGCGACATCTCCAGCCGCATCCAACAGGTGATGTTGGCAGTCTGGCGTGAATTTGATGGGGCGGATCTGGAGCTTGAGGAGCTGGAGAGCGCCGACAGCCAGCATGGGGCCTCTGCTGCCTTGGCGCACGCTGCGGCCGACCCAGGCCGTATGCCAAGTCAGTAGCCTCAGCGCCTCGAGACGCTGCGCCAGCGTTGGGGCATCCACGCGCAGTGCCAGCGCTACCTGGGCGGGGCCCCCTCAGCGCCCCCCTGCCTCGCGCTAGATGACGAGGGGGCGTGGGAGAGAGAAGGGCGTTGTGGGTGGACGCTGGATCCAGGGGTGCGCGTAACATTTCCGAGCTTCAGCGAGGTTTCCAGCGACTGAGTCGCCGGCGCATGTCAGACAGCTGCGCTCGACATTGCTGCCGCCGTCAAGACCGCGGTCATCGCGCGCGACGCCGACCTTCCGCGAGGACGCGTCGAGGCTGTCGAAGGAGGTCGCAGCGGCCATCCTCGAGGAGCTTACCATCTGGGTCAAGCGCAACTCTTTCGAGAGGCGACCGCTCAGAGGCCCCCGGGCCGCAATGGGCCCCAGACGTGTCTGGAGGTGGTGGCGCCAGGAGGGATCAGGCGGCAAGGCTGTCAGGATCTTCGGGTGCCGCGTGGCGCTGAGGGGTTTCCGCGACGTTGGCGTCGGAGACTTGCAGACGTTTCTGGGGCAGCGAAACGGGCGTCTCAGCGTTTGCTATCCTCAGGGGCGGCGCGTCGCCCCGACTGGGCGCGCGTTGCCTTTGACGTCCAGAAGGCATTCCTGCAAGACATGACTTATGCAGGGGCGCAGGAGCAAGTCGAAACACCTCGAGATGCGGGCTGCGCCCTGCCATCCCCAGGCAGGGGCCCGGCTGCGAGAGCTTCGACGAGAGGGCCGAGTGCCTGCGCCGCATCGAGCCGGGTGCGGGCTGTAAGGATGCGCCCCGAGCTTTTTCCATGGAGCTCGCCTGGGTCACGCGCGTACCTGGGTGCGGCACCGAACCTATCAGGTGGGGCCCGAAGCGTGAGGTCAAGCGCGCGACGTCGGGCAGCTGTGCTGCTGGCGTCTCGGCTAGGGCTCATGTTGTCCAAGCATGTTGACGATCTGAAGATCGCTGGGCACAAGGGGCACGTCGATCGGCTGATCAGCCACATCGAGAGTGCTTTCGGCGAGGCGAAGGGTGACCGCGACGACTTCACCAACTGCGGAGTGCACCGCCGCCGCAGCACCGATGGCACCGTGGCGCCCGACCAGGGCGAGTACATCGACACTCTGATATCGATCAGACACATCGACCTGGTCGTGGCCAAGGCTTACGACAGCTCCCCGACCTCTTGTCTCCCTCTGGGGCGCCACGGCCTACGCCCTGCTCGCCCGGCGCCGCGTCGCAGCGTGCATCGTCGCCCTGCAGCGAGCCGCGAGCCAGCTGCTCGTCTGGCGCGCGATGCAGCTCGACTCCGTTCTTATGGCCATGCAGAATATCGAGGCACGCGTCGCGCGTCCATCAATTGAGTGCGCTGGGCGATTTGGCGCGCGCAGCGACGCGTCTCTCGAGGGGTCCGGCAAGCGCCCCCTGGGCGCCTGCTGGGCCCCGAGGGCCGATCGCACGAACACGTCCTGATTCTCGTCCTGATTCTCATTTGGCTCCGAGCTGCTCGCAGCGCGCGGAGCAGCAGACCGTCTACAGGCGCGCCTCCTCACGCTGCGCGAGATTGCGCGCGGCCCCGCCTCTGCCATTCCGATCGGGGGACTGAAGGGGGGCGGAGGTTGCGCGATCCCTGCAGACCTCGTCATGGACGGAAAAACCGTCTTCAGCGCCCTGCTCGTGGACCCGGTCCGGCCGCCGTCCGGGACAGCGTTGCTGGCCGCCCGCGGTGGTTAGCCGACCAGATGCGCACCAATCAGATCGACGATTTGCCTTGGCGCGACGCTCGGGGCACTCGGGCCGACCCCGTGACCAAGGGCAGCGTGGGCCGAGTGCTAATCATCAGCGCGGTGTGCGGCCAGATCAGCTATGGCCACGCTATGGTCAAGTTCAGCGACGAGAAGCTGACGAGGCCCGTCCAGAGCACGCAGCGCAGCTCACTCGTGACTGCGTCACGGGGTTATGCGGAGTCGCAGAGCGGATATTTGCAGGACTCGCATTGGCCCGCTGGGGGTCGATCGCGTGCTCCGACACATGCAGAAACCAACGTGCGATATTTACGAGTTGAGTATTCAAGTGAGTGGGCTCGCGCGGACTGTCCGTGCAGCCCGCAGCTGTTCGTTTCATATTATCGCGTTGTTCTGTGGGGGGAATGCGTTGGCCTTCTCTGACTATTATCAGGAGCTCGGTCAGGAGTAACTTTATCTCTACCGCTGGCGCCGTAACATGTTTTTTGCGATGGGCGCCGTGGGGGGCCCATGTGCCCCGGGGACGCAGTGAAGTCTGACAACTCCGAGGCATGTTGGAACCAGGTGAACGTATCCTCTCGCAGCCAGGGAACTTTTTATGAAGGGGCGGTTCGTGGGCCCCCCCCCCTTCATTGTGCTGCCGAAAGCACGACGGACGGGTGTGAGCAGCAGACTCGGACTTGCCTGGTTCAATGTTCTCCCCTTGCCGACGCCGTTTGTTTTCCGGGGTACGAAGGTTGGCCAATCTTCCGCGCCCGCATTAGACGCGCCTTCAGGGATTCCACCCATGCCACACTCCGCCTGTAGAAATACCTGGTTTTTCGTATCTTCCCATCTTTATCTTCATATCTAGTTGCAGGAGCGCCGGTGGCAGAGATCCTGTCCATCGGGCCGGCGGCGGTTGCTTTCAGACAGGTTGGGAACGTGGTTGTGCTGGAAGCGCCGCTGTTCGAAGCGTCGAGCGGCCGAAATCCAAAGCTCTGCTGTAGAGTTGCAGGCGGGTTTGCGAGGAGGTAAAGGCAGGGCGATGCGATGCTTGGCGTGAGGACTCCTCCCTGGAGGACAGTTTCATCTCCGTCGTCCCCATCCTTTTGACCCTTCCGGCGAGTTAGCCCCTTGAGTTTATCGTTTTTTTTTTCATAAGACGGGTCGTTCAGATCTTTGCGATTTTTTCCGGATCGATTTGCGGGGATCAAACCATGTAAATCAAGCCAAACCAAAAAAGTCGGGGCACATCACATGCAATGGGCCAAATGCAAAAATTTCCGGGGACGTCCGGAGCAAGCCGTGGACGCTCCAGCGCAAGGCGAGCGTCAGCAGAAATCGTCAAGGCCCTAACGGGCGGAAGGGTGCGCGTCTTCGAGGCATCCTGGGCTATCTTGGGCTACCTTCGAGGCATCTTGGATCCTCTTGGCGGCCTCGGCTGGCAGACTGGGGCATGCGCGGAGACGCGACGTGATGGAGGGTCCCTATTTTTTTTCATATCACCGTCCAGTGCATCGTAAGAATTTCATAGTTTCCAACGTTACCCTTGCATCTTTGCCCCTTCGGCCCACCCTTGGCGAACTTCGCCGGCTTTTCTCGCTGGCCCACTTTCGCTGTCGAGCACGTCGAAATTGCCTTCCAAGGCCCTTTGCGCTGTGACTGTATGCGCAAACGGGAAGGAACCCTACCAGACCGCCCTCGGTACTCCTCCGCGCCTCCGCGTGCACCGGGCACGGCGGCGGGGCTGGGAGGGCGGAGCGCGGGCCCACCCGCTGGAGCCGAAGCTCCCTGGGGCGACGCGTGGGGGGGGGGGGCCACGGCGGCTGCGGCCGAGGGGCCCTGCAATGGTCCCTGAAAAGGGGCCCTGCAGAGCCCAACGGGGGGGCCTTTACAGGGTCCGAGAGGTGCCCGTTTGCCCCCCCCCCCCCCCCCTCGCCTGTGTCATGGGTGCCCTTGTGTCCTGTGCCTCGCGCCGCTTGCCTCTTCGCGTTCCTACGGCAATGTGGCCCTCGGAACGGGTCTTTTGTCCTCTCGCGTGTCCTGTCCAATGAAGTTCGACGGTAGACTATTCGCGGCAGGCTAGCCTTGCACGGTCCGTGGCCGGAGTGTGCTTCTGGCCGGTTCTGCTTGCCCCCCCCACTGATCGCCACTCCCGCTGGGTGACGTCCAAGAGGGGCAGGGGGCCTGCGCGGCGGCAGGTTCGGGCTCTGGTGAGGCCGGCGGGCTCTCCTGGCGGCCCTCTGTCGGGAGCAACGTCAAGGGGGGGGTCAGGCGCAAGGGGGGGCGGCATGCAGCGACCCCAAATCGGCCATTCATCGCCGATGGGGGCCCGATAGCCCACCCCGCCCAGGAGCGTGCGGGTTCGCCATCGGGAGCCTGCCGCCGATCTTCGTCGCCGATTCCAGCTCGACGGCTCCCCCCCCAGGGCCGCTTCCCCCCTGTCGTTGCCCCTCACCTTCTTGTGTTTTTTGTTCAGCCCGGCCGCGTCTGAGTGGCCTGGGCGCTCGCGCGCGCGTTTCTCGGGCGAAGAGATTTATGCACATGCACCGATCCTGGCAAGGCCCATCCTTGACCCATGGTCGGTGCATATGCCTTCCTGGCCAAGGTAGGAGGGCGTATGCACCGATCCTGGGCTCAGGATGGGCCTGGCCAGAATCGGTGTATATGCATAGTTCTTTCTCCTCTAGTTTCACTCACTCGACCTCGGCGCGCCTCTGTCTGGGCGGCCAGGGCGATTACAGGTAGGACGGCCTTCGAATCAGCGCAGGAGGGCCCCCAAACGGGGGCCTGCAGCTCGCAGCGCGGCGGCGATCATCTGAGGGAGGGGGCGGCGCCACTCGACGCGGTCGCTTTGACCCCCCGTCAGCGAAATTGCCCCATGAAGGGCTTTATGCTTCACAGTCGATTCCGTGTGCGCTCGCAGTTGCTCTGTGACTGCTAGTTTTCCTGAAGAGCTGCCAATCGTGCGTTCTTCTGCCCACGCGTCCTTCCGGACGCTCGGCTCAGTGGTGGTGGTGCCGATGGCAGCGGTTGGAGCTGGCTGGGGTTCCGAGCTGGCCCCGCACTGGTGCCGGCGAGCAAAATGGACGGGCAGAGGTCCGACATGCCTGGGTTCGAGTCGTTTTGTTGCCTCTTTCGGCCTCCGGGTGCCGCTTGCTGGTCCCGTGGCCATCAAACGCAGACCTATAGGCTGAAAAACTGCACCTGTTGGACTCCGGGAGGGGACCGGGGACCGATTTTGAGCGTCCTTCAGTATCGTTTAACAGATCCCAATCCCCATCCCCATCCCCATCCCCTTCGAGACCCCCCCACAATTACCACCCCAGTTGGGGATACGCCCCTTGAAACCCGAAGAGAACGACCTAGATCCCCATCTAGGGGGGTAGATCGGCCAGTGGGGCCCAGGCCACGCCGCTGGGGATGGGGATCGGTTAAACGACAGGGCTGGACCTAAAGGGTGTTTCTGGTGATTTCGTGGGCCGTTTTCGCGTCGACCTCGTTTTGTGGCAGAGGCGGACTCGAGACAGAAGCGAGGGACAACGAAATCAACACGACAGCGAAAAACACCGTTTAGGTTCAGCCCTGTTAAGCGATACGTCCACGTCCCCCTTTCTTGGCCCCCTGGCCGCCTCCAACACATCGGTTCCTCTGCATGATTTGCGGAGGGCTTGCGCGTGTCCAGCTTCAGGAGGGAAAGACACAGAGACACAATTCATCGTCGACTCTCAGGAAGATATGGGAAAATACTGGGAAGTGGGGCGGCAGACGAAAACCCAGAACACATGGGAAAATACGGGAATCCTGTGATTTGTGTCTTTTTATTTGTGTGTCCTTGGGTCCCTTCACTGTTGTCCGTGCGCGGCCCAAGAGGTCCCGACCCGCGAGGTGCTTTCGTTGCCCAATTTTGCGGGGTCGCTGCGGTAGACGGCTCCGCTGGAGGCATGCGGCATAGGTCCAGAGCGTCCATCGTTAGGGACAGAGGGGGGGAGAAGAAGCAGTCGGCAGCAGCAGGTCGATATGTTGTTGCACCCTTGCGTGTCGGACACATCCGCGCCTTGCTGCGGTCGGTCGACCACTGGCGCAGGCGATGTAAATGTCTGGATGTCCAGGTCTCCCAAGTCGGGTCCGAGTAGTTGGGATTGGAAGATCGCATCGGCCATGCGGCTCGATGTGGAGCCCGATTTTCTCCACGCCGATGCGCCGATGCATCGCAGACGTCGCCGACGCATCGCCGATGTATCGCCGATGCGCCGGTGAGGCGTCGGCGAGGCGGCGCGATCCCTACTCCGACCCCACTTGGGAGGCTTCCGGGAGGGGCGCTCCCAACCTCAAGCTTTTTCTGTCCATGGTGTCGCGGTCATGGTGGGGCCGACCTGGCAAACGCCGATCCGTGCTGAGTCGATGTGCAGGCTGCTGCCCGTCGTCCGCCAGTGGCCCACGACCTTTGGCGGCAGCAGGCTGCTGCACGCCCCACCTGTATTCCAGGGGCGTCTGACAGCCAGAAGTGTCGATGGCGACCGTGGTTCTGCAATTTCTGAAAGCCTGGTTATACCTGCTTGTGTTCCCCCCTCCATCAGAAATCCCCTCCCTGGAGAACTTAACTGCCTTCAGGGGGCACGGGAGTTGTGCAGCAGGGTGATGGTCGCCTTGTCTCTTGCACTTGTAATACACATGTTTCTTACCCGAGCCAATTCCGATAAGGCCGTCGCTACCGAGCAGGTACTAAAAGCAATCTTACTCGATGATTCCGCTCTCTCTCTGCCAGTCCAGCTCGTGCCACCGTGCGTGTGCAATTGAATGGATGTCTGTCAGGAGCGGCACCCTGTTCTGCGGGCCGTCGACGGGTTTTTTGGATCAGCAGCGTGGGCCGCTGAGACCGTCTTGTCGGGCGACGACGTCTGTACATGTCCACTGCTCCCTGGCCGAGGCCTTCTACTGCTGCACCCCTCGTCCCCTCTCCGTCGGCCCCTCCCACGTGTTCGGGCCGTCCCAGCCACAACTGGGGGAGCTGTGGTCCTTACCCCCCTGGGGGACCAATCGATTTCGACACCCCTCTCGAGAGATCGTCGATGCGATGGGTTCCCCCAGGGGGGTAAGGACCACAGCTCCCCCAGTCATGGCTGGTCGGGGTGGGCCCCCCGAGCCCACCCTCCGAGCTCCTCCTTGGGTGGCCCCCTCCCCGCCCGCCCCCCGGCCCGTGCTTGGGCCTGGCACCCGCGGCGGGGCAGGCGGTGCGAGCGCTCCCGCTGAGCTCGCAGAAGGAAACGCGGCGTGAGCTCAAGTCGGGCGTGTCCTTCTACAGGAGGAATGTCGGAACGTCGTAATTCAAGAAGTCTGGGGGCGATCCTTCGACTTCTCTTGGTTTGATTTTGTTTTGAATCGTTTCTGGCTGTGTTGTATAGTTCTTCCCGAATCCGCCTGTGGGAGGGCATGCCCGACCTAAGCATGAACATGAATTTTCGGCGCTCCGCGCGGGCTTCTCGGATCGCCGCTGGCCCCCCTCCCTGGCGCGCGGAGCGCGCAAGGGGGCGGCGCTGGAGGCGCCGCCAGGGGGGCAATCAGCACCGATCCAAGATACTCGCGCGGAGCGCCGAGAGTCCATGCTTTGCAGCTTCCTTTCCTTCTCTGGCAGTCTGCCCGGTCTGGCCGCATCGGCCGCCCAGCTCGGAGGAGAAGCGCGGACCGCCCTTGCGGATCTCTTGGGAACTCCTTGGGGCATCTCGGGAGACCTCGGAGCCTCTGTGTGCTCGTGGTGCCGTCGTCGGATGGTACCGAGGCGTCCCGTGGCTCTCCTGGAGTCCTACATAGAGATGCTGGCAGGGGGAGCCACAGGCCAACAACAAAAAACACTCAGAGGGGATGGCTTCCCGAGGACGCGCGCGTCGAGTTCTCGCCGACGGGCTTGGTCCCTGCTGTCCCTGCTGTGGAGGACGCCCACGACCACGAAGGGAGTGACCCAATTCACATGCAACAAAAACAAACGAGTTAGGAGGGGCCAAGGCAGCCGAAGAGGTCCTCCTCCTCCACGGGGAGTTCACCTCTGCAGCGCCTGGCCTCGACCTCGGCCCCTAGCTCCACGACTTCCGCCCTCGACAGGCCGAGCAGTGCGAGTCCTCGCACACGGTCTGCGGCGGGACCCCCGCCGCGCGAGGGCTGGGCCCCCCGAGCAACTCTCGGCGGGCGGTCGCGGCCCAGGGACCAGGCCTCGAAGTAGGGCCTCCACTCCGAGCGAACCTCAGGAGAGGGGGCCCCCGTGTACGCCATCGTGAGCCCTCGAGGATTCCGATGGGCAGGATACCGTCCAGCACGAAATCGGTCAAGGTAGAACCCCCGTCCCCACGACGCGACAGGACGACACCTCAACCGAAGATTCCCCCGTTTCGTGCTGGAATGTGCCATAGCACCACACGCCGTGCAGCACAGCATAGTATCGTGATACGTGCAGCCATCCGACTCATAAACCACGCCCTGTTCAAGGGAGTGTCCCAGCTGGAGCCAAGCTCCTGGGGTCGGGGGGTTCTCAGGAGGCGGCTCACCAGAGTTCGCACCAGGGGTGACGCCAGGGACCTCCCCCGCACCTGGCGCACCCAGAGGCACCTCGCACTCCGCACTTGGCTCACCCTCCCCAGGGTCCGAACCAGGAAGGGGGAGGCCAGGGACCGCGTCCAGGAGGACGTAGCTGAGCCATTCCAGCCCTTGATGGTCGTTCAGGGCTAAGTCTCTGCATTCTACCTGCTGCCTGGCACTGTGCAGCCCAACTCGTCGGACGAACTCAGCATATCCTGACACAAACAGGCGGTCCTCGCGCGCAACTCGGAATGGTTCAGCTCCTTCCTTGGCGAGTCTGTCCGCCTCCGAGTTCCCGAAACGCTGCATCTCCGTGATACGGCCGTCCCTGACATCCAACATTGACGAGTGAGACGGGATCTGATGCACCGCTACGCCTTCTAAACGGTCCCCAATCTCCGCCCACCAGTGGGCTCGGGCCGAGGCCGCTCCAGCAGCCCCCGAGAGGTTTCGGAGGCAGCCGACCGTGGCCGCACAGTCCACATGAAGCGAGACCCCTGAGGCGAGGACCGAGCGGCGGGAGAGCATCAGAACTGCAAAATCCTCGCCATCCCGTGCTAGTTGTCCAGGCGCTTCCCCGAACGGCACTACGCCAAAAAGGGCTGCGAGGGTCCTCCCGAGCCTGTCCAGCACCACAACAGCCCACCCCGCGGTCCCGAGTCCTGTGAGCTCCCCTTCAAAACCCGACCCGTCCGTGAACACATGGGCCCCCTCCGGAATGAAAAGGGGGCCGTCCTGAGGCCACTGAAAGTGCCTGGTGCACGGGTCCTGCGGGTCGCGGGGGGGTCGCTCCACCCAGGCCGCAGGGTTGGGGAAGAGACCTCTGCTAAAAAGTTCTCCAGCCGAAGTGGGGAGATGGCCAATCGCACGAGCCGCCCTCTCCACCACGGGATCCAGGTTCTCGCGTCGCCAGGGAGCGAATGCCACACACTGAAACCTGCGATGGTACAAAGTGCCCCTACCATCTCCACAAAGCTGGCATTGGTCAGGGGCTTCAGGACTGTGCTCGCACACTCTGTGCTGGCTCCAGTACACATTCGCACACAGAGCTGACAGGGCTGCCTTATGCGACTTCGTCCACGACTCTGAACACTTCCGCCCAAGGAGCTGATGAATTGGCTGCCAGAAGATTGGGCCGCTCCAGGTCCCGAAATCAAACTGTTTCAACTGCTCCTCCCGCTCTATAGTCCTGACGACCGAGCCACGCAGGAGAAGGGTGAAAAACTTGGGCGAAAACCGATCAATAGACCACGCACGGTTGAGGTCATCAACCAGGGCCATTCGAGACAGGTCGAAACTCCAGCGGATCCGAGCCAGCTGCAGGAAAAGCGCAGCAACAGGCTGGCGGACTTGGCCCCAGGGGGCCCTGCTCCCCTGGACCGCAATGGCATCCTGGACACAAGCCTCAAACACTGGTTTCGAAACCGAGCGGGCCCACCAAACACTGACGAATTCCTTTACAGCCGACGACGCAGCCACCAAAAGCGGGTCCCTGAGCCAGAGGCGGGCAGCCGAAAGAAACCTGAAGCCCAGGGAGGTGCCAGGAAGAAGAGGGCCCCAGGATCTCGCAGCTTGGACCCTGAGCTTATGGAGGGTGGTCGGCGGGATCCCCAAAATGTGGGACCCCCACGCAGCTTTAGCCAGCGCACCCACACGAAAAACTCTACTGTGCTTTTCACTTTGCCCCAGTTGACGAAGGGCGCGTGCGGTGCTGCGGGCAGCATCACATCTCGATGTCTGCGTGCCGACCCGCCTCGCCCTGCCGTCCAGCGAGTCGCCGCCGAGGTCACGGTGGGCGATGACCAGCTTGTCGTCCGATAGCTTCCACCTGGGGTCCTGTCTCAATGCAGGCAGCTGAGATTGATCGGACATCATGAATCTAGTCTTGTCCCAATTGATCGGCAACTTCCTCGAATCCAGCTCGGCGGTGACGATCTCGAAACTCTTGACCGTGTTCTCCACCACCGTCCTGGGGCCTCCGATGATATGCGTCGTCAAATCATCGACCACATTCAGAGCCCGACACGGAGGCGTTTCCTCAGCCAGGCGCTTGAGGAGGCACAGAGTCATCAGCTTCGCCACTCCCGTAGCCGCACTGCATCCAGCCACGATCGTACCATTCGGGTGACTGACTCTGCTCGTGCCCCCTGTCCAGCGCGCCCGCCGTGGTGCACGATACAGGCAGCAGAGCGCCTTCAGCAAGGCGCCATCGAAATCGTAGTGTTCTGCTGCTTCACGCAGCTGCTGATGACTGACATTCTCGTAAAACTTGCGGATGTCGTAGAAAACAGTAATTGCCGACAGCTTCTTCCTTCTGGCGTAACAGGCCAGCATGTTATGCAAGTACGCCGCCTTGTCGCAACTGGTCGTGGCATCTTTACCCCAGAAGAACTTCGCGTCCACAGACGTCTCCCAACTCTTTACATACTGCCTTCTGCATCTGCTCCAAATGCGTGCCCAGAAACACAAGAGCCCAATAGGCCGTGTGCCCCCACCAGGTTTGGGCAGAAAAACATTGATCGTGACCCACATGCGTTCACATTGCGGATTGCGCTCCCAACTGGAGATAATCTCCTGCAGTCTCCGCACAAACACCCCATCCAGAAAGGTAACCAGCCTCATGTGAAAGTTGTCCCAGCCAAGCCCAGTAGAAATGCCAAAGGAGCGGCATACCTTGACGATCTGGTCCTCCGATATCGGGTCAAGCTTCCACGGGTAACTCCAACCAGACGGCGCTGCCTCCTGGGCCCTATCGTCAGAGATCCACAGCTCTTCCCATTCCTCCAGCACCGCCGTGATCGCCGCAGCTCCCACCAGACCGTGGGGCTTGCCTTTTGCCAGCGTGGGCGCCTCCTCTAACATCTTGGGCCTGGAGATCGCGTGCGCTATCCTGCCCGAGCCTTGAGCAGCAAGTTCACCGAACTCCCTCCAAGCTTTACTCCTGGCCTGTGAGTCTTTGCGCCTGCGAACTTCCACCTCCTCCACAAGCACCGTCCGAAACCAGGCCGCCAATTGACCTCCTCTCTTGGCCAGAGCCACCCACTTCTGGACCTCCTTAGCCTGCAGGGAGGGGGACTCCGAGATGGCCTCAGGTAGCCTCAAAGCCAGCAACTGCCTTTCGCACCTCTCTGAGTGCTCTGGTCTGCCTGCCTTCGACCCAGGCGGAGCTGATGATGCAACACATAAGGCATCCCATAGCCTGAGGGCACTCAGCCAGGCTCTAGTGTCCGTCTCGTCGTGGCGCTCGAGAATAGATTTCGCACAATCCACCAGCCTCTTCTTCTTGAGTACCACGCCCTTCTCCCTGCCAAAGAAGAATCTCCTGTCCGCGATCGGAATCTCGAACAGCTGCACGAGGTACTTCTCCGCCGCTTTGAACCACATCGCTGCCGCATCCTCAACCGAGCTCACAGGGGCATCCAGATGCCACTCGTCAAGCACAGGTATTGTAGGCCGTCCCGTGGTCGGGGTGAGGACGGTCTCCATGGCGCCCCTGGCCTTCTTCCTGACCCTCCTCTTGGCCTCCTGGTCGGCCAGCGGAAAGGCTCGCGGGGGCGCCTCCACCCAGACAAAGGGCTCGTCACTGAAGCCCTCCAGCTGATCTCCACGTAGCAGTGTGGCGAGATCGGCGTGTCCACCCTGGCCTTCACCGACATGGGGAAGGCGTCCAGAGCCTGGGAGCCAATGAAGTAGTCGTACTCTTTGCCATTGCAGGTTGGGCAGCCAGGTGCGAAGATGGTGGCGGCTACCAGGTCCAGCCAGCCCAGCTCCATGATCTCCTCAGGTTCAAGGTTCCAGTCGCCTCCGAGCAGGAACGGGAAACGCTGCGCCCCCAGGAAAGTGCTGAGGAACTCCAGTAGCTCCAGGTTCTCGCCCTTGGGGCCGATCGAGTCGACGCCATAGACCGAGCCGATGATGATCCACGAGTGAGCGCCTACCGTCATGAGCCTCATCACCACCCGATGCTGCCACCTCTCAGGCACCTGGAGCTTGGACACCCCAATGCTCATGGCCGCCGACAAGCCCACTCCAGCTGAGAGAGATCTGGCCGATTCTCCTGTGCGCTTTGCCGAACCCAGCGCCAGCTTCCGAGAGCAAGTACGGGTCCATTGATGGGCCCCTGCTTCCCCCGACTGGTCCAGTACGGTCTCCTGAATGCACAACACCTGCGGCAACTGGCAATGCATCTCAATCCAAGGCATAGTGTTCCGAGCCCTTGGCCACGTATTCGCATTCAGAGTGCCCACTCTGAACGTACCTTGGGCCCCGCGGTCCTCAGGAGGGAGCCCCTCCATCAGTGAGATGACCTGCTTCGGCTGCAGCGCTGCCATAGCTTCTTCTTGAGGTTGCTCAACACTGACTCCCTTGGCTCGAGACCCAGCACGTGGCGACTGAACCTGGGAGGGCACTACAGCCGAAAATCGGTTGCCCCCAGGATTTGGCGTTCTAACACCCGAATCCCACGAAGGGCTCTCGCAATCTACTCTGAGACAGCCAGGTTCGAGGAGCACCTGGCTGTCGCGTTCTGACGCTGAAATTCCTTCACTGCGTGCAGCCAAAGGTTTGGACGAGAAGGCCGCCAAGCTGTGGGTGGGCTTGACGGCTGCGTTCTGAATGGCTGACACGTACTCGGCGCACTGACCAATCACCGAACTCCGTTGCCCCATCTCCTCGCAATTTAACTCTGAGGAGACCAGGCTCGAGGCGCACCTGGTCTCCGATCCGACAAAGCTCGTTGTCGCCACCCGTGAAGTCGACGACGCCACCGCTGACCAGGGAGTTGCCGACACCGGAGCCGACGGCGACACAGCAGCGCAGGGAGTATGCGACACCGACGATGGACACGCAACCGACGAAGACAACCTTGACGATTTCTGTTCCATCCAGCCAGAGGCAGAGTTGAACTCTCCGCGCCGTGCGCGGGGCCGGGGAGCAACGGTGCGAGGGTCACTAACGGCGCACCGCCGGGCAGTCCCCACTCGCACCGCTCCCCCCGATGACCAGGAAGGAGGAGTCGCCGAACACGGCCACGACGCCCCTACCTGTGTCGAGCACCCGCTGTGGCTAAAGCCCCGCCCGTTTAGCCGCTTGCACTCCACCGTCAGCAGCGACCAGAGAGCGAATGTCCACCTGTGTGGCCGCCTTGCCCACCTCCTCCACCGACGCCTCGGTAGGTGAGCCTGCTGTCGCGCTCCCTGGGCTCGCCGAAGACCCTGTTCCAGACTCGATCCCACCTGTGTCCGATGCTTGTTCCCCATCACCAGCCGTGCGTCGACGCTTCGATTGGAGGCGCTTGAGATGCTCCTTGTGCTGGTCCTGGGCTGAGTTGGCCTTCTCCAGCGCTTGCCGAAACACCGAACCAAGTACCTCTTGCAGCTGCTTCGCCACGTCGTTCTTGCGCTCCTCGAGTTCGCGGAGGTCATCCTCGGACACCTCGTAGCTGCCCTTGACCGCCTCCACGTCAATGAAATCGTCGCAAGAAATAAGGCTAGCCAGCTCCATCTCCCCGTCGATGAGCTTGCGCAGGCTGATGCTCGCGGGGCCTCTGGACTCCGTCGCTGGTGGTCCTTTGTGCTGGCTCTGGAGCTCCACCAAGGCGGCTGCCACCTCGCCATCGGCGGCCTGCAGCTCGTCAGCCAGGGTCCCCACCGTGGCCGCCAGCTCGTCAGTAGCTCGACGCCAGCGCTGCAGCTTCTCGAACTCGACCTTGAGGCGCTTCTCCAGCTTCTCCTGCTTCTGCTCAGCAGCCACGAGCCGCTGCCTCCCCGACGGCTTCGGGGGTGGAGCCGCCCTCTGCGCCAGTGCTCCATATCGCGCGGCCCCCGCAGCGTCCCCAGCTTCCCGAGCCAAACGCTGTAGTTCGAGGGCCTTGGCCTGAGGAATCTCGGGAACGGGTCCAGGAGGGAGAGCAGAGGAGAGGTTGCCAGCGCCTTTGCCACCGAGAGGATCACCCTTGCCGACTTTGTATCCTTTCTTCCCCTTGCTCGCTCCCTTCCCCGACTCATCCGACGACTTGGGGCCACCAGAGTCTTCCAGAGGTTGGGGTCGTGTACCGAGCTTCTGGCCACAATGCTTGCAGCACATCGATCCTTTAGAGTTCTTACGGCAACCGCAGTGGTGGCATAGAATTTCACCTTTGGGACCCGCCACCGTCTTCCATACTTCCTCGTGCTTGGCTCGCTGGCCGTCCCAGGACTCCCACTTGGCAGCCGATGAAGCCCCGCCCTCCGGTATGGTGCCCCCCCAGCGACGGGGCCTGGAGGCCTGAACCCACGGTCGGCGCTCCCACTCGTCAGAGCCTGCAGGAGCCATGGCGCGAGAAAGAGGAAAGGGATGATGGAGGCTCGCGAACCCCTCGACTGAGGGACCTCCTGAAAGGTTGATAACTGCCGCGGACTAGCGGTATCCGTTTTTGCCAATGCGGGCTCAGCCCGCCAAAGCATGGGTCTTGAGCCAAAATGGCTACGCCGACCCTGCTGTGGAGGAGGAGAGGAGGATGGAGGAGGAGGGGAGGAGGATGTGAGGAGGGAGGAGGAGGAGGAGGAGGAGGAGGAGGAGGAGGAGGCTGGCTGTGGTCTGCGCTCCTCCTCCGACCCCGAGGCTCCCTCTTTTCGCTGCGAGCCCGCAGCGCTGCCGCACGCCGCAGGCCTCGGCCTCCGCGGGCGGGGGGGCCGCGCCGGCCTCTGCGGCCTCCGCGGCCTCCGCGGGCGGGCCCCTGCCCGCGCAGCGCCGGGCGCCGCCGCAGCTCCCGGGCGCCCCGTGGCCCCGCGCGACCCGCGGCGGCCTTGGCCCCGCGCGCCGGTGCGCAGAAAAGGCGGAGGTCATGTTCTGGACGCCCGAAATGGGTACTGAAAGAATGGGTGCTATGCCCAACAGCGGATCTTGTTCATTTTGAACAAGATCCGCTTTCCACGCCGCCGCGGCTTGTGTCCATTCGAGACAGGAGGCCGCCCGCCCAACAGCGGCCGCTGTTGGTTTGGGACAACATTTGTTGTTGGGCATAGTGCCCATTCTTTCCGTACCCATTTCGGGCGTCCAAACATGTCAGGGTAGGAGGTCTATCCACCCCCGAGTAAACACAAAAACTCGGAGGCCCGCGCGGATTGTTCGGATCGGCGCTGACCCCCCTCCCTGGCGCGCCAGGGGCGGCGCCGGAGGCGCCGCCAGGGGGGGGGTCCAGCGCCGATCCGAGGAATCCGCGCGGACCTGCGCCTCGTCTGGGGCGCTTGGGGGGATCTTCTGGATCGTCCCGACCGGCCCCCGGAGCGCCAGGTTGTGCAGGTTACGAGGGCGGAGGGCGCTGCAATCGTTTGCCAGGGCTGGACCTAAACGGTGTTCTGGCGATTTCGTGGGCCGGTTTCGTTTCGACGTCGTTCTGCGGCAGAGGCGGATCTATGACGAAAGCGAGGGAGGGAAAGCGAAAACAAAACGGAACCGAAAAACACCGTGTAGGTTCAGCCCTGTCGTTTGCAAGCCTTGTCCGTACAGGTCCAGCCAGCCCCTTGTCGGGGGTTGTCTTGGCTGCAGACGTCCTTCGGAGTCTGACCCGCAGGGGTCGAGTTCACACGTGGTTGCCTGGAGCGAGTGGCGCATGGTGGGTAGTCGTCGGCCACGCGCAGAGGAGGCTAGGGGGAGGGGGGGAGGCTTCTCAGAAGGCGGCTGCTTCTCAGAAGGCGCGGGCCTTGTTTGCAGATGCCAGGCCCGCGTCTTCTAAAGCAGAATGAAGCCTCCCCCCCGCCTCCCTACCCCCCCTGCGCCGCCAAAGTCGGGCGCGACGGCGCAACAAGTGCGCAGCCAGTGTGGGTGGTTTGGACACCTACGGCGAATCACCACTCACGCGGCCAAACGTTGGGCCGAAGTCCAGCCAAGCTATTGGGCGATGTGCTCCCCCCAGCCGTCGTGAAAACCGTTTGGGGAACATTTGGGAGAGGAAGGGAAAAGAGAACAGAGGGAGGAGAGGGCGGAGAAGGAGAACGAGGAGGAGGAGGAGGAGGAGGAGGAGGAGGAGCCGGAGGAGGAGAAGGAGGAGGAGGAGGAGGAGAGGAAGAAGAAGAAGAAAAAGAAGAAGAAGAAGAAGAAGAAGAGGAGACCTGGGAGAACCTTGGAATCAGAGTTTGAACCCTTACTCTCCAGAGTTCAAGGCTTCAGCATCTCCGATTCCCTTTAATTCCAGAGCTTAATAACCTTAGCTCCAGAGTTCGAGTTTTTTTTTGTGGGGGGGGGTTTGGGTTTCTGGAGCTGGTAGGAAGCCTCTTGACAGGCCCCTCTGGATGCCTCTTGAGACGCTCTCTAGATGCTCCCTGGAGACTCTTCAGGAGGCCCCTCAGGAGGCCTCTAGAGGCCCTACAGGAGGCCTTGATGGTGGTGGTGATGATGCATGGATGGTGATGGTGATGTTGGGTGCTGGTGGTGATGGTCAAGGTGATGGTGATAGTTATTGGTCATGGTGATAGTGGTGGAGATGGTGATGTTGATGATGATGATGCTGATGAGGATGAAACTCACGATCTCGGTGACGATGGCTACGACAATGATGTTTGCTGCTGCTGATGCTGCTGCTGCTGAGCATGATGATCATTATGGTCATGATCATCATGATCATGCTGATGATGCTGCTGATGATGCTGATGATGCTGATGAGGATGATGATGCTGATACTGATGCTGACGATGGTTATGATGATGATGATGCTGATGATGATGCTGATGATGCTGATGATGATGGTGATGGTGATGATGATGATGATGCTGCTGATGATGATGTTGATGATGCTGATGCTGATGATGATGATGCTGATGCTGATGCTGATGATGATGATGCTGATGCTGATGCTGATGCTGATGATGCTGCTGCTGCTGCTGATGATGATGATGTTGATGATGATGATGATGATGATGATGGTGCTGCTGCTGATGATGATGATGCTGATGATGATGCTGATGATGATGATGATGATGATGATGATGATGATGATGATGATGATGATGATGATGATGATGATGATGATGATGATGAACGCTATAACGTGCCTCGCCGCCGGCCCACGCGAGCCGGGGCCGCCACGTGGGTGCGAAGGTGTACGCGCTTCGCGGTTTGGGCGCTAGGGGCGAGAGCGAGGGGCGGGCGGGATGGGGCGGCGCGAGAGAGCGCCCAGCTGCTCGCGCTCCTGTGCCCGCGCCTCTCGCGGAGCGCGCGCGAGGCACGCCAAGTTCGGCGCCGGAGCGCAGGCCGCGGTGTGAGGTTCGGGGGTTCGCAGAGGTAGGGTTGTCCCAAGGTGGGGCTGGGGAGCGGGCCCAGCTGGATGCTCACGTTTGGCGCGTTTCCTTCTTCCTGGGGCCGTTCGGCGCGATTTTTTCCTTCCAAGCCCCACCTTTGCCCCCCCCCCCCCCCCCCGAAAGGTCGCCGTCGTCTCGCGTGCGACCCGCTTCTTCCCGTGGCTCCAGGGGGCCACATCGGGGGCGTCGTGCTGGGGCCGAAGAGCGGAGCCTCGCCGGCCCAGTGGACAGCACGCCCCGTGTTGAGCGGGCCGTCGGGGGAGTCCTGCCCGTCGCTGGTGGCCCATTGGGCAGTGGGCCTCCCTGTTGTCAAATGGGCGCAAAGGCTCGAGGGTCGAACCCGCTAAGGAAGCGAGGGTGCAGGCAGTGTTGCCCAACGTGCTGCCCGAGCCAAGGAACAAATCATTGCTGCGCGTGAGTGTTGCTACATTCCCGTGGGCCTCCCTGTTATCGAATGGGCACAAACTTCGCTGCGGGCTGGTTCTGGCAAGTTTGGCCCCCATTGCCAGGGGGCCTTGGGGTGAAAGGGGGGGAGACAGTTTTGCACGAATCAGGGATTGGGAAGAAGTCTTGCGCTTTTGCCTTCCACGGCAGTGCCATGAAAGGCACTGCTGTGCTAGGGCACGTGGCGCTTTGATCTGCAAGGCGATACTGTGCGATATCATGCTATGAACTGCCACGCGATGTTGCTATGCTATGGTGTGCGCTGGTCTGCTATTTAATGCTCGGCTCTGCCGTGCTATGATATGCTAGCGATGCCATGCTCTGCCGAGCTGTGCGATGCTACCAATGCCATCTAGTGGCCTGCGGTCCATCCCGCCGCCGCCCCTGGGTCGTGCCAGAAGCCTCTTGCGGGCTCTTGGCAGGCCTCTTAAGGACCCTTGGACATCTCTTGGAGGCCTCTTGGAGGTCTCGGTGGGGCCTCTCGGAAGCCTGCTGAGACCTCTGTGTGGCCTTCTGGGGGCCTTCGGGGTCGGCTGGCCGTCCGAGAGCCATCTTGGAGGAAGGGCTCGGAATGTCCGTCGGCGGCGAGCGAGGGGGGGAAGTGAGAGGGAGAAAAGGCCTCGTCAGCAGGCGGCGGGCCCTCTCAGAATGGCGGCGGGATTTCTCAGAAGCCCTCGGGGCCTTCTGAGAGGTGTTTTCTGTGTCTTCCGGGAAGGCTCAGGCAACTTTTCGGAAGGCCGGGGATGTTTCGAGAAGGAGGAGGAGGAGGAGGTGGAGGAGGAGGACCCCAGGCTCGCTGCCGAGTCAGTTCATGCGCCCCTTCGTGGGCACGTCTCGAGGCCTCTGGCGCGCTCTCTCTGGGGCCTCGTGGGGGCCGTCTTGGGTGCGATCTTTGGGGGCCGCTCGAGCTGCCTCGGCCGCTCTTCCTGCCGCGCGCACGCGGCAATTGCACTAGGCGCACTGCTGCTCCATGACTCTGGCCTCTCTTGGGCCAGTCCCCAGGGCCTCCCGATTCGACCGAGGAGGCCCCCCCCCAGGAGGGCTCCACGACGCGAGTATGTGATCAATCGCCGGAGAGAGTCTGCTCCAGATTTCGTAAGAAAGGGGAGGGGGTCACAACCCTCTCAGACGAGAAGTTTCAGATCCCCCCCAGACCATCCACGAAAGAGCGGCCCTTTGCCCAGACCCCCCCCGAACCCTCAAGACAGCTCAAATCAGACCCCCCCCCAAATGAGACCCCCACCACTTTATTGTGGAATCCGGAGTACAAGGGAAGAACAAACATGGATCTAGGCCTCCTAGGCAGGGTCCGAGGAGATGGGGTCCTAGGATCGCGCCGCATCGCCGATGCATCGCCGATGCGGCCGGATGTGGAGCCCGTGTTTCCCCACGCCGACGCCGCCGATGCATCGCCGAAGTCGCCGATGCATCGCCGATGCATCGCCGATACATCGGCGATGCATTGGCGATGCGGCGCGATCCTTCGACCCCATCTACTCGAACCCCATCTAGGAATCCTCTAATGGAAGCGACGCCCGCGCAGTGGCATGAAGATCTTCCTCGTCCTCCTCTCGCGCCTCTCAGTTGACTTTTCCCCAAATCTCCGCGCACCGCTTCCGTGACACACGTTTGGGGTGTCGTCTAGTTGGACGATGCCATTTTTCGGGTGGCTCATTCAGTAGCGAATCAGTGCCGCCTGCTTGGATCACCTTTGGCAGTCCGCAGTCGCAGTGGTGTTGTTGAGTTAAGCAAGAAAATCCAATGCCTCTTGGTCGCTGACGAGAAGGTAGCTGCTGCCATTTGTGTGAGCATCCCTGGGGCACCTCTTGGGCGGACTGGGTCCTGCTAGAGTTCTGCTTTGGTTTGGAGTCGGCTGGCCGCCTTGGAGGACCAGGGTGCAGTGCCGTTTTCAATACATGCTCCGCGTGCGGATCACGTATTCAAGATGCGGGGAACTAGTATTAAAACCAACGATGAGTTCATGCACACCTTTACTCATACATTAGTTGTTTCTTATCTAAAAAAATCAATGTATGAAAACCTGCCCTGTACGTTCGGGAGAGGTCGCTGGGCCGTCTTGGGGCGAGGCCGGGCCGTCCCCTGCGCGGGCCGGCCGCCGGCCTCTCCCGTGGCTCCCTGGCGCCCCGCCGGGGTCGCCCCGGGCAGGGCGTCGGAGAGGGGAGAGGGGCTCTCGAGAGGCTGGCGGGCCGCCCGGGGCGGCGGGGGGGGCGCCTCGCGGCCCCCGGGGGT
>CAUYUJ010005685.1:0-59432 GCA_963575745.1 Prorocentrum cordatum | reverse complement strand
CAGGCGCTCCCAGGCGCTCCCAAGCGCTCCCGGCACGCTCCTGGCGCGCTCCCAGGCGCTCGCAGGCGCATCCCAGCGTTCCCAGCGCTGCCACGACTCCGAAGCGCTCCTAAGCGCTCCCCGGCGCTCCCAGGTGCTCCCAGGCGCCCAAGCATCCCCACGCGCTCTGAAGCACCCACAAGCGCTCCAAGGCGCCACGCGGCGCTCCCATGCGCTCCCGCGCGCTCCCAAGCGTGCCCAGGCGGTTCCAGGCGGTCCCAGGGGGAAGCTCCAGGCGCTCTCCCAGCGCTGCCAGAGGCCCCCCCCAAGGAATTCCACGGGCTCTGCCATGGAGGTGCTGCCGCAAGCATGCGCGCGCATCGTAGCGAGGGGGTGCCAGACCCACCCCCTCGCGCCCCCCCCCCAGCCGTCCGAAGCTCGCGCCGAAGGCGGCTGCGTCGCTTATTGCAATCGCTTCAGCGGGGGGGCGACCCCAAAGGCGAAACCCAAAGCCGCGGGCGAATGTAATTGCCGTACGCGTCGCCGTCAGCGAGGAGCCCGACGGCGCAACCACTCGCTCCAGGCCCACGGGGAACCATGGGATTCCCGCGCCAGCGCCTTCGCAGTGCTGCTGTCCAATGCCGAAGGCAAATGCCGGACCCCTGTGGAACTGCTGCGCCAGCGGCAGTTCACCGGCGAAGCTCCACGCCGAAGGTGCAACCGGCTGCCACATCGACGAGGCGACCTGACGCGCCAGCGCCATGCACCCTACGCGTGTGCTCGCATCGGCGCGCATTGCTACGGCCGCGGCCGCAGGCGCGCATCCCAGCATTCACAGCCCAGTGTCGCAACCCAGTGCCGAAGGCACACGCAGCAACGCATGGACATGCTGCGCCAGCGGCAGCGCAACGGCGAAGCTCAACGCCGAACTCGCCAAGGGCTGCCTCTTCGACGAGGCGACGACCCGACGCGCCTACGTCACGCGCCCTGCGCGCGTGCTCACGTGGATGCGCAGTGCCACGGCCGCGTCGGCGATCGCTTGCGCGCGCCACTTCGACAGCCCCCCGTGATAGGGGGGCTGGGGGGGGAAACCCTAAACCCTAAAAGGCTTCACTCTGGGTGGTCTGGGGCGGGAGTGCGACTAACCGTGGCGCGCGCGGCTTGGGCAGCGATCCCCCCCGACAACCTTGATGGGGGGGGGATCGCAGCCAGCGCGCGCTTGCGCCAATGCAGGCCCTAAACCCTAAACCCTAAACCCTAAACCCTAAACCCTAAACTGCAGGCGCGGCCCTGGGGGCGCGCATCGCCACGCCTGTAAGGATCTGCTAGTGAGAGCGAGCTGCCAGTCGAGCTCACCGCCACAATCGGCCTGCCGGCCTGAGGCTGTGTCTCGCTCAGAACACATAACCCCTAACCCGGGGCCGGATGCTCCCAAATCGCGGCCGGCCCTGGTGAGTTTAGGGTATTGGGCCGCGGGTTTAGGCTTTCCCTTAAAAACCATTGGATTTCCTTAGAAACTGCTCCAGGACGCTTGGCTTCGCTACGGAAGCGCGCTGCGGCGCTTAGATAGCCGAAATCGGAAAATTAGCGCTTGGGTTTGCCCGCCGCCGCGCTGGTCCCCCTTGTCGCGCTCGCATGCAGCCTCTCTGATATCCAAGCACTTGTATCGGCGCTTAAAAACCTCCGGATTTGCTTAAAACTGACCCCAGAACGCTTGGTTTCTCTGGAAGAGCGCGCTGGGGCAGGTTTTATTGCCGAAGGCGTAAATCCAATGGTCCAAAGGTTCTGTGCGTCCGCCGGCCAAAATCCTTCCCTGATGCCGGCATCACGGAGGATTCTGGGGGGTGCCCACAACGAGCTCCCCCGGGCTCCTTGGCTCCTTGTGGGCTCCCATAACGAGCTCCCCCAGGCTCCTTGTGGGCTCCCACAACGAGACCCCCTTCCCCCAGAGCTCTCCCCCAGAGCTCTCCCCCAGAGCTCTCCCCCAGAGCTCTCCCCCAGAGCTCTCCCCCAGAGCGACTCCCCAGAAGTCTCCCTCCCAGACTCTCCCCCCGGGGAGCTCGCCCCCCAGAGCCTCCCCCATGCTGCAGCCCTTGGGGAGGGAGAGGAGGGGAAGGGGGACAGCTCTTCCCCCAGACTCTCCCCCTGAGCACTCCCCAAGTGCTCATCCGCCCAAGCACCTCCCAGCTCTCGCCCCCGGAGCGCTCTTCCAAGCTTTCCTCCCAAGCTCTCCCCCAGAGCTCATCCCCCAGAAGCCTCCCTCCAGAGCTCTCCCCCAGAGCTCTCCCCCAGAGCTCCTCCCAGAGCTCTCCCCCAGAGCTCTCCCCCCGAGCTCTCCCCCAGAGCTCTCCCTCCAGAGCTCTCCCCCAGAGCTCCCCCCCAGAGCTCCCCTCCAGAGCTCTTGGCGTGATGGTCCCCCTTGTCGCGCTCGCATGCAGCCTCTCTGATATCCAAGCACTTGTATCGGCGCTTAAAAAAAAAAAAAAAAAAAAAAAAAACAAAAAAAAACAAATAAACTTCATGAGAGCCTCCCATTCTGCGAACTGACGCCAAGAAACGCTTGTTTCTCTGGAAAGCGCGCTCGGGGCAGGTTTTTATTGCCGGAAGGGCGTCAAAAATCCCGAATGGTCCAATAGGGTTCTGGTGCTCCGCCGGCCCACAATCTCCTGATGCCGGCATCCGCGGAGGATGCAGGGGGGAAACCCACAACGAGCTCCCCCGGGCGCCTGGGCACCTGTGGGGCTCCCAAACGTGCTCTGAGGCCGTCCTTGGGGCTCCCACTAACGAAGACCCCATTATTCCCCCCAGAGCTCTCCCCCAGAGCTCTCCCCCAGAGCTCTCCCCCAGAGCTCTCCCCCAGAGCTCTCCCCCAGAGCTCTCCCCCAGAGCTCCCTCCCAGAGCTCTCCCCCAGAGCTCTCCCCCAGCGCTCTCCCCCAGAGCTCTCCCCCGGAGCTCTCCCCCAGAGCTCTCCCCCAGAGCTCTCCCCAAGAGCTCTCCCCCAGACTCTGCTCCCAAGCTCTCCCCCAACTCCTCCCAAAGCTCTCCTCACACAGAGCTCTCCCCCAGTGGAAGACTTAACTAAAGCGCTGCCCAGAGCTCTCCCCCAGAGCTCTCCCACAGAGCTCTCCCCCAGAGCTCTCCCCCAGAGCTCTCCCCCAGAGCTCTCCCCCGGAGCTCTCCCCCAGAGCTCTCCCTCCAGAGCTCTCCCCCAGAGCTCTCCCCCAGATCTCCCCTCCAGAGCTCTTGGCGTGAAGGAGCCCCCAGAGGATCGTTCCCAGGGTAGTGAACAAAACATATCCTCAAGAGCGTGCGCAGACCTCTCTGGGAGAGCTAAACCAAGGAAAATTACCGAAATACCGGATTCACATTGCCCCGGGCTCCGGCGCGGTGCCGGCTCGGGCTCTGATTCCGGCTCGGTCTCCGAACTTGGAGCGAAACTCCCGAGCTCGGGGAACTCCGGGGGGGGCGACTGTGGCGCCGGTCTGCGTTCTCCTGTGGGCTTGGTTTGTGTCCCTTGGGTGCTCCTTTGGCCGCAGACTCTCTCAAGGGTGTCTGTTTCGAGCTCCCATGAATGCTGTTTCGGCCGCGGGCTCTCTCAAGCGTGTCTGTTTCGAGCTCCCTTGGGTGCTGCTTCGGCCGCGGGCTCTCTCAAGCCGTCTGTTTCGAGCTCCCTTGGGTGCTGCTTCGGCCGCGGGCTCTCTCAAGCGCGTCTGTTTCGAGCTCCCTTGGGTGCTCCTTTGGCCGCGGGCTCTCTCAAGTGGTCTGTTTCGAGCTCCCTGGGTCTGGTTTCGGCCGCGGGCTCTCTCAAGCGAGTCTGTTTTATCGAAGCTCCCCTGGGTGCGGCTTCGGCCGCGGCTGCTCTCAAGCCGATGTTCAGGCTCCCTTGGGGGTGCTGCTGTCGGCCGGCGGGCTCATCGAGCGCGTGGCTGTCTCGAGCTCCCTTGGCTGCTCCTTTGGCCGCGGACTCTCTCAAGGGTGTCTGTTTCGAGCTCCCTTGAGTGCTGTTTCGGCCGCGGGCTCTCACCGGCGCGTCTGTTTCGAGCTCCCCTGGTGCTGCTTCGGCCGCGGGCTCTCTCAAGCGCGTCTGTTTCGAGCTCGCTTGGGTGCTGCTTTGGCCGGGGGCTTTCTCAAGCGCGTCTGTTTCGAGCTCCCTTGGGTGCTCCTTTGGCCGCAGACTCTCTCAAGGGTGTCTGTTTCGAGCTCCCTTGGGTGCTGTTTCGGCCGCGGGCTCTCTCAAGCGTGTCTGTTTCGAGCTCCCCTGGTTGCTGCTTCGGCCGCGGGCTTTCTCAAGCGCGTATGTTTCGAGCTCCCTTGGATGCTCTTGTGGCCGCGGACTCTCTCAAGGGTGTCTTTTTCGAGCTCCCTTGGGTGCTGCTTCGGCCGCGTGCTCTCTCAAGCGCGTCTGTTTCGAGCTTTTTGGTGCTGCTTCGGCCGCGGGCTCTCTCAAGCGCGTCTCTTTCGAGCTGCGTTGGGTGCTGCTTTGGCCGCGGACTCTCTGGTGTCTGTTTCGAGCTCCCTTGGGTGCTGTTTCGGCCGCGGGCGCTCTCAAGCGTGTCTGTTTCGAGCTTTCTTGGGTGCTCCTTTGGCCGCAGACTCTCTCAAGGGTGTCTGTTTCGAGCTCCCTTGGGTGCTGCTTTGGGCGCTCTCAAGCGCGTTTGTTTCGAGCTCCCTGGGGTGCTCCTTTGCCCGCGGACTCTCTCAAGGGTGTCTGTTTCGAGCTCCCTTGGATACTGTTTCGGCCGCGGGCTCTCTCAAGCGTGTCTGTTTCGAGCTCCCTGCGGTGCTGCTTCGGCCGCGGGCTCTCTCAAGCCGTCTGTTTCGAGCGTCCTTGGGTGCTGCTTCGGCCGCGGGCTCTCTCAATCGCGTCTGTTTCGAGCTCCCTTGGGTGCTCCTTTGGCCGCGGACTCTCTCAAGGGTGTCTGTTTCGAGCTCCCTTGAGTGCTGTTTCCGCCGCGGGCTCTCACAAGCGCGTCTCTTTCGAGCTCCCCTGGTTGCTGCTTCGGCCGCGTGCTCTCTCAAGCGCGTCTGTTTCGAGCTCCCTTGGGTGCTGCTGCGGCCGGGGGCTCTCTCAAGCGCGTCTGTTTCGAGCTCCCATGGTGCTCCTTTGGCCGCAGACTCTCTCAAGGGTGTTGTTTCGAGCTCCCTTGGGTGCTGTTTCGGCCGCGGGCTCTCACAAGCGCGTCTGTTTCGAGTTCCGTCGTCGTCGTCGTGCTTGGAGCCCCTCAACAGGGCGTCGTCATCGTCGTTGCGTGTGTGGCGCCCTTCGACGGAGGCTCCGGCCGCTCCTGGAGCTCCAAGAGCCATCATCATCGTTCGCGTGCTTGGGGCCTCAAGGGCGTCGACATCGGTCGTCGTGGTGTGCGCTCTTCGAGAAGCTGGCCGTGTGGTGCTACCAGGAGCCACCGTCAACGGTCGACGTCCGGGCTTGGGGCTCCTCAAGGAGAAGGCTCGGTCATCGGTCGTCGGCGTGGCCTTGTCGGCGCCCTTCGAGGGTGGCCCCGGCCGCTCCTGGAGCTCCAGGAGCCACATTCATCGTGGTCGTCGTGCTTGGGGCTCCTCAAAAGCGTCGTCATCGTGGTCGTCGTGTGTGGCGCTCTTCGAGGGAGGCCCTGGCCGCTCCTGGAGCTCCAGGAGCCACTGTCATCGTCGTCGTCGTGCTTGGAGCTCCTCAAGAGCGTCGTTATCGTCGTCGTCGTGTGTGGCGCCCTTCGAGGAAGGCCCCGGGTGCTCCTAGAGCTCCAGGAGCCACCGTCATCGTCGTCGTCGTGCTTGAGGCCCCTCAAGGGCGTTGTCATCGTCGTCGTCGTGTGTGGTGCCCTTCGAGGAAGGCTCCGGCCCCCCTCCAGCTCCAGGAGCCACCGTCATCGTGGTTGTGCTTGGAGCTCTTCAAGGGAGTCGTCATCGTCGTCGTCCTGTGTGGCGCCGTTCGAGGGAGGCCCCGGCCGCTCCTGGAGCTCCAGGAGCCACCGTCATCGTCGTCGTCGTGCTTGGAGCCCCTCAAGGGCGTCGTCATCGCCGTCTTGTGTGGTCCCCTTCGAGGGAGTCCCGGCCGCTCCTGGTTCCCTCGTCATCGTCGTCGTCGTGTGTGGCGCTCTTCGAGGGAGGCCCCGGCCGTTCCTGGACGTCCACGAGCCTCCGTCATCGTCGTCGTCATGCTTGGGGCTCTTCAAGGGAATCGTTATCGTCGTCGTCGTGTGTGGCGCTCTCGAGGGAAGCCCCGGCCGCTCCTGGAGCTCCACGAGCCACCATCATCGTCGTCGTCGTAGGTTCCTCAAGGGCGTCGTCATCGTCGTCGTCTAGCGATCTTCGAGGGAGTCCCGGCCGCTCCTGGATTCCAGAAGCCACCGTCATCGTGGTTGTCGTGCTTGGGGCTCCTCAACAGGGTCGTCATCGTCGTTGTCGTGTGTGGCGCCCTTCGAGGGAGGCCCGGCCGTTTCTGGAGCTCCAAGGGCCACCGTCATCGTCGTCGTCGTGCTTGGGGCCCCTCAAGGGCGTCGTCATCGTCGTTGCGTGTGTGGCGCCCTTCGACGGAGGCTCCGGCCGCTCCTGGAGCTCCAAGAGCCATCATCATCGTTCGCGTGCTTGGGGCCCCTCAAGGGCGTCGTCATCGTCGTTGCGTGTGTGGCGCTCTTCGAGGGAGGCTGGCCGTTGGTGCTCCAGGAGCCACCGTCATCGTCGTCGTCGTGCTTGGGGCTCCTCAAGGGCGTCGTCATCGTTGTCGTCGTGTGTGGCGCCCTTCGAGGGTGGCCCCGGCCGCTCCTGGAGCTCCAGGAGCCACATTCATCGTGGTCGTCGTGCTTGGGGCTCCTCAAAAGCGTCCGTGGAAGCCCGTCGTCGTGTGGTGCGCTTCACGCCAGGCGGGCCCCCGCCGCGCCTGGAGCTCCAGGAGGCCACGCATCGGTCGGGCGGGCTCTTGGAGCCCCTACAAGAGTCGTCGGTTAACGTCGTCGTCGTGTGTGGCGCCTTCGAGGAGGCCCCGGGTGCTCCTAGAGCCCAGGAGACCATCGTCATCGTCGTCCGATCGGGCTGGACCCCTCAAGAGCGTCGCATCGGTCGGTCGGTCGTGTGGGGGTGCCCTTCGAGGAAGGCCCCGGCCCCCTCCACCCAGAGCCAACCGTCATAGTGATGTGCGTGGGGGCTCTTCAAAGGGGCGGGGGGGTGCTCCGTCATCCCTCGCATTCTTCTGTGTGCGCCGTTTCGCGGAGGGCCCCGCCGCTCCTGGTGCTCCAGGAGCCACCGTCATCGTCGTCGTCGTGCTTGGGGACCCTCAAGAGAGTCGTCATCGTCGTCGTCGTGTTCGGCGCCCTTCGAGGGAGGCCCCGGCCGCTCCTGGAGCTCCAAGAGCCACCGTCATCGTCGTCGTCTTGCTTGGGGTTCCTCAAGGGCGTTGCATCGTCGTCGTCGTACGTGGCGCTCTTCGAGGGAGGCCCCGGCTGCTCCTGGAGCTCCAGGAGCTATCAACGTCGTCGTCGTGTGTGGGGCCCGTCAAGAACGTCGTCATCGTCGTCGTCGTGTTCGGCGCCCTTCGAGGGAGGCCCCGGCCGCTCGTGGAGCTCCAGGAACCACCGTCATCGTCATCGTCGTGCTTGGGGCCCCTCATGGGCGTCGTCATCGTCGTCGTCGTGTGTGGCGCCCTTCGAGGAGGCCCCGGCCGCTCCTGGAGCTCACCGCCGTCGTCGTCGTCGTCGTGCTTGGAGCCCTTCAAGGGCGTCGTCATCGTCGTCGTCGTGTGTGGCGCCCTGCGAGGGAGGCCCGGCCTCTCCTGGAGCTCCAGAAGCCACCGCCATCGTTGTCGTCGTCGGGCGCAGTCGTCATCGTCGTCGTCGTGCGTGGCGCCCTTCGAGGAGGTCCCTTCCAGGAGGTCTTGGCTGCTCCTTGCGCTCCAGGAGCCACCGTCATCGTCGTCGTCGTGCCTGGGGCCCCTCAATGGCGTCGTCATCGTCGTCGTCGTGTGTGGTGCCTTGAAGCGCGTCAGTCGTGTGTGAGGCCTTTCGAGGAAGAACTGGCCGCTCATGCAGCTCCACGAGCCACCGTCATCGTCGTTGTCGTGCTTGGGGCCCCTCAAGAGTGTTGTCATCGTCGCCGTCATGTCTGCGACCTGAGCGTGTCGTCAAACATCCCCACGAAGGCACTTACCTAACCAGCTGGGCGACCAACCCATGACAAACTGAACGCCAATCCGACTGGCAAGGGGCGACGGCCGTCCCTGGGAGCGGGAGGAGACCCCCTGCGCTGCGCGCTGTCTGCGCGTGGGAACCCGAAACCGCCGGACTTGGGAAACGCGCGCGCGCACATAGCGCGCAAGACAAAACGTACAAACGAAAAACAATATAAACAAATTTTGCGAGCGGTGGGAGACTCCCTGCGCTGCGCGCTGGCTGCGCGCGGGGACCCGAAGTTGCTGAGCCTGTGCGAGACGCGCGCGCGCACAGAACCCGCGCGGAAGACAAACCGTGCAGAACACTAATAAAATAACACACGCGCGCACGCTCGCGCCACGAAGACACCGACGACGACGAAAGGCATGAAGCACAACGTTTCAGAGACTACGAGGACGATGAAGACGAATCCGTCAGGCTCCAGCCTGGCCGAGATGCGCAGACGCTGGCGCACGTCTCCGTCGTGCGTCATCTCGTCATCGTGCGTCGATGAGCAGCAGACGCACACAGCAACGTTTCCGAAGACACGAAGTCTGGCTGTCAGAATTGCGTGGGCGTTTTCGGTTGCACAAGCATCGACGCCTTCGAGCTCCTGGCGAGGCGACTCTGCAAAATTGATTGTGTAAGCTTTCGCGGAGTGCCACCCTGAGGCGAGCAAGTACTGCCTGGCTGAGCCTCCTCCTTGCCTGCCGAAGAGTGGTTCTCTGTGACGAATCCCGCTGCTGCGGAGAAACTCTCGGCCTGCCGTCCCGCAGCGGAAGACGAGGTCTCTCACCTTCTTTATCTGTAACTAGTTTGGCTCAAGCTCCCTGCTCCTGCTTCCCTGCTCTCCGCGGCGGAATGAGCGAGCACTACCCCTCTCCACGCCCCGCGCGGCTCCTGGCGCGCCGCGGCCCGCAGCAACAGGCGCCTCCCTGGGACAGGAACCCGGAGAACTTCCTGCCCTGCAAGGCTGCGCTGCTGGAAGCCTTGAAGCGCGCGGAGGAGGAGGCGGCGGCTGCGCGCACAGACGCCGCCAGTGCCCGCCGCCTGGCCGAGACAGCTCGGCAGGAACTCGCGGAGAGCTACCGCGAGAACGCTGCCTGCAACTTCGAGCTTGTCTGCGACCTCCTCCAGGCTCGCCGCGAAGCCCAGGCGGAGGCGGACGACGCAGCCGAGGCCCGCGCGGCCCTGCAGGACGCGGAGGCGCGCCAGGAGGCTACTGTGGCGCGGCTCCGCGAAGAACACCACGCTGCACGCGCCGAGGACGCGCTGGAGGCCACAGAGGCGACGGGGTTCCGCTCACCGCGAAAACCGCGCCGCTCCTTGGAAAAGAGACTTAGAAGAAAACACTTTTCTTCTGCGTGTCTTCACTTCCTTAGGGAACGGCGCGGCTTCCGCGTTGCGCGTGGCCTGTGTTGGAACACCTGCAGAAGACCAAGAGGATCCGGGCCAACTACCACCTCGAGGTCGGCCACAAGACTGCTCTGATGACTCAAATCAACACCCTCTCCGACCAGCTCGAGGCCTCACGAGAGAAGGCCGCCAGCTACAAGGACGAGCTGACAGAGACGAAGGCGGAGCTGGCGGCGCAGCGCCAGCGCACAGGAGCGCAGCAGCCGGCGGAGCGCAGCAGGCGCTGCTGGGGCGGCAGCGGGCGCTGGTGAAGGCCCAGAAGCCCTGAGCGGAGGAGCGCTGCGGCCACGCAGCCGGAACCGCAGCGTTGTATGAGAACGCTTGCCGACGCCGCCGCTGCCGCTGCCGCTGCCGCGCTCTCGTCCGCGAGCTTCTTCGGAAGAGGCTCGCGGGCGAGAGGAGCTACTGCGCGGACGTGGGCTCCCCGTCGAACGCTCCGCGAGCTGGAAAGTAGCGCGGGGGCACCGTTCGATGGGGCGTTCATATCCGCGCGGAACTCAGGGAGCCAAGTCTAACCTCCACGTGGTGGCTCCTGGGGAAGGGCACGGGCGCTTCGCTCAATCCTCCGGGGTCGAGGTCGCGCTCGTACCTTTCGCGAAAGACACTAGCGCCCACAAGGCTTTGCAGACCTTCTGAGGCACACGCCTGACTCTTTCAGAGGCTTCGTTATTGTATGAAAGTGCCAGGAAATCCTAGCAGTTCAGAAACCAAGCTGTGTACTATGCGCACCGCGAAGAATATTCGGGGCACTTGCCGAATGTGCTGGCGCTCTCCGTATGATTCTCTTGGGGGATGGGCCCTGCTCTTTCAGAGCTACCCGTTTTGAAGCCATCTCGGAAGTCTTCCGATCATCCAGGCCGTCGTCGTCCCGTGGCAGACAACTTTAGGTGACTCCTCTGTCATATCCAAAGATGTACCGCCTGGTCTTCGTCGCCACGAGAGACATCAGAATGCTCTGATGTATTTTACATTCGAACGCCCAGATTGAGTTTTTCGAATGTGACAGAACACGCACGGTGTGCTCCACGCTCCTCTGGGGCCCGCAGGCGCTCGAAGGGTGTCCGGGGAGATCTAGGCACGCCGCGCTCTTCAAGTATGTTGTTGGAATGAGACGTCCCTACTGCAAAAGAACATAACCAGGACCGCGGGCCGAGCGCGCCTGCGCCGCGCGTCGAGCGCGCAGCGAGTACCGGAGTACTCGTGTGTCGCCATGCCGCAGTCTCTGGATTGTATGCTCGCGCTGCACAGGGCGGAGAGCTTCCGCTCACTACTCACTCACCCCGCGGCGCAGAGACTTCCCGTTAGCGCGCCAGCGGACTCCAAGGCAAATTGCCATACTCCGTGCACCCACACTTTCCCATCGTACCTCGCTCGCAGCATAACTCTAAGGTTTCCTGTCTTACGGCGCTGCTGCATGGATATACCATTGCAAGGATAATACCTGCACACGCGGGGGCGTTCGAGAATGGAACAGAAACAAGCGTCGGCGGAGAAGATGAGGTGGTTTGCTGATGCACCGGCGATGCGCTTCGTCTCGGGGCCTTACTGCGTGTTCAACTCAAAGAATGCAGTGTGTACTCTACGTGTTGGACCCTCATAGAAATTTCCCCAAAGATAGTATTCAACCAGCAGACTGGCAATGCATTGGCGATGCGACCGAGTAGCCGTCAACACCTCAGGCACGTGGGAGAGCACCAAGTAGCAGAGGCACCGTAGGACGCATGCTCACTGGACCGCTTATCGGCGAGCACGCTGCCGCAGCATACGACCCCTGCACGTAGCTACTGCGTTCATGGGCGCTCCTTGTTATTTCCTGAATTACATATGGACCCCGCGCCAAGAGAGCGACACCCTGCGTGTCTATTCTAAAATTAAGCCTGCTTGAAAAAAGAGATTTCCAGACTTGGCCATATTGTCAGAAAAAAAACCCAAGGAGCTGGTGAGAGAGCACCTGCGGCCGCGGACGGAGGGCTCGTGCTTGAACCGGGAGGCGGTGGCGAGAGCCTGAATTGAAGTGTGTGCGCGTCTTTCCAGTGCTTGGCTCTGTGAGACCACGGGCGCGGGGCTCCGCATGCTCCAAAGTGCCCGTATCCCTGAGATGGAGGTGGCTCTGACGAACCAGTCTGCGTTCTCCTGTGGGCTTGGTTTCGAGCTCCTGCTTAATGTTCTCACAGACCCACTGCTGCGTCTGCAACGCAACTTGCTTACCCCCGCTGCTGCGTGGGATGTTCAACCCCGCGACAAATCCCACGCTGATTCGCCCATCACATACACATGCCGCAGTACTCCCGCGCGTCGCCATCTCCCGACGTCCGCCGGACTCCCACAGACGATTCCCACGCGGGATCTCGGCGAGGCGCAGCTGCGCCGTCATCCCCGAGCTTCCAACAAGACGCGGAGGCTCGCGGACGTGGGAGGCTTCCGCTTGGCGTTGGCCGCCCCGTCGCGTTGGGTCCGCGAGCTACAAAGCTTGACGCACCCCGAGCGCGACTGGCCGGCCATTGCCGAAAGGAAAGCCAAGGGGTCTCGTCCAGCCTCCACGCGGCGGCCCCTGGGGAAGGCTACGCGTGCGACTCTTCGCCCGCGCGGGCCTAGGTCGCACGCGTAACTTTCGCGAAGGACGACTCTTCTCATTCATCCCTGGTACGCGGCCGCTCACTCTTGCCGACGCCTGCACACTTCCCCCCTTGCTAGGGGGGAGCGAGGGGGGTAGACCACCCTAAACCCTAAAAGCAATGACTCTGGGCGGATGGGGCGGGACTCAACGCGCCCATCCATCCCCCCCTACACCCTGGTGAGGGGGGGATAGGATGGTTCTGCTCGGAAACCCTAAACCCTAAACCCTAAACCCTAAACCCTAAACCCTAAACCCTAAACCCTAAACCCTAAACCCTAAACCCTAAACCCTAAACCCTAAACCCTAAACCCTAAACCCTAAACCCTAAACCCTAAACCCTAAACCCTAAACTGAAGCGCGACCCCTCGAAGGGTCGCGGGGCACCGAAGTCGAACCTTGTCCGCTCTGAAAGCGAAAAAAAAAAAATTAAAAAAAAGAACGAAGACAAACAAAACAAAAAAAACACAAAAAAAAAAAAAGAAGAAAAGCGATAGTCGAGCGCCCAGATCGTTATCGGGCCGGCGCACGCGCTGAGCTTCGGCTCTTAGATAACCCTGAACCCTACGTCGTTTTGCCCAGGCCGCGCGCTCTTGGCCCCTGGAAGGATAAACCTCACCTGGGAGCGCTCCCAGGCGCTCCCAAGCGCTCCCAGGCGCTCCCAGGCGCTCCCAGGCGCTCCCAGGCGCTCCCAGGCGGCGCTCCCAAGCGCTCCCAGGCGCTCCCAGGCGCTCCCAGGCGCTCCCAGGCGCACCCAGGCGCTGCCAAGCGCTCCCAGGCGCTCCCCGGCGCTCCCAGGCGCTCCAAGCGTTCCCACGCGCTCCCAGGCGTTCCCAGGCGCTCCCAGGCGCTCCCAAGCGCTCCCGAGCGCTCCGCGGCGCTCCCCGGCGCCCGGGGGCGCCCCCCGGCGCTCCCAAGCGTTCCCAAGCGCTCCCAAGCGCTCCCAGGCGCTCCCAAGCGCTGCCAAGCGCCCCGGAGCTCTCCCCGGCGCCCGGGCGCGCTCCCAGGCGCTCCCAGGCAGTCCCAGGCGGTCCAGGCGGCTTCAGGCGTTCACAAGCGCTCCCCGAGCGCTCCCAGGCGCTCCGAAGCGCTGCCAAGCGCTGCCAAGCGCTCCCAAGCGCTCCCAAGCGCTCCCAAGCGCTCCCAGGCGCCCCCAAGCGCTCCCAAGCGCTCCCAGGCGCTCCCAGGCGCCCCCCGGCGCCCGGGAGCGCGTCCGGGCGCTCCCAAGCGCTCGCAAGCGCTGCCAAGCGCTCCGAAGCGCTCCCAAGCTTGCGAGCGCCTGGGAGCACTTGGCAGTTGCGAGGGGGCGCCATGCCCGCCCCCTCGCGCACAGGCGCTCCCAAGCGCTCCCAGGCGCACCCTAGCGTTCTCAAGCGCTCCCAAGCGCGTCCAAGCGCCCCCAGGCGCTCCCCCCTCGACAGCGAAACAGGCGCTCCCAAGCGCTCCCAGGCGCACCCAAGCGCTCCTAGGCGCTCCCAGGCGCTCCCCAAGCGCTCCCAGGCGCTCCCAGGCGCTCCCAAGCGCCCCACGCGCCCGCAGGCGCTCCCAGGCGCTCCCACGCGGTCCCAGGCGCTCCCAGGCGCTCCGAAGCGCTCCCAAGCGCTGCCAAGCGCTCCCAAGCGCTCCCAAGCGCTGCCAAGCGATCCCAAGCGTTCCCATGCGCTCCCACGCGTTGCCAAGCGCTCCCAAGCGTTCCCAGGCGCTCCCGAGCGCTCCCAGGATTCCCAAGGGCACCGGCGGTTCCAAGCGCTCCCAAGCGCTCCTGGGCGTTCCCAGGCGCTGTCAGGCGCTGCCAAGCGCCCCAAACGCTCCCAAGCGTTCCCAGGCGCTCGTCGGCGCTGCAAAGCGATCGCAAGCGCTCCCAGGCGCTCCCAGGCGCTCCCAAGCAGTGTCAAGCGCTCACAAGCGCTGCCAGGCGCTCCCAGGCGCTCCCACGCGCCCCCAAGCGCTCCCACGCGATCCCAAGCGCACCCTAGCGTTCTCAAGCGCTCCCAAGCGCGTCCAAGCACCGCCCAGGCGCTCCCAAGCGCTCCCACGCTTGCGAGGGGGCGCCAAGCCCGCTCCCTCGCGCTCCCCCTTCGCGCCGGCGCTCCCAAGCGCTCCCAGGCGCTCCCAAGCGCTCCGGGGCGCTCCCTGGCGCCCGGGGGCGTTCCCCGGCGCTCCCAGGCTCCAGGCGTTCCCAAGCGCTCCCAAGCGCTTCCAGGCGCTCCCAATCCCAAGCGCTCCCACGCGGTCCCAAGCGCTCCCAGGCGCTCCCAAGGGTTCCCAAGCGTTGCCAAGCGCTTTCAAGCGCTCCCAGGCGCTGCCAAGCGCTCCCAAGCGCCCCCGGGCGCTCCCAGGCGGTGCCAGGCGCTCCCAGGCGCTCCCAAGCGCGCCCAAGCGCTTCCAGGCGCTCCCAAGCGCCCCCAAGCGCTCCCAAGAAGCGCTCCCAGGCGCTCCCAGGCGCTCCCAGGCGCTGCCAAGCGACGCCAAGCGCTGCCAAGCGCTCCCAAGCGCTCCAAGCGTTCCCAAGCGCTCCCAAGCGCTCCCAGGCGCTCCCAGGCGCTCCCAAGCGCTTCCAGGCGCTCCCAGGCGCTCCCAAGCGTTTCCAAACGCTCCCAAGCGCTCCCAGGCGCTCCCAGGCGCTCCCAAGCGCTCCAAGGAGTTTCCAGGCGCTCCCAGGCGCCGCTGCCCACTCAGCCCGGCGAAGAGCACCAGAGAAGTCCGTAGCGCACAATGATTGGCGAGGGGGCGCCAGACCCGCCCCCTCGCGCTCCCCCACCCGCCAAATCTTCGAGGGTGCCATGTGTGAGCTCCAGCCAAGATGCGCTCCGAGAGAGAGAGAGAGAGAGAGAGAGAGAGAGAGAGAGAGAGAGAGAGAGAGAGAGAGAGAGAGAGAGAGAGAGAGAGAGAGAGAGAGAGAGAGAGAGAGAGAGAGAAAGAGAGAGAGAGAGAGAGAGAGAGAGAGAGAGAAAGTTAGTCCCCCCCATGCGAAGGGGGACGAAGGGGGGTAGATTGACAGCTGGTTGGCGCCCGAAATGATCCGCCACCAAGACCTTCCCCCCATGAGAAGGGGGGAGAGAGGGGGGTAGAAGAACCCTAAACCCTAAAGGGGTACTTTTGGGTGGGGGGGGGGGAACGGGAACGAATAGCAGCCGACCCCTCCAACCTCTTGAAGGAGGGGGGGTCGAGCTGCTTCCGCCCAGCGAGGCCCTAAACCCTAAACCCTAAACCCTAAACCCTAAACCCTAAACCCTAAACCCTAAACCCTAAACCCTAAACCCTAAACCCTAAACCCTAAACCCTAAATTCCCAAGCACCTCGTTGTGCTTCTGCCCACCCCACCGCGCATCACCGTCGCCGTCTACGAGAGACAGGGCATCTCTGAGATGCTTGAGCATGTAGCCCGAGTGGTTCGCCTTGGCAGCTTTTGCTGCTGCCCTCCCCCTCTTTTGGGGATTCGCGCTTCAATGATAAACCTCCCCTGATCCTCAACGAATATAACACCCTAAACCCAAAGACCTTTTCCTCGAAGCGCCCGGGGGCGCCTGGGGGCGCCTGGGAGCGCCTGGGAACGCTTGGGAGCGCCTGGGAGCGCCTGGGAGCGCCTGGGAGCGCCTGGGGGCGCCTGGGAGCGCCTGGGAACGCTTGGGAGCGCCTGGGAGCGCCTGGGAGCGCCTGGGAGCGCCTGGGGGCGCCTGGGAGCGCCTGGGAGCGCCTGGGAGCGCCTGGGAGCGCCTGGGGGCGCCTGGGAGCGCCTGGGAGCGCCTGAGAGCGCTTGGGAGCGCCTGGGAGCGTGCCGGGAGCGCCTGGGAGCGCTTGGGAGCGCCAAGGAGCGCTTGGATGCGTCTGGGAGCGCCCGGGAGCGCTTGGGAACGCGCCGGGAGCGCCTGGGGAGCCTGGGGGCGCCTGGGAGCGCCTGGGAGCGCCTTGGGATGGCCAGGGAGCGCTTCGGAACGCGCCGGGAGCGCCTGGCAGCGCCGGGGAGTGCATGGGAGCGCTTGACTGAGAGCGCCTGGGAGCGCTTGGGAGCGCCTGGGAGCGCCAGGGAGCGCCTGGGAGCGCTTGGAACGCATTTGGGAATTTAGGGGCCAACGGCCCTAAACCCTAAAAGGCTTTAGTTTGGGAGGTTGCCGGCCATGCGGCCGGGGGTGGGAAGATGTTGCACCTCCTGCCCCCTTCGCCAAGCTTGCTCGGGTCGGCTAACCGCCCCCCCAATCAAGCTTGCCGAAGGGGGGGCAGCATTGCCTGGACTGTCGGCCGCTGCGCTAAGAGAAGCCCTAAACCCTAAACCCTAAACCCTAAACCCTAAACTGCAAGCCACGGGCGGTGCATCGTCAGAAGCCCGTGGCGCCTGGCCGAGCGATCAGCGAGTCCGCCCATGCGCGCACGCCGCACCGACGAAGCGCGTAGCGCTGAGGAGGATGCGCTCCCCCGCGGGGATGCCTCGTGAGTTCTGAGAGTTGAATAGAACCCTTAACCCCAGGCGTAGCCAAAGGGTTCCCTGCGATTGGTCCCATCCCCTGGGGCTCGAAACCTAGGAAAATACACCATGCGGTGCCCTTTCGGCCGTCCGTGGGGCCGCAAACCATATGAAAATACAGCATGCGGCGTCCTTTCGGCTGGCGCACGTCCCAGGCGCTCCCAAGCGCTCCCAGGCGCTCCCAGGCGCTCCCAGGCGTTCCCAAGCGCTCCCAGGCGCTCCCAAGCGATCCCAAGCGCTCCCAGGCGCTCCCAGGCGCTCCCCAGCGTTCCCAAGCGCTCCCCAGCGCTCCCAAACGTTCCCAGGCGCTCCCAAGCGCTCCCCGGCGCTTTCGGCACGCTCCCAAGCGCTCCCAGGCGCATGGCGCTCCCAGGCGCTCTCAGGCGCTCCCGGCACGCTCCCAGGCGCTCCCAGGCGCTCCCTGGCGTTCCCAAGCGCTCCCAGGTACTCCCCAGCGCTCCCTGCACGCTCCCAAGCGCTCCCAGCCTGCTCAGGCGCTCCCTGCGCGCTCCCAAGCGCTCCCTGGCGCCTCCGAGCGCTCCGGGGCGCTCCGAAGCACTCCCAGGCGCCCCGGCGCGCTCCCAGGCGCTCCCGGCACGCTCCCAGCACGCTCCCAAGCGCTCCCAGGCGTTCCCATGCGCTCCCAAGCGCTCCCAAGCTCCCACAGGTGGTCCCAAGCGCTCCCCGGCGTTCCCAAGCGCGCTTAAGCAGTCCAAGCGGTCCCATGGCGCTCCCAAGCGTTTTCATGCATTCGCAAGCACTCGGCAGCGCTCCCTGGCGGCGCTTCCCGGCGCTCCCCCCAATGCAAGTGCTGCCGCAGCCATGCGCGCGCGTCGTAGCGAGGGGGTGCCAGACCCACCCCCTCGCGCTCCCTCTCCAGCCATGCGACATTCGCGCCGAAGGCGGCTGCGTCGACAATGCAATCGCTTCAGCGGGGGCGACGCCAACGGTCCTGCCCAATGGACAACCCACGGCCCGCACTCGCGGTGCACTCTGCGTGTCCTGTCACGCTCCCAGACGCTCCCACGTGCTTCCATCCTAGGGAAACCTCGAGGCGCTCTCTCAGCGCTCCCAGAGAGCTCCCCCAAGGCATTCCACGAGGTCTGCCATGGAGGTGCTGCAGCAGCCGTGCACGCGCATCGTAGCGAGGGGGTGCCACACCCACCCCCTCGCGCTCCCCCTTCCAGCCATGCGAAATTCGCGCCGAAGGCGGCTGCGTCGACAATGCAATCGCTTCAGCGGGGGCGACGCCAACGGTCAAGCCCAACGGGCAATTCACGGCTCGCGCTCGCAGTGCACTCTGCGTGTCCTGTCGCGCTCCCAGACGCTCCCACGTGCTTCCATCCTGGGGAAAGGTCGAGGCGCGGTTCCCCAGCGCTCCCAGAGAGCTCCCCCAAGGCATTCCAGGGGGTCTGCCATGGACGTGCTGCTGCAGCCATGCGCGCGCATCGTAGCGAGGGGTGCCAGACCCACCCCCTCGCGCTCCTCCTCCCGCCTTCCGAAGCTCGCGTCGACAGCGTCTGCGTCGATGATTGCAATCGCTTCATCGGGGGCGACCTCAAAGCAAAACCCAAAGCCGCGGGCGAATACAACTGCCGTGCGCGTCGCCGTCAGCGAGGAGCCCGACGGCGCGGCTACTCGCTCGAGGCCATCGGGGGCCCATGGGATTACCGCGCCAGCGCCATCGCAGTGCTGCTTTCCAACAACGAAGGCACATGCGGACCCCTGTGGATGTGCTGTGCCAGCGGCAGCCGTCTACGACAGCGGCTGCAAGGGCAGCCAGGCCAACGGCAAAAGCCAATGCAGGAGGCCTACTGGAACCAGGGGCAATGCTGCGTCTGCGACAGGCCAACGCCGTAATTCAAAACCTCATGCGGCGACGCCTGGCCTTGAGGCCTCTCCTGATGAACACCCGCAGGAGAATAATCCTTTCTTCAACAAAGCCATGCGCCAGCTGGGGGCCAGCCGAATGCAGCTAAACCCACGGCAAAGATTGTTGGCCATGCGACGACGCTGGCTCGTGCGCCTGCGCAAAGCGCTTTGCGCGCGCCGTCTACGACAGCGGCTGCAAGGGCAGCCAGGCCAGCGGCAAAAGCCAATGCAGGAGGCCTACTGGAACCAGGGGCAATGCTGCGTCTGCGACAGGCCAACGCCGCAATTCAAAACCTCATGCGGCGACGCCTGGCCTTGAGGCCTCTCCTGTGCCTTCTGATTGCAATGAACACCCGCAGGAGAAGAATCCGTTCTTCGGCAAAGCCATGCGCCAACTGGGAGCCAGCCGAATGCAGCTAAACCCACGGCAAAGATTGTTGGCCATGCGACGACGCTGGCTCTTGCGCCTGCGCAAAGCGTTTTGCGCGCGTACCAAGAACGCAATGCCAAAACCGCGTCGTCCTGCTCCCCGCGGAATATTCGCATTCGCGCACAACACGAAAGCCCCCCTTGATAGGGGGGTTGGGGGGGGAAACCCTAAACCCTAAAGGGCTTTACTGTGGGTGGTCTGGGGCGGGAGTGCAAGTTCATAGCGCGCGCGGCTTGGGCAGCGATCCCCCCCAACAACCTTGATGTGGGGGGGATCGCAGCCGGCGCGCGCATGCGCCCATGCAGGCCCTAAACCCTAAACCCTAAACCCTAAACCCTAAACCCTAAACCCTCAACCTTAAACCCTCAACCTTAAACCCTCAACCCTAAACCCTAAACCCTAAACCCCTCCCCCTCTTTTGGGGATTCGCGCTTCAATGAAAAACCTCCCCGATCCTCAACGAATATAACACCCTAAACCCAAAGACCTTTTCTTCTGACTGCCGGGTACGCCTGGGAGCGCCTGGGAGCGCCTGGGAGCGCCTGGGAGCGCTTGGAAGCGCTTGGGAGCGCCTGGGAGCGCCAGGGAGCGCCTGGGAGCATTTGGGAGCGCCTGGGAGCGCCTGGGATCGCCTGGGAGCGCCTGGGAGCGCCTGGGAACGCGTCGGGAGCGCCTGGGAGCGCCTGGGAGCGCCCGCTTGGGAGCGCCTGGGAGCGCTTGGGAGCGCCAGGGAGCGCCTGGAAGCGCCTGGGAGCGCTCGGGAGCGCTTTTGCACGCGCCTGGGAGCGCCTGAGAGCGCTTGGGGGCGCCTGGGAACGCTTGGGGGCGCCTGGGAGCGCTTGGGAGCGCCTGGGAGCGCATGGGAGCGCCAGGGAGCGCCTGGAAGCGCTTGGGAGCGCTTGGGAGCGCTTCTGTACGCGCCGGGCGCGCCTGGGAGCGCCTGGGAGCGCCTGGGGGCGCCTGAGAGCACTTGGGAGGGCTTGGGGGCGCCTGGGAGCGCCTGGGAGCGCTTGAGAGCGCTTGGAACGCATTTGGGAATTTAGCGGCCAACGGCCCTAAACCCTAAAAGGCTTTAGTTTGGGGGGTTGCCGGCCATGCGGCCGGGGGTGGGAAGATGTTCCCGGATAGCTCCTTGGAGAGCTGAGGGTTTCAGATAAGAAGCCGGAAGTGGGTGGCGAGGGAGACACGCCCACCTCCGCCGGTCCACGATTCTCGCAGCAGGTTGCCGGAGTTCGCAGCGTGTCCGGGAGCGTGGCTTCCTAGCGTTTCCCAATACGCGTGGCTCCAGGGTGCGCGAAGCGCTTCGGCAGAGCTTCGGAAGAGCTTCGGCTGTTCTTCCAGGCTCCTAGGAAGATCTTCCTTGCGCGCTTTGCAGGGCCCCACGCATCGTAAACGGCGCCCCTGCAAGCGTCTCCTGCGAGATTTCCAGCGTCCCGCGCATCGTTTCAGGCGGCCTGGCACAGGTCGCCGTGCGGCGTTCCGCGCTTGGCTTCGCTATCCGGGTTTTGAATGCTTACAAGTTCCCGGATAGCTCCTTGGAGAGCTGAGGGTTTCAGATAAGAAGCCGGCGGTGGGTGGTGAGGAGCACACGCTCACCTCCGCCGGTCCACGATCCCCGCAGCAGGTTGCCGGAACCGGCAGCGGGTCCGGGAGCGTGGCTTCCTAGCGTATCCCAATACGCGTGGCTCCATGGTGCGCGAAGCGCTTCGGCAGAGCTTCGGAAGAGCTTCGGCAGTTCTTCCAGGCTCTCAGGCAGATTATCCTTGCGCGCTTTGCAGGGCCCCACGCATCGTAAACGGCGCCCCCGCAAGCGTCTCCTGCGAAGTTTCCAGCGTCCGGCGCATCGTTTCAGGCGGCCTGGCAGAGGTCCCCGTAACTCGTAGAGCTTCCCTTAGCAAGTTATTGCTGGAAGCTGAGAGTAATTCCGGCGCGCTGGAGAGCTAGTTGGCAAGAAAAATCTCGACGGAACTTTTGGTGACTTGTGATCGGTTGAAAATTTTGTTTTCAAAATTTGACCATTCGTTAGAGCTCTTGTATTTTTTCCCGTGATATTCCCGGATAGCTCCTTGGAGAGCTGAGGGTTTCGGAAAAGAAGCCGGCGGTAGGTGGTGAGGGAGACACGCCCACCTCCGCCGGTCCACGATTCTCGCAGCGCCCTGCCGGAGATTGCAGCGGGTCCGGGAGCGTGGCTTCCTAGCGTTTCCCAATACGCGTGGCTCCAGGGTGCACGGAGCGCTTCGGCAGAGCTTCGGAAGAGCTTCGGCAGTTCTTCCAGGCTCCTAGGCAGATCTTCCTTGCGCGCTTTGCAAGGCCCCACGCATCGTAAACGGCGCCCCTGCAAGCGTCTTCTGCGAGGTGTCCAGCGTCCCGCGCATCGTTTCAGGCGGCCTGGCAGAGGTCCCCTTGCGGCGTTCCGCGCTTGGCTTCGCTATCCAGGTTTTGGACGCTTACAAGTTCGACTTTATTTCCGCTCTATCCGGGTTTTGGACGCTTACAAGTTCGACCTTATTTCCGCTCGCCATCGTGATCTCAGCTCGATTGGGTGAATTCTACTATCGAAAAGCACTGTGGCGGGAACGGCCGTGTCGAGTTATCTTGATATGTGTGGGCGGTTTTCTGAACATAACTCGAGCTCTAGGGCAGCTACGGAGCTGGTGAGCTGATACATGCAGAATGATCAGGCGCGTTCGCCTGTTGAATCCAGAGGTCTGAACTCGGTCTGCTAGCCGAGCTAGGTCCGCAAACCTGTTCGTATTATTCGAGTCATCTTGACAAAAACTCTGGGTTTTCTGCCTTTAACTCGAGCTGTAGGACAGCTCCAGAGCTGATATTTACAGGCACTAATTCAGAATTATCAGTTGCGTTTGTCTGTCGAATCCAGAGCTCTGAAGCTGGTCTGCTATCCGATCTAGAATCGCGAACCTATTCGTATCGTTCGAGTCGCTTGCGAGATGCTATCGGTTGTCTGGACTTAACTCGGGATTTAGGGGGGCTGCATGGCTGGTGATTACTGGAATCGATTTGAAGACATCAGGCGCGTACGCCTATCGAATACAGAGCTCTGAACTCTATCTGCTGCCCGAACTGGGTCCGCGAACCTATTCCTATTGTTCGAATTATCCTGACAAGTGCTGTCGGTTTTCTGCACTTAACTCGGGCTGTAGGGGGGCTGCAGGGCTGCTAATGACAGAGTCGATTCGCATACATCAGACGCGTCCGTCTGTCGCATTCAGAGGTCAAAAACTATTGACTATAAGTCAGATTGTTGGTAAGTGCTGTCTGTTTTCTCAACTTAGGTCGAGTTAGGAAGCTCTACGAGTCTCCCGGCGGTAACGAAGGTTGTGCTGGAGGGCGTCTGTGCTGAGTATGTACTGGAGGGCGTCTGTGGTGAGTATGAGCGACGGACAATAGTGAACCACTTTGTGTGGGCGGACAACTGCTACCTCGTCTCTGCATCCCCAACTGTGTTGGCTCAGATGATGCACGATCTAACACTACCACTACATGACTGGGGGATGAGATGGAAGGATAGCAGCTTGTTGTACATGACATGTGGGGTTAATGCGAGAGTGGACGGAGACGGACACATACTTGCCAGCGAGGATTTGTGTGTACCTGCGTGCTCGATGTATCAGGAATTTAGACTTCGACGTGTATGCAGTATGAAAGTATTGGGTCATGAGATTTTCTCCACGTACCTTGTGCCTGCTCATCCCGATGTTGAATATCGAATCAAGGAGGCTCGTGCGTGTTTCATAGGACAGTCGGATTTCTTTCGTAACCGAGCGGTAGCAGTCCGTGATAAATTTTGTCGTTATCAAGACAAGGTGCAGAGTATGGCGTTGTATTGTCTTGAGACATGTGCGGCGGATGCTTCCTCGCTTCACACACTCAATGCCTTCGAGGGATGGTGTCTGTGCCGTATGTTCCGACGGCCGAGGAGGGGGGATGAGACTATGGCGGACTGGAACCGCCGAAGGTACCACGAGGCCAGAGAGCAGTTTCGATCTTATGGATTTGCGAGTTTGGTGCAACGATTTCTCCGTATGGTTTGGAACTCCGCTAAGGATGCAGCTGACTTCATTACTATGTTATGTACTTCTTCTCATGAGGAAATATCTTCGACACAACGTACGTGGAGAGACCACCACATGACTACGGTCGCATATGGACCACTGTGGGATAGACTCAGGACGGATGCGTCTGAGTGCCTGCGAGGGTTATTCCACTTCCAGGAGGCTTCGCAGCTGAAAAGGAGACACGTTAGCTCAGGTCGAGCTATCGGACAGAGATGCTGGCTATTTTCTTTCTGCGAATTCTACGGACTCAAGTGGTGGGAGACCTTTGTGCCGACAGATGCTGCGTACGTTCAGTTCTGCGAACACATGTGTACACGGACGATGCTGAGTTATTTCCAGAAAAGAAAAGGGTACGGTACTACAGGTGGGGCCCTGCAGGAGGTACATACTATCACACAAAACGACCTACACACATATGGGGCTCAAGAGGGCACGACGGCTTTCAATGACAAAATGGCCAAACGTTTTGCGTTACAAAACATGAAGGAGGTTGAGTACGACCTCGACTCATTTGGGATCCCTGTGTACATATCTGGGGACAGTCTTCTGGTGGTGTCTTGGCTGCAGGGTGTCTGGAGGGTGCTTAATCGTACGTATCAGGAAAGGGTCAACAGAATGATAAACCAACTGGACAATATGTGTCAGAAGTTTGGAATTAGGCCTGCCTGTCAGGGGAGGGATGTTGTAGACCACACATTTAGGGAATGGAACACGCGTGCAGATGTACTCACTCATGAGGCCCGTGTCGGGCCACCAGTGATTCGAGATAGGATTGGGCTCCACGCCCCTCAGTTACAACAGGTGTTTCGCGTCTGTGCCATCAGAGCTGGTTTCGACGGTGGCGTTTCTTGCGACGGCGTGGGGGTCGGGTGCTGGATCGATGTTGGGCGGGTTTCGAGGATCTCAAGGCAACCACTCAGCCATGAGATTATTTGGACGGAGGTGTATAGTGCGGCATTCTTGATCGATCCAACTTCAACAGTGACTGATGCCGAGATCACGGCCGTTGAGCATACGATTGTAATCTTGCCGCGGGTTGTACATGCGTATTTCGGACAGGATGGGATGTGATTGTGATTGTGCTCATTCACGCCTTCTCATAAGAGTTGGTCACCGTGTGTGTGTACTTGACCTCTCATCCTCCTAATAAGAGTTGGCTTTCGCCTCTGATCGTTTGGATCGTCGAGGCATCCGCCCACTCCCGATACGCCCGCTTCTTGCTTTCGACTAGGCTGGAAAGCCTGCACAGTCGACCGCAAAGTCCGCAAAAACGAAGGTTGACGGTTTACCGCCGGCGCCCAGTTCGGCGTTCCGCGCTTGGCTTCGCTATCCGGGTTTTTGGACGCTTACAAGTTGCACCTCCTGCTCCCTCCGCCAAGCTTGCTCGGGTCGGCTAACCGCCCCCCCCAATCAAGCTTGCCGAAGGGGAGGCAGCATTGCCAGGACTGTCGGCCGCTGCGCTAACAGAAACCCTGAACCCTAAACCTTAAACCCTTTAAAAATATTTAAATATATATATATATATATATATATATATATATAAATAAAAAGGTCTCCCGGTGGTCATCCCCTCGAACGCGCCACGGGGTCTGCGACGGATTCTTGAGAGAGAGGCATCGAGGGCGCCCCTCGTGGCCACGGCTGGGCGCCGCCCGGGCGACTGGTCAGAGCGGAGGTCCTTGCAGCAAGGGCGCCCTCGAGGGCGCGAAGGTATTCGCGTTTCGCGCTTTGCGGTTGGGCTCCGATTCCTCCTCCTGCTTTTCTCCCTGGGGGGGCGGCGCGAGAGCTCGAAGTTATTCGCACTTCGCACTTCGCGCTGCGCGAAGAGCGAAGTTGGGGGCCCCTGTTGCGGGGGGTTCAGAGACCGATGTTGAGCGACAGGCTGGCTCCAGGTCCGGCGTGGCGGCGCAGCCGTGCAACCCGGCGCTCTTCCCTCCCTGGGCCCCGGCGACGGGCCGCGGCCACTGGAGGGGCTCGGGGTCTGGAGGGCCGCTGGCCCGTGTCACGAACAGATCGCGGCCTCGGACGGAGGGGTCAGGAGCGAAATAAGTGAGTCCACGCTGGTTTCGAGAGTGCGTATTGTCGAATGTTTGTATCGCGAGGCTGGTCTCGCGGACTGTGGGGCCGTGCTCATTGTCGGGCGCGTGTGTTTTTTTGTGGACTCCCCTAGGGGGGGGTCCCGTCCGACCCGCTGTTTGGATGATTTAAACAAGTTTTCTTCTTTATTTCCCCACATCCACAGTGGGGATCTTGTTTTCTCTGGACACCCTGCGCAGGAACAGGAACAGCAACACCCACTCACTCTCGCAAACTCACTCACTCACTCAGACACTCGCTCACTCACTCACTTAATCCCCCACTCATTATCATCTTTCATTATCAGCAGCATCGTCATTGTCAACATCGCGTCGCCAGCACTCGTCATCATCAGCACTCATCATCACCACTCATCGTCCTCATCAGCTTCATCATCACCAACACCATCATCCATCGATCATTCACCATCATCATCAGGCCTGCTCATGGAGGAAGTATCAGGCGGGAGCCTCGTCTGTGAGTGAATTGCGAGGAAGTCTCAAGCGGGGGCCCCCTCCTTCAGGGGCCCGCAGATCATGTTACTAATCTGTGGAGGGTCGTACAAGTCCAGTAACCGTCGTCACTTTTGGGCTCCTCAGGCTTGAGTTTGGAGGAAAAATCAGGCGGGGACCTAGTCTGTGAGTCAATTGTGAGGAAGTCCTTTGCGGGGGCCCCCTCCCTAGGGGGCCCGGACGTCATGTTCGAATCCGAGGCGGGTCACGCAGTTCCTGTAATTGTCGTCACTTTTGGGCTACTCAGGCCTGAACGTGGAGGAAGTATCATGCGGGAGCCTAGTCTGTGAGTCAATTGTGAGGCTCTGGCAGGAGCCCCCTCCCTAAGGGGCCTGCAGATTATGTTACTAATCCGAGGCGGGTCATACGATTCCTATAGCTGTCGTCACTTTTGGGCTACCCAGGCCTGAATATGGAGGCAATATGAGGCGGGGGCCTAGTCTGTGAGTCAATTTTGAGGAAGTGTCCTGCAGGAGCCCCCTCCCTAAGGGGCCCGGACTTCATGTTCGAATCCGAGGCGGGTCATGCAATTCCTATAATTGTCGTCACTTTTGGGCTCCGCTGGTAGTCCGAGCGGGTCATTCGTTTCCTGTAACTGTTGTCACTTTTTGGCCCTTCAGGTTTGAATTTGCAGGAAGTATCGCGCGGGGCCTCGTATGTGAGTAGCCCCGTTGTCATCGTCGTCCTCCCTCCCGGGGGCGGGGCCCAGACGCATGCTATTTGGGCTTGCCGGGATTTCGGCGGAGCCCCGGGTCCCGGGGCTCCGCCGAAATCCCGGCAAGCCCAAATAGCATGCGTCTGGGCCCCGCCCTTCCGTCACTCCTTCCTCCTCTTCCTCTATTTCCCTTCCTCCTCCTCCTCCTCCTCCTCCTCCTCCTCTAGTTTCCTCCCTCCTCCTCCCCCCCTTTCCTTTTCCTCCTCCTGCAGATTTCTATGCTCATGTGCGGTGCATTTTCCCGTTGGCGTCGATGGCGAGCCTTCTGCAGAGTCGTCTGCTGGAGCTGCATCCGAGCAGCCGCGCGACGGTGTTTGCCTTCGCCCGCGCCCGCCGTCTCCAGCACGCCAAGCCCCGTGCCCGCGCCAACTGGCGATTACGGAGCAGCCCCCGTTGTGTTCGACGGTTTCCTGATTGCGCAGTGGGCGCTCTACAATGTGCTACGCATGGGGTGGTGCGCAGATGACATGGAGTCATTCGAAGAGGACCTGCGCGACTTAGAGCGCGTCTATGGAGGCCGCAGCTGAGATTTCCTGTTCGTGTTCCTCGAGCAGCCAGCGGGCCCCCCAGTTCTTCTTTACGGTTGGCAGTTTGCCCAGTTCGACGACCACCAAACATTCGACACTTGCACTCATTCTCCCGGCGGCGATCACCAAATCACACAGTGCTTCTCCGAGAAGAAGGGGCTTCTGTTCGAAGCGCTTCTGAGCGAGGACGTGGTTCGGGCGGAGATCGCGAAATCGGCCGCGCGCCGACGGGAGTTGATGCGGCAAATGGCCCAGGACCTCCACAGCCTTCCGGTCGACGACAACGCCGTCGACGCCTTCGAGTCACGCGTCGGCGAGAAGCTCCCGTTCGGGGGCTTCGCGATCGTAGCCCACGCGAAGGTTTTCCACAGCGGTGCCGACAATCGGCGCGACGGGCTGGCGCAGGCGTCGGAGGTCAAACCTGGCGCCTATCGCCTCGTGGAGTATGAGACAACACAGCAGGCGCTGTACCTGAAGGCCAGGTGCGGGAAGTACTGCGACAAAGAGGCCTTCGCACTTTCCGTGCGGCGATTGCAAGCAGTTCATGCCGACGAGGACCTTGGCTATCTGCGCCACCTCATGCTCCTTCGGCCGCCCCCGGCGCTGATCTTCGAGAGCAAGACGCCGCAGCCGCGCGCGGCGCCCCCGCTGGGCGATGCCTTCGGTTCGGAGACAGCGTTACATTGGGAGGTGTTGAACAACTGCGATCTGGACTCGCTCCGCGCGGCTGCCCTCGGTCGGCGGATGGTCATGGATAGCCGCCTGGGGAGGGAAGAGGAGCTCCCTTGCGGAGAAGCTGATTCCTTTGATACTCGATGACTGCCAGGCGTCGCACTTCCCTGCAACGGCTTCGCCATTGAAGTCCGTCGGCGCGATCTCATTCACTCGCCTGCAGAGGGCGTCGGGGCGCGCCGCTGCGACCCGATGGGCGGTGCCGAGGGGGCAAGCGAAGGTGCCTGCACGCGTTTAAATTGGGCTCTCAGCGCCTTGGGGGAACAGGTTCCAACCGACATGGCAGGGCATTTCCGCGCCCTGGAGCACGGAAACGCTTGGCTGGCAGAACGTGGCGTGCGCGTGCTTCCTCAGCCGCGCGGCCCCAACAGCCCTGGGCGTTACGTCAAGTGGGAGCCATTGCCCAGGAAGACCCGCCAGAAACAGCGCGTCGGGCACTTCGTGGCAGTCGTCGTGCATCGCGATGGCGTCACAGTGACAGATCGGAAGAGCGGGAGGTACGCTTCGCAGGAATATTGCTCTGCGGATGATATCCCGGGCGTTCAGCGCCACATGTGGTTTCTCTTGCAGGACGTCGCTCCCGACGCGGGGGCCCTCGCGGAGTGCGTGGACCCATAGGGCGGCATGGGCTCGGCGGGCTCCGACGCCGCCGCGGCCAGCGCCGCGGGCGCCGGCGACCCTGCTGAAAACCAATATTCCAGAGATTTAGTCGCGGCCATCATGAACGCGCCCGTGCCGGATAGCCAGCCGGATTTGCAGCGCGAGATCGACGCGGATGATTTGACCGAGAGCATTTTGGAACGTTGGGGGCCCGCGGATTTTCAGCGAATTCTCCGGCGGCGTGGCGACTTCATATTTGCTCACGAGGTGGAGGGCGAGCCCGACAACATGCTCAGCGTCGTCGCCAAGGTCCGCGCCAAGGCGGCCGAGCTAATCGCACAGCGGCCGACGTTGCCTGACGAAGGCGAGAAGGGCGCCCTCAATGTCATCGCTCTCCATATGCGATGGAAGACCGCCTGTGGAGCCTTCAAAACGATGTCGTGGCAATGCTCATTGCGGGAGTTGTATTCGGTCCGCTCCTCGTTGCCCACGACGACGGCGTCTTCATGTGCAAGCAGGGCGCCCTGCAGTTGATCGAGGAGTTCAGCGCGGGACCGGCGTGCGCCGGCTCGAGTTGGCATTGCTGAAGGCGGCCGCCATGTTCGCGGATATCATGGGCAATTGCGTGACCAAGGACGTGACGGCCGTGTTCGATGTGATGTTAGCTCAACCTAGGAGGGCGTCAACCCTGGCGCCCATTACTTCGATCGACACCAAGGAGTTCCGCAGTGCGAAGCCGGTGGGATTCTCTGCGTGGGCCATGGGCGCCTTCAAAAACATGTCGGTGGTTGCAATCCGTTTCGTTGGGGGGAGTTCCTATGGCTCGCCGGTGGAAATGGTCGGCATATGGAAGCAGGAGGAGCGCCCGGAGCAGCCCAGCACCGTGGTCGTTTTCGAAGATGCGTGTGTTAAGATTCGCCCAGAGAAGCCAGAGAACAGCGCCGAGCGCATGCAGAATGTCGCGAAGTCGATCGAGCACAAATCGTGCTTCTTCATCCCGTGCAGCATCGTGGTTCGGGCTCCCGATTCGGCGGTGGACAAACTCCGATCATGGGCGCAGGATTCGCGGGGGCGACGTCGGGGTGGAAGCTGGAGCTCTCCCTGGAAGCACTTGCTTTCATGAACCAAGTGATGCCTCCAGTCCTCTTCCTCGAGTACGCGGACGGTGGGAGCTCGAAGTCGGCGCGGACGTTGTTGAGAGACAACGTGTGGCGGGGGCACCACGAGGTAGTCTCTCCGCGGTGCTTCCAGGAGCCCGACGAGTCCCGCAGGCAGGGGGGGCAGTTCGCGCCAGCGGAAATCCTTACCATTCAGGAGTGCGCCCCCGGGGGGCCCATGGTCGAGGACGTGATGAAGTCTTTCATCAGCGGAGATCGTTTGATGTGCCGGCCCCTGTTCGGCACGATCACTGCTTATTACCGCTGGAACCGCGCGGCGCGCTTCTGGGAGGTTAACTGGGGTTTCCCCAGCATGTCAGGCAGCCCAGATGACGTCAGGAAGCTGTGCGCCTTCGAGCGCCGCATCAGGGTTGTGAAGCTCCTGGCGACGTTTACCAGTGACCCAGCGAAGGTCGACGTTGAAAACCGCATCTTCAAAGAGGACACCGAGCTGGGCGAGCTCTTGGAAAGCCCATTTGCTCGGCAGGCTTATTTGGATACAAATTTGATTCCGTGGATTTTAGAGCACTCTGCGTCGGAGTGCAGTGCAGTGGTGATGACTCCGCCGCCCGAGAACCTCAATGAGAGCAGGCTCATCGTGGCCGCCATGGCCAGCGGCGGCCTCCATGTGCCAGAGTCGTTCCGAGCGCCGGAGGAGGGCGCTGCCGCGACGGAGAGCGCCGAGAAGATATTTCGCGACGTTCACGCTAAACAGGCGGCCAACAGCATCATCAAGACGCACGCGATCGAGCAGGCGGGCGGCGCCGCAGTCTTCGGCGGAGGGTTCGCCCCCTGGCGCAGCGCGCGGGAATGCAGGGAGTTTCATCGGGATCGCCCCGAGGGCGGCGACGCCGAAGACGCGTCAGAGATCGCCGTCCGCAACCAGTGCGGGTCTCTCATGGGGACGTGCAACTACCAGAGGTTGTCTGAGAAGGTGGATTCGGGAGAGATTGCCGACGCAGGCTACGCGAAGATGCCGATGCAGCGGAGCGTCCGCTGCGGCGGCGGCATGGCGCAGATCGAGGTTTCACTGGCCGACCAAAGCCGCGCGGCCATTGGGTTCAAAACAATGTCATGTTGTGCCTTGCGTGTTTTCGATATTCAATTTTGGGGTGCGTCGTTTGGGCTTCGGGCTTTGGTCGACCATTGCGAGGTGCCGTGCTGCCGCAAGTTCGGCATCCCTGGCTGTCGCCTGGCCCAGCGCCCTTCCCTGCAGTGGATGGTCCGCGACGACAGGGCAGTCGCGCTGTCGCTGGAGCCATCGATTTCCTTCCAGGGCGGGAAGGAATCGTGGGAGACCAAGACGGCGTTTCGAATGCTTGGGCCTTGAGTTTGTTCCAGGCTTGATTTCTGATTTTTTAATTGGAGGATGGGTTTCGGGAAACGGTTTCGCCCGCACTTTTGCCGTAGGGCCGCCCTGGTCGCCCGCGGACGATGGGTTTCGCCGAGGCTGACATCAACAACTGCTTTGTTGCCCTCATAGTCAAGGAGATCGAGCAGGTGTGCCAGATGAAGGAGGAATTGCCTGCCCTCGCGGCGTTTGCCGCCAACTGCAAGGCATGGCGCTCGGCTCTCGCCGCCTACATGTCAGCGTCCGCGAGGGTGGCAAAGAAGCCCCTGGTCAAGAGCGTGCACCTGGGCAAGCCAGATTGCGACCTCCCGTTCCTGTGGAATCTTTCGGTGGGCATGCACACGGCGGTGGACTTGCTGCTGGCCCAGGACAAGTTCACATGCATGGAAGGCCGCTTTGAGAATCGCCGCTGTCCTCCCGCATCGAAGCTCCACTACGCCCTGAGCTCGATCGAGGACATGGTCTTGGCAGACCTGGATGCCGAGGCGGCTTCCATCCACGGGGTGTCTGTGAACGCGTGCATGTTTGACGGTGCCATGTTCTTGACGCCCGAGGACGCCGTGGCCGATCTCCGCGCGGCAGCAAATGCCGTCGCAGCCAAGTGTGGGCTGCGCATCACCGTGGAAGTGATCGGCGATGGCCACGCTTAGATGCTGCGCGACCGCTTGCGGATGGAAGCCGCGCAGAGGGGTGCCAGTTCGCTTTCCCTTATGTTCTGCCGCGCAATGCCATCCAGCATGTCCAATGGCCTCGCGGTGCCGTTCTGTAGATGGTCTCGGGCAGGTATCAGAGAGAAGGCATGGGTCTCTCCCGAAAAGCCCAAGTGCGAGAGAGAGAGAGAGAGAGAGAGAGAGAGAGAGAGAGAGAGAGAAAAAAGAGAGAGAGTGATAGCGAGAGAGAGAGAGAGAGAGAGAGAGAGAGAGAGAGAGAGAGAGAGAGAGAGAAAGAGAGAGAGAGAGAGAGAGAGGAGAGAGAGAGAGAGAGAGAGAGAGAGAGAGAGAGAGAGAGAAGGGGGGCGGGAGAGAGACAATAATAGAGGGGTCAGCTGGTCTCCATGCCCAGCCACTGTGCGTTGGACAGTTGCCCATCATGCCCAGCCAGCGCTCATGCCGCTGCTGCTTTTTGCTCGAGGCGACTTTGCCCCTCGGTCGCCGTGGCCCCCCGATGCCTGCCGCGCCGCGCCCATGCCTCGGCTCGCTCGGAAGTGGTACCTCAAGACGGCGGGCGCAAAGAGGCACGCGGTGGCGGCGGGCAAGGGCGCCGCCAGCCGCGCCGCCAGGGCGAAGCCGATGAAGAACGTGGGGACGAAGGGCAAGGCGTCGCCAGCCGCACCGTCACGGCGAAGCCGACGAGGGTGATGAAGACCATCGGCAAGGGCGCCGCCAGCTGCGCTGCCCAGGCGAAGCCGCCGAAGGTGATGCAGACCATCGGCAAGGGCGCCGCCAGCCGCGGCGAGAAGGCTCGCCGCGCGAATTCGGAGTTCCACCAGATAGGCCTGACCTGCGGCGGAGAAGCCGCATCCGCCGCTCCCGACGCGATCACGCTGCGTGGTTTGGAGTAGCCTTCGTTCGAGGAGATCGTCGGCTAGAGCCAGAACGCTGCGAGGAAGATGCTGGTGGAGGCGGGCGTTATCACGCGCGGGGGCGGGGCGAAGTCGTTCGCTTGCTGGCGGTGCGGCGAGCAGATGGTCAAGCAGGGAGAGGGCTTCAGGTGCATGGGGGCGAAGTGCGGCCGCCCGCGCTTGGCCAAACCTGACGCGGCCTTCGCGCCGTTCCATCGATGCGGTTCCAACGGCCACGACCGCGAATGCATCGTGTGCCTGCGTGCCGCCTGTGCTTCTGGATGCGCGGCGCCCAGCGGCGCAGCAGCCCAGTTCGTGCGCGGGAAGGGCGACACCATCTGGGCCACTGTGCACAAAGTGCAAGACTCCTATGATGTCCACAAGGTAGCTCTGGCGTACACGGAGGTGGAGCACGGCCTCGAGGCAGTGTTCAAGGACGACGTGGTCGAACCAGACAGCTCCCGCATGGCTTGCAAGAAGTTGCGCGGCGGTGCTAGAAACCACGCGGGGCGCGTGCTCGTGCGCAAGGGCAGGTTCTCCAAGAAGTGGACGGCTAAGGCTTTGAAAGCGAGGCGCTCCTCGGCGAAGCGCGGCTCTGGCGGCCCTGAATCCCTCGAGGAGGTCCGCGGCCCTCTGGTTGGCGCCATGGGCCCTGGCGCCGTGTTAGCCCCGGACGGCGCGCGCGCCTTCCACTCCGCGGCCGAGGAGATCGGCGCGGCTTCTCTGTCGGGAGTGAACCGCCAGAAGAAGGCGTTCACGCCCGTCGCGAGGCTGCTGAAAAGCAAGCTGGCACGGAAGACGGCTGCCACGCTGCGCCGCCATTGCCGCGGCAAAACCCCGGCCGTCCAGGAGACGAAGCTGTACTTCAAGCTGGTGGCGGGAGACAACCGCGCCGAATCGACGGAGGGGCGCGTCGAGAACACTCTGCGCCGCGTCGGCAATGTCGGCCGCCGCGACGCCACCGAGCTCAAGAAGGCCGTGCAGACCCTGTCTGGCGGGCGCTGCCTTGCTGAGGCGGGCTGGTCTAGCGAGCGTGCTTGACGCGCTGCGTCGCTACAGGGTCGCGTGTGCTAGCGGCGCAGTGCAGGTGGCGCCGAAGGATTGCTTCCGTGCGGGATTGTGCAAATGGGCCCAGGCCTAGAGCAACCTCTAGTCTGTCAGCCCGCTGCGTTGGCATTTTGCAGTAAATCCAGTTGCCACCTCGGCGTCAGATCGCGCGCGAGTGGGGCGCGCGCGACAGAAAAACAATGCGCCCTAAGTGAGAGGATGAGGATGAGGAAAAGAAGAGGGGGCGGACGAGGAGGGTGATAATCAGGCAAAGAAAGGGATGAAGAGAAGGACCAGGGAGAGGATGGGGAAAAGAAGAGGGAGCGACGAGGAGGATCCTTATGTCTGGGCAAATTGAGGGGTCTGGTCGTAATCCTGTAACAGAATGAGAGCCGCCAGATGCGTTCGCCTGATTGCCAGTGTTGTGTTACAACAGTTGGCAATGTGCATGTATCTGATCCGAAGCCTTTTCTCTCGCCCTCCCTCCCTTCCTTTTTCTTCCCTGCCTCCGCTCCTGCTCGGCGGTGGTGTTCTCCTGCCTGGTCTTCCTCCTCTTCCGCTGCCGGCGGCTCCTGGGCACGAGCCGGTCCATCGTTGGTGCAGTTGCCTGGCCTGCGAACGCAAAATCCTTCTCTGGCTTGGGTGGAAATGAGGATTCTGATGGCGCTGATGATGCTGCTGATGATGATGCTGGTGATGATGATGACAAAGATGATGGTGACGATGGTGTTGGTAATGACGATGGTGATGGTTGTTGTTGTTATCATGATGACGTTGGTGATGATCATGATGCTGAGGCCGATGATGATGAGGATGGTGCTGATGATTTGATGATGGCGAGAAGGATGATAGTGATGACGATTCTGGTGCTGATGGTGATCATGATGATGCTGACGATGATGACGATGATGCTGACGCTAATGCGGATGGTTGTGGTTATGATGATGCTGCTGATGATGGCGATGATGATACTGATGATGATGCTGATGATGCTGTTGCTGGTGATGATGAGGATACTGCTGATGATGACAGAGGATGAGGACGATGCTGATTGTGCTGATGATGAGGTTTCTGGTGCTGATGGTGATGATGCTGGTAATGATGATGATGGTGTTGGTGGTGATGATGATGCTGATCATGATGATGATGATGATGATGATGATGATGATGCGGGTGATGATTCTGATGCTGATGGAAGTGGTGCTGATGATGATGGTGCTGATCCTGATGCTGCTGTTGATGATGATGCTGATGCTGATGCTGATGCGTTTCATGATGGTGATGACGGGGGCGATGATGATTCTGGTGATGATGATGATGACGATGATGATACTGCTGATGATGATGATGATGCTGATTGTGGTGGTGATGATGTTGAATATGATGATGATGATGCTAAAGTTGATGATGATGAACATGATGATGAAGCTGGTGCTGCTGATGATGATGATTGTGATGATGCTGCTGGTGACGATGCTTCCGATGATGATGATGATGCTAATGGTAATGATGATGGTGGTGATGGTGATGATGATGAAGATGATGCTGGTGCTGATGATGATGATGGTGATCATGGTAACGACGATGATGATGATACTGATAAGGATGATGATGATACTAATGATGGTGGTGCTGATGATGCTGATGATGATGATGATAATGCTGATGCTGCTGCTGATGATGATGGTGGTGTTGGTGATGATCATGATGATGATTTTGATGATGTTGCGGATGATGATGATGGCGATGCTGATGGTGATGATTATGATGGTGGTGATTTTGCCGATGATGATGATGATGGTGATGATGGTTATGAGGATGAGGATCAGGATGAGGATCATGATGATGATGATGATGATGATGTTGATGATGGTGGTGGTGGTGATGATGATGATGAGGAGGAGGAGTTGATGATGATGATGATGATGATGATGATCATGATCATGATGATGATGATGATGATGATGATGATGATGATGCTGATGCTGATGCTGATGCTGATGCTGATGCTGATGCTGATGCTGCTGCTGCTGATGCTGATGATGATGATGATGATGATGATGATGATGATGATGATGATGATGATGATGATGATGATGATGATGATGATGATGATGATGATGATGATGATGATGGTGGTTGGTGGTGGAGGGGGGAATGGGTGAGGAGGAGGAGGAGGAAAAGGAGGAGGAGGAGGAGGAGGAGGAGGAGGAGGAGGAGGAGGAGGAGGGAGGAGGAGGAGGAGGAGGAGGAGAGAGGAGGAGGAGGAGGAGGAGGAGGAGGAGGAGGAGGAGGAGGAGGAGGAGGAGGAGGAGGGGGGGGAAAAGGAAGAGGAGGAGGAGGAGGAGAAGGAGGAGGAGGAGGAGGAAGAGGAGGAGGAGGAGGAGGAGGAAAAGGAGGAGGAGGATGAGGAGAGAGGAGGGAAGAAGAGGAGGAGGAGGAGGAGGAGGAGGATGGAAGAGGAGGATGATGCGGAGGAAGAGGAGGAGGAGGAGGAGGAGGAGGAGGAGGAGGAAAACGAGGAGGAGGAGGATGGAAGAGGATGAGGAGGTGGAGGAGGAGGACTATCAGGAAGAGGAGGACCTCCCCATACCCTGTTCTCCCGCGTTCTACCAAGTGTTGTGGTTGTGGAAAATTCGGCCATCACTCCTCGTCCACCCGACGCTTCTGTCGCTTGTCCGCGAGGCTGTCGAGTGTGCAAGTTTCTTCTCCTGAGTTTGACCTCGGCGTGACTTGTGGCTTCGTTCAGGGGACGGATGATGTGTTCACAGTGGGAGCATTCCCCAAATAATGCTCGCACTTGGGGTTCTCACGTGCTTGTCTTACGAAGAAATTGGGTTGGTGTGTCGAGGGTTCGCGACTTTGTATTGGAACTGCCATAGCAAACCTGTGAAGGCATACCTTCGAGTCTGCCTGAGTCCTTAGCCAATGCGTAGCGCAGTTTGACAAAGTGTGTCCTGCATGCTAGCTTGAAAGCAGGGTGGGACGCCGTGGAACAAGTCTTGGCAGCACTGCGATAGTCATCAGCTAACGGGTACTCTAGCAACCAGCGCGAAGTTGTCACTTCAGGGCTTCCCTCGGGTATTGCACCATGTGCCGCGTCGGGGATGGCTGGATCTGCCAGGTCGCTGGCCAGAGTGCCCGTTGGTAAAGGCCCACTCAGGGGAGCGCCGAGCATCTTCCTCCGCAGGCATCCGACGTCGTGCTTTTCTTCGCAAAGCGGCTCCCCAGTCGTCTGGACCCTTTCCCGGGAGCCAGTTTTTCGTCTTGAGTCGTTTTTGGATTGTCCTGGGGCTTGGTGACAGCTCCGAAGGCCGAGAATGGCCACAACCTTTTGCAACGTATTTCGCAACGCGAGGATTCCAGGTGTCCCTTTCCCGCTCCTCGCGCGTCCAGCTCAGTGGCATGGCCTTGCGCAGGGCCTCCCCTGTGGGGGTGGCCGCCGCCGTAGATCCCGATGCCGCGGCCTCAGCCGGTGCCGATCACCCTCCCCGCTCCGCTCGTGCCCCCGTCGGCGGCGCGCGAGGGGGGAAACTTTGTACGGTGTTGGCTGTTCGAGATTTTAGGTTTTCGGGGAATTCGGTGAGTTCCCGAGGGTGTCCCCGACTCGGGGTGCTTTCCAGCGGCGGCGCCTCGCCGAGAGCGTTCCGGGGGTGTTCAGATCGTCCCGAGCGGCCGCCGGAGGTCCGAGTGATGATCCGGAAACATGGCGGCGAGGTGGCAGGCCTTTCAGAGGGCGGCGGGGCCTCCTTGAAGTCCTTGGCCCTGAGGGGCCTTCTGTGACGCCAGAGACGGCTTAGGAAGGCTGGAAAGACCCTCTGAGCCTTCTGGGGATGCCCACCCGTTCTGCCTTCCCCCCTTGGACGGGCCGACGGCCATAATGGTTCCCACAGCTGGCGTTCGACTTCTGGGGAGGAGGCGGCGGCGGAGGAGGAGGAGGAGGAGGAGGAGCAGGAGGAGGAGGAGGGGAACGGCAGTCGGAGGAGGAGGAGGAGGATGAGGACGGAGGAGGAGGGCAAGAGTAAACCCAAGACCCATGACCGATGCTTTGGTGAGCCCTCCCGTCCCCAGTCCCCTCCTCACACGTCCCTATACCTCTTCCGTTCGAACACCAGACGCGCCTCCTTGAATGGCGAGCGCTCTATGTATGTATGTGCTTGTTATACCGAGCGAACTGTACGGGATACGAACGGCTATGATCATCGAGTTTCAAGATGCGTCCCTCGAGAGCTCCTTTCAAGAAATGGATCCGCCTCCATCCGCGTCACGAATACACAAGTTCAAGGTTTTGGTTACACATTTTGCAGAAACCTAAAATGATAAATCCAGTTTGAAAAAGGGGCCGCCATCAATCCGTGCAGTGGGTACATCTGTTGAGCTCTTTTGGTCGTTCAATATAAGAAAACCTTAAGTGAGAGCCACAGCTTGAAAATGAACTGCCCTCCATCCTTTTAACTATTGCATGCATGCGTTGCAATGATGTGTACGGTGCTAAGGCGATAGCCCTGTTTTGAAAAGGAGGCAACCGCCATCTTTGTAGTTGCTGTACGCTTTTGCGACGACTGCGCGCGGCGGTGACGCAAGAGACCCGTTCCGAAAACGCGAGCCTCATCGCAAATCTTTACAGCGAGTGTGCGGCGCGCTCCGGACCTTTCTGTAAACCAGAAACCTGTGTGCAGCCTGGGCCTACTCCTCCCGCGCCTCCTGGGCGGCGACCCGCCGCCCGGGCCTCGGCCGCCCTCGGGAGCCTGTCCTCGGCGGCGGCCGTGGCGGCTTCCCCGCGCTGCAGCTGCTCCAGGGCATGAAGCGACGGCATCAGCATAACAACTCGGCCGCGCCCCGCCAGGCTCGAGCTCTCGCGCGATCGCCTGTCGGCCCCGTCCGACCGTGTTCCCCTGGCCGCAGCACGGTCGCCGCGGGTGGCGATGCACACGGTGCTGCTGAGAAGCGACGGGGCCGCCGCGCCCTGCGGCAGCAGTGACTGCGGGCGGTGCGGCGTCCCATCGCTGGGTGGGGGGCCTGGCTTGCATGCAGGTCGCTGCGGGTGGCGATAACACTGCGCTGCTGAGGAGCGACGGGACCGCCGCGGCCTGAGGGCAGAGTGTCCACGGGCAGTGCGACGTCCCGGCGCTGGGATGAGGCCTGACTTGCACGCAGGTCGCTACGGGTGGCGGTCACACCGCGCTGCTGAGAAGCGACGGGACCGCCGCGGCAAGTGGCAGCAATCTCTGGGGCAGGGTGACGCCTCATCGCCAGGTGGAGGCCTGACTTACATGCAGGATTCTTCGTGCAGCGGTCACACCGTGCCGATGAGGAGCGACGGGGCCGGCGCGCCCTGAGGCCAGAATGTCCACGGGCAATGCGATGTTCCGGCGCTGGGAGGAGGCCTGAAGTACATGCTGGTCGCTACGGGTGGCAGTACGCCATGCTGCTGAGGAGCGACGGGACCGCCGCGGCCCGTGGCAACAAAGCTAAGGAGCAGTGCAACGTCCTGGCGCTGGGGGGAGACCTGTACTCGCAGGTAGCAGCGGGTCTCTCACTGTGCTGCTGAGGATCGACGGGTCCGCCACGGCCTGTGGTAACAATGGCTACGGGCGGCAGTCCGACGTCCCGTCGCTGGGTGGAGGCTTGAGTTTCAGGCAGGTCGTTGCGGGTCTCTCACTGTGCTGCCGAGCAGCAGCAGGGCCGCCGCTGCCTGCGAGCACAGAGCCTACGGGCAGTGCGACGTCCCTGCGCGTGGTGGAAGCCAAGTTTATACCGTGCGAGGACCGTCACACCGTGTAGCGGTCACACCGTGCTGCTGAGGAGTGACGGTGCCGCCACGGCCTGTGGCAACAATGACGCCGGGGCCGTGCAGCCTGCCGTCCCTTCGGATTCCGTGGACGGACTGGCTGCCGTGGTGGTCCGTCCGTTTTTCTAGTGCGTGGTGTGCTCCGCCCGCAAGTGCGCTGCCGACGCTGGTTCTGCAGGCGCCCTGCGACGGGGCCTCGGTGCAGCTCGCGACTCCCGGCGGGGAGGAGCCCGACCGAGTCCAGGTGGCCCCCGCCGATCGCCTGCCGGACGTGCGCGCCGTCCTCGCGCACGTGCGGCGGGCTCCGGGCTCTCCACGGCCGACGTCGTCCTGCCAGTGGGGCGGGCTGCCGAGCCGTGCCCCGCCGGAGAGGCCTGCGCAGGTGCACTCGGGCTCGTGCGCGCCGACGTGGCCCGACCCGCCCTCGCCCTTCGCCGCCTCCGCGCCTCCTCCTCCTTTTCCTCCTCCTCCTCCTTGTCGAGGCTACGGCCTCCACGCTATGCCCTATTCGGCACGATCGAACTCTCTTGAGGAGCACGCACGACTCCGGCGTTCGCTTCGCTTCGCTTCGCTTCGCTTCTTCTTCTTCTTCTTCTTCATCCCTCTTCTCCTCCTCCTCCTCCTTCTCCTTCTCCTCCTCTTGTTTCTCTTTCTCTTCCGCCTCGTTCGTGTGCGCTGTCCAAGGCGCGCCCGAGTTCAAGAGATGAAACGTCCGCGGCGTTAGTGCCCTTCTGGCCATCGTTCTCCCTCCCCCTCTTTCTTCCTCCTTCCCCCATTTGCTGCTGCTGCTTCTCCTCCTCCCCCTCCTCGTTATCATCATTGTATTCCTACTCGTTGTTCTTTCTTTCCCCCCTCCTCGTCCTCCTCTTCATGCTCCTCGTCCTCATCTTCTTTTTCCTTTGTCTCGTCCCCCTCGGGCCTCTCGCCTTCGCACTCGGGGTCGCCTGCAGGCGTGTGCCGCAATGCGCGTGGGGCGCCGAGCACAGGAGAAGTCACCAATGTTCAGTTTAGATTCAAGTCGGGTATGTCCCTCCACAGGAGGAGCCTTCCAACATGTTCAAAACTAGTCAGGGGACGATTTTTTCGACTGGTTTGGTTGTTGCTGAGTTTGTTGATTATCTTACAGTTTCCTCCAACATCCGCCTGAAGGAGGACATGCCCGACCTAAGTTTTGATATTAGTTTCACCCCTATGGCCTCTGAAAAGCAGTGCGCTGTCAGAGGTTGTGCTCTTTGGGGAAGCATGTCCTCCTTCTCCTCCTCCCTCTCCTTCAGCGCGCACTTCAGCGCGCACTTCGAGGCGCGTCCCCCTGGCAGCCTTTTCCCCAGTACAGGATGGGAGTAGGCAGCCCTCAGTCGACAAGGACTCAGCGTTCCGCTCATATCTGCGTCCCACCACTTCTCCTGTTCCTCCTCCCTCATTGGCACCCCGTTGAGCACAGTGTGATCCTCCAGAACCCCCCCGTGCAGCTCCTGAGAGTACTCGGGGCCAGTTGGGACCCCTCATGGACCCCTGGTCTCCTGGAGCCTCGCCCCCCGTGTTTTCTGGCCCCCTTCTCCCTGCCCACTCCCCCTCCTCCCTGCCCCCTTGGAGAGGCCGACGGAGCCTTTCAGGACCTCTCCTGGTGCCCCCGCCTCCAGGGCCTTCAGGACCTCCAACCCCCCAGCCCTCCAAGGTTGCATTTTGTGGAGTTCGTAGGCCCCCGAAGCTCTCCAGCCCCTCCCCAGGGACGGTGTCCTCGTCGCGGGCCGTTCAGACGACCCCGGGCCCGGAACGGGCCGCCAGGGGCCCAGTCGGGGCGCGCGTGACGGGGCTCAGCGCCGACGGGGGTCAGCCAGAGTGCCGGATCCCGCAGGATCCTGCAGAGCTGGAGCTCGGCCGAGCCGAGCTGGGGAGCCGCTCGCGGCCCTGGAGGTGCAAAAAGTTGCAGAGCATCTCCTCCTCCTCCTCCTCCTCCTCCTCCTCCTCCTCCTCCTCCTCCTCCTACTCCTCCTTCTTTGAAAATTGACCGAGCCGGGTCTGCGCCGAGCCGGGTGCGGGAGCGCCTGGCCCAGATCTACAAAGCAGGCCCTCGTTCTTGCTCGAACGGGGGCCGCAGCACCGGCGCACAGCTCTCCACGAAATGAGCGCCTGGCCCTGCTTCCAGGGACCCGATGTCGGGATTTTTTCAGTGCGCGGTCCCCGGAAGTTTCGACCCGTTCCCCAGGACCAGTTTCTCATCCAGAACTGTTTTTTGACAGTCCGGGGACCCGGCGGGGGCCATTGGAGGTCGAAAACTGCCTCAGACTTCGGTCTTGTGTTTTCCAATGCGTTGGATCTCTGGGTTCAGTGCCCTCTCCGCGCCTGCCTCCCTCTCTCCCCGCCCCCTCGGTGCCAGTCTGCGTGTGCGCCCTGCGCGGAGCGGGCGCCCGCACGCGAACCCGTGGGCCTCGGGCCAGCACGCGGGTCGGCTGCTGCTAGAGAAGTGCCCCCGGCCCAGGGTGCCCCTGGGGCTTCGGAGCAGGCCCCCAGGGCTTGCAGAGCACCCCGTCACGAGGCCCAGAGGGCTCCAGGGGCTCCCACAAAATTGAGATGGAGCCGAAAGCTGGGGGCACCTTGGGCCACGGGCACCTCCAGCAACCCCCGAACAAGGAAGCCACGCCAAGCCGAGCCGAACCGTTGGCCCTGGGCCCCCGCCTCTGCCCGAAGCCTACGGCTCCCCGCACCTCGCCTCGACGGCCAGCGCCGCGACGGCCGTCGCTTGCGCACGGGTCCCGGCTCGAAGAGTAAGACGGCACAAGCAGAACGTCTCGGAGGTCAGTATCGTATAACCGATCCCCATCCCCATCCTCATCCCCTTCGAGACCCCCACCAAATTCCCCATCTACGTAGGGGGGTGAATCGGCCAGTGGGGCCCAGGCCACGCCGCTGGGGATGGGGATCGGTTCAACGATACTCAGGAGGTCCGCGCGCATGACTCGGCTCGTCGCCGATCCCAGACATCCGCGCGGACCGTCGAAAGTTTGTGTTCGTGCCGTTTTCCTCTTGGTCCATCGATGCCTGGAGCTCGAGCAGGGGGGAGCCAGTCCGAACCGTGGGGGTCCGAGCGCCGGCCCCTGTCGGAAGCGTGCAGCAAGCGGCGCCGCGTGCAGCCTCCCAGCGTCAGGGCGCTGGGCACGAGGGCCTCTGCGGGCTTGGGAGGGCTCTGGCTCTCGGCCGCTGCTTTCCGCGGCGAGCCCAGGGGGAAGCGAGAGGGGGCATGATGGGCTTGATTTCCACCACCACCACCATAAGTTGGAGGGAGAGGGGGTCCTCTTCCTCCTACTCCTCCTCCTCCTCCTCCTCCTCTTCGTCCTCCTCTTCCTCGTCCTCCTCCTTCCCCCCTCCAAGTTACGGTGGCGGTGATGGAAAACACGCCCATCCTGGCATGCCCTCTCAGCAGGCGGCGGGGCATCTCAGAAACCTCGCCGCCTTCCGAGAAGGGCTGCCCCGTCTCACTTCTCCCCGAGCTCACCGCGGATCCTCATATCAAGCCTACGTGCCACCAAAGCTCGCCTTGGCCAGAAGAGCCACTTCGTTCCTTATCCGGCGTTCCTCTCGGTAACACGGCGACGATGACTGTACCTCCGCTGCCCGTCGATTTGGGCCATCAGGGTTTCACCAGCGGGGGCTCGCTTCGCTGGTGGCCGCTCGCATCTTTGACCCTCGCCAGTGACCTCCTGCTGGTACAATTCTGTGGGCAGTGCAACCAAGAAGCTGAGACAAGGACCACCTTCTGTCAGAAGGGGTTATGGTATTTGGGCCGTTCCTCAGATCTGGGCCGGGGGCACCTATTCGTCCACATTTTGGCTGTGCCCGTGCTGCAGTGCGCAGCACAGTCGTAGCATCCATTCGTTCAGCCCGCCTCACCGAGGTCTCACCTCGCGTCCAGCCTGATGCTTCAGGCCGCGGTGGGTGGGGGGATGGCTTGGCGAGGTGGGCGACTGCAGAGCGCCGTACTCTGACGCAACTGCACGGTACAGTTTGTAGAAGCAGCGGCAAGGACAAGAGGAACAGGAGCAGGAACATGAAAAAAGACAAGGATTGGGTGGTGGAGGAGGAGGTAAAAAGGAGGATGACGAGGAGGTGCTAGCCCCAGTGGTCGTGTGGCGCCGGCGAGTTGGAGTCTCTCGGTGCTTCCTTCTTCTCCTCTTCCTCCTCCTCCTCCTCTTCCTCCTGCTCGGCTGCTTTCGTTCCTTGGCTGCCCTCCTTTCCCCCAGCTGCTCTCGCTTTTCCTGCCTCTTCGGTGGCCCTGCTTCCCCCGGGTGCCCCTGCTGCGCCCGCGTGGCCTTCTGCTGCTCCCGAGGCCTCTGCTGCGCCCGCGTGGCCTTGTGCTGCTTGCGTGTCCTCCGCTGCGCCCGCGTGGCCTTCTGCTGCTTCTGTGGCCTTTGCCGCTCCCGCCTCCTCTGTCGCTGCCGCGTCGGCCTCTTTGCTGCCGTCGCGTCTTCTGCTGCTCCCGCGTCTTCTGCTGCTCACGCGCCCCTGCGGCTCTTTCTTTTTCAGTTTTTTTTGTTTGTTTGTTTTGGTTTGGTTTGTTTTGTTTTGTTGTGTTTTGTTTTGTTATGCTATGTTTTGTTTTCTTTTGTGTTGTTTTGTTTTGTATTGTATTGTTTTGTTTGTTTGCCTGTTTGTTTGTTTGTTTGTTTGTTTGTTTGTTTGTTTGTTTGTTTGTTTGTTTGTTTGTTTGTTGTGTGTGTGTGTGTGTGTGTGTGTGCGTGTTTGCTGGTGTGCGTGCATGTATCTTTGTTTTCGTTTTGTTGTGCATGTATGCAGTTTATTTGTGTTTTTGTTTGAAGGGTATTCAGCTTTCCAGAGTATTCTGCTTCTGGTGTAATGTCCCAACTTTTGCGATCTGATTCACGGTGCTATCGCTTATGCTAGTTCGGTTAGTATGCGTTCATCCCATTTCATGCTTCAGTTTCCGCCAATCGGCACATGACCATCGTTGGATCGATTTGACAAGTCTATCTGCTCCGAGCTGCTCATGATGTTTAGGATCGCCCACTTTGCTGCCAGGGTCACCTTGTGCAACACATGTTGCCGTTTACCGTGATCATTACCATCTGGTCGAACCTGCCAGCCTCCACCGACAATCACCGACTTCGGCACGGTGCCGCGCTGGCGCAACGGACACGCTTTTTATGGATGTGTCCACACCATCCCCCTCCGGGCTTGGAATTCCATGTGGGACCTGCTATAAAGCATGAGCATATCGAAGACGGATCTACAGTCGAAGCTCATAGCAAAGACGAACGGAAGTCCTTAGGGTACCCTTGCGTCGTTGCTTCTGCGGCCCGTCCTTAGCGGTTTTCATTGGCCAGCCTTTCAGGGTGTTGGCAGCCCGCCGCCCCAAAGGTGCCAGCTTCGGCGTCCAGGGTCCTTGCGTCCTGGGCGTTCGCTGTGGGAATGAGCGCCTCCAGCTCATTGAATTGCAGTTGTGTCCTCCAACGTTTGCCTATGTGCTTGAACATACAGAGAGGGGTGCGATGTCCGTACCCATCTTGGCTCAAGCCGTACGTCCCTCACAGCCCCTCTCTGTCAATCCCAATCACCTACCATTCCATCCTACCCTTCCTCCGATATCCTGGCTGGCAGCGGCTGGTGGCCTTGGGACATTGCTCGGACGGGCTCGAGAAAGAGGCAACATCTCATCCTGAGCTGACATCCTGGGGAGACAGTGGTAGCGGAGAGTCGGTACGACCGGCGCTCAGTCGACTTTCTGCGGACCGATGCCAGCGGACGAGGAGGGTGCTGATAACCAATCTCGAGGATCCGAACATAGTGGCCAAGGGCCGGTGGCAACAGCTATTGGGACAGCGAGACAATGGGCAGACGAGGACGGACGCATCAGGCTCTCAGAAGAGCAACTACGAGGCCTGCTTGAGAGTGCACGACAACCTGAACGGACTGCTGAGCAGTACCGCATCTCAAACCCGCTCTCGGAAACGCAGCTGAAGCAGATCGTCACCTACGTCCGTAGCCAAGCTCAACAGCCTAGTCCAGAGCCAGAGGCGGACGAACGGCGAGCAGAGGGCAACGCACACCAAGAGGACGAATGGCAGCGAGATGGCACGGACCCGTGGGCCAGGGACAGAGCCGCAGCCGGCTCAGCGTCCAGCAGGGCCCCCGAGCGAGCTGACCAGGATCGCTGGTGGCAGGGCCGCTGGAATTGGAGTGAAGCCCAGAACGACGGCAACTGGAAGTGGGACGACTCCAAGGACGGCCGCTGGAACTGGAAAGAAAAGGGTCGCGACTTCGCGGACCCTGACCCATGGGCCGGATGGCCAGAGTACAAGCTATGGCGACGGAAGATCATGAGGTGGCGCCAGAGCACAGACGTCGGTGAGACCAAGCACGCCGATCGTATCCTGAAGGCGCTGCCCATGGACCTCCAGAGAAAGCTAGAGGACATTCCAGACGAGGTTCTCATGTCGTGGGAAGGCGCTCAGAAGGTGATCGACCGTCTGGACCTCCTGAGCGGAGAGCGCGTCGGAGACGAGGAGCGCAAGGCCGCGAGGGAGTGCCTCTTCTCCTTCCAGAGACGGCAAGGCGAGGGTCTGACAGAGTACGCCGCGAGAATAGACCTGGCCTTCGACCGAGTCGGCACATTGGGCTTGCCCGTGCCAGAAGACTGGAAGTTCATGTTCTTGGAAGAGGGCGTGGGACTCGACGAGCGCGGCCAACAGTTGATGAAGGTTCTCATGGTCACGAAGGACTCGTATCTCGACGCTCTCAAGGCCATCCGAGAGATGGGCGCGACGAGAAAGCAGCATCTTGCCCACCAGAGGGCACGAACATATCATACATATCGAAGAGCCGCGTCATCGTGGACATCACAATGGACGAACAATGAGCCCAGCTACTCCGTGGAGGACGACGAGGACGACTCGATGGTGGACTACGACGATGTCTCGTCTCTCAACACCGAGGGAGAGACCGAGATATACCTGGCCATCGAGAACTTGAATTTATACGACGACGAGCTTCCGGCGGTATTCGCCAGTTTGCAGGAGGACAGACGGAAATTGTGGAAGCAGAACAGGGAGCTCAAGCGAAAGATGAAGGTCGATCGCAGGTTCTTCGACAGGACGAAGGAGACCGTCAAGGTGTCGACCTCGCGAGAGAATAGAGGTCATAGAGGAGCAGATGGCACTTTCCGTCAGAGAAAGACTAGGCTTCCGCTCTTAGAGCTCATCAAGAAGACCAGGTGCAGGAAGTGCAACGAGAAGGGCCACTGGGCGCGTGAGTGTCCCAAGCGGAATGGCCAGAGTCTCAGTGCCAGTGCAGCCGCAGGAGGGGTCCCGAACGTCGCGGGCTTCGTCTTCGCGAACGTACTGGATCCTGTCGTGTCGGAGACGGAGCAGATCGAGAGGGACCAGGCCGCGCAGGCGATGGTGCTGCTCACGGTGGGGGCCGGCGAGGCAGTGGTGGGCACCGCCGCCGGCCAGGGCCTGATTGGGGCCCAGGCACTCGAGCGGCACTCCCAGAGCTGAAAAAAGCTAGGCCTGAAGATTCCTTTAGTAGAACCTAGGAACAGGAATGCCAGAGGAGTAGGAGGTGGCACTAGGGTCTTGCACGCGGCCCTGGTCCCGACGGGACTCCAGGGCAAAGAAGGTATAGTAGAGCTAGACGTTTTGCAGGAAGACGCGCCCCCTTGCTTCCAGTAGGCCTCCAGGAGATGCTAGGTTCCAAGGTAGATCTCGACAATAATGTTATCAGTTTAAGGCGCTTGGGCGTGGGGGCTCCGATGAGGAGGATGCCCGGCGGCCACGGGACAATTCGAGTAGACGAGTTCCAATCCCCCCCGAGCTTCAGGTGTCCAGCTTCTCTGTTTCAGCAGCATCCCGGACTCAAGGAGAGCGATTTTCAGTGTGACAGCACTGTTGGGGCATGCAAGGCCTCGACCATCGTCGATCCTCCCTCTCACTTCTTCTACTTTTCCTCCTCTCAGAGGGCCGAATTACCCAGCTACGACGGTCTCGGGGAAAGGTTGGGGCTCGGTCTGGGGGTCTGTCTGGGGACCAGAAGGCCCCGCGGCGGTCGCGACGCGCCGACCAGGGCCAGTGAGCCCGGAATAGACCCAGGGAATCGTTCCGAAGACGGCGTCGCGATGGGGCTTAGCCAGCCCGGATCGCCAGCTAAGGGATCCAGACACTCAGGGGCGAGAAGACGCCAGGGGAGATATCGCGACGACGCCTTCGGAGCGATGGTGAGCGGGGCCCTCCTCCGGAAGAATCTCATCCACATGTGGGCGGTGACTTTCATTGCAGTGAGTCTCATGCTGCAGCGGTTCGGCTGGAGCTTTCGAGCTTCAGAGAGGAGCGCATTTCATTCGCGGCAGGGGCTGCAGCCACCAGGCCTGCCGCAGTTTAGAGATGCCCAGTGCTCCTTCAGTCGGCAGCGTCAATGCCGGCCAGCCGTCGGGGAGGAAGAAGAAGCAGCAGACCGAGGCCCAGCGTCGAGCTCAACGGCCATTGACTTTGGTCGACCACCTGATGGACCCGAGCTCCACGTGGACGTACGCGGTCACCGGGGCGCAGATCCCGTCCAACCTGAACCGCAAGGAGAAGGGGTGGGCGGCCATCGTCGGCAGCATCGTGTTCTGGCTCAACAAGCTCGCCGACGAGTTCGGGCGCATGATGCTCGACAAAAGGTTCTGGCCCACGAGCCTGATCAGGCGCTTGCGGGTGATCCCGGACGCGTTCTACACGTGCCGACACTCTCCCACCAGCGTCGAGTACGGGTGCAATTGGCAAGGACAGTGGTGGGTCTGTTCATCATGCACTATGCGGGTCGCCTGCCGCGAGGTCAAGCCCGAGAAAGGCAAGCCGAAGGTCGACGTTTCGTGCGTCTGCAAGCGCACGACGGCCGCGTGCACTTTGTGCGGCGAGGGTTTCGCCCAGTACGGGGCCCCCTCGCAGGACTGGCAGGCGCTGGTCAACGCGCCGGCCCCGCCGCCCGGGTCGTTTCAGGGTGGAGTCACGCCAGCCGGCGCTCTCCCGCCCTGGCCAGCTGCTGGCGACCGTCGGGCGGCGGAGGAGGTCTACCGAGGCCACGAGGAGGAGCAGCCAGACGCCGTGATGGAGGATGTAGAGGAGCAGGCTCGCCAGGTGAGGGCTCAGAGGCGCAAGGACTCGAGTCCGGCCCCTGCCAAGCGTCCCATGATCGAAGGGGCGGCGAGCTCGGACGATGCCGGCAACTCCGAGGAGACGCTCCAGATCCTCAGGAACCTCGCGGCCAAGCAGGAGGCACAGGACCGCGTGATTGCGGGCCTGCGGAGCACCATCTCGGGGCAGATGAACGCTTTGGCCACGATGCAGTCGCAGCTCCAGTCGAACTCGCAGCCAGGGGCGCCGCTGAAGCAGCAGCCCGAGTTCCCCCCGCAGCAGGTGCCGCCGCAGCCCACCTTGGCGCACCAGCTCAGCCCGCAGCCAGTCCCATTGGCGAGCGCTCCGGCGCGAGGGCCGGGACGCGGCGGGGCAGCAGCGGTGACGGGCCAGAGGGGCGAAGTCGGTCGCCAGGGGCCTCCAGGTCTACATCAGCCAGCAGGAGTTCCTCCCGGCGTGCCGCAGATGTCGATTGCCACGCCGCCCACGCAGGTCAGGCAGAGGATCGGGGTCGGCATGGCCCCCCAGGTCGCGGGCCTCCACGAGTGGGGGGTCGTCGGGGCGGCGCCCGTGACCCCCGCCTACCCGTCGTGCGGCCTGCCTCCTTCGCAGGCAGCGGCCGCAGCGGGCTGGTCGGTTCCGTGGCCGCCGCCAAAGGGGCATGCGGCGTCGCAGAGGGGCCTGCTGAAGAAGGACACCGCCAACCCGAGGGGCATCCGCGACAAGGAGGGTCAGCTGGTGTCTTCGTCCACCATCAGCAGCATAGCGACGTTTCCTTCTGTTCAGCCATCGCAGGAGCCGGCGCCAGCCGCGCCAGCGGGGCATCCCACGGCGACCGCTTGGCAGCAGGAGACTCCGCAGCCACAGGAGCGTCCTGGTCGCCCACAGAAAGCCTCAGGCGCGGCTTGGCAGCGGTCCGAGGACGAGCGCGCCTGGGAGGCCCAGGAGCACCAGAAGGACGTGGAGAAGCGCAGGCTGGCCCAGGAGGGCTGGACTCCGACGGGGTGGCAGGACTACCGCTACGACAAGCGACGCCAAGTGGAAGTGAGTAGGGCAGCGAAGCCACCTAGTACCAGTACCAGGATAGGGGATCCCAGCCACCCGAACGAATACACAATGGAAGCGGGGTCCCGGGAGTCCTTTACGAAGCTATGTTCGCTCTTCGAAGTCACCGAATTATAGGGGGGAGTCAGGATGATATCCGTTTCAGATGCCGGGAGCTCGACGACACCATCTTCGGCGATTTCAATTCCGACGACAGGGAAGTTCTTCTTCACAGACGGGAGAGAAAAATATATATGTCGATTCAGGGATCCCCAATAAAATCAAGAGTTTCAGGGCTCAGCTGAGGAGGCGAGCTTTTGCAGACGTGTTCTCGCCTCCAAGAATCACCGGGCACGCGGAGCATGCTGGCATCAGGGGTGTCGGCAGCTTCGATCAGGAGGGGGGATGGGACTTCAGAAAAGAGGATCACAGGCGCAAGCTTAGGACCCGCCTCCGAGAGGAAAAACCGTGGCTGGTGCCTCTTGAGCCTCCTTGTGACCAGTTCTCTATAGCCCAAATGGCCAGCTCCACCAATTGGTGGAGCTGGCCATTTTGGGCTATAGAGCTCACGGTCAAGGTCCGATATATAGCGTGTCTTTGGGGAGACGCCCATGCACGCTAAGTGTTCCGCACTTAGCGTGTATCCTTAGTGGTGGTACTTAGCGTGTATGTCCTTTCGGGGCTGGGGGAGGGATGATGATGGCAGGGAGAGGGATCATGCGGCCGCCGCGTTGGCAGAATGCTCGACGTTTGTACGAAAGTTCGTTGGTAGATTAGGTGTGCATGTTTAGTCTCATCGCCGGCTAATCTCGGTAGACTTTGAGCCGTAGTCCAAGTCCAAGTCCAAGAGAGGGATCATGCTGATGATGAGGAGGCTGATGAGGATGATTATGAGGAGGAGGACAATGATTGTTCTCCTGAGGAGGGATGAGAGACGTATGATGATAATGAGGAGAGAAGAGAAGAGATTTCTAGGAGAGAAGAGATTTCTAGGAGATCTCTTGGGAGCCTTTCGAGGCTCCATGAAGTTTTCTTGGAGGGAGAGGGTTCTGGGGGGGTTCTGGGAGGGTTCTGGGATCTGGGGAGGGTTCTGGAATCTGGGAGCCCTCGTGCGGGCAACTGATACCTACTAGGACCATCGTGGAGCCATCTTGAGGCCCTCTTGGAGCCATCTTAGGGCCGTCTTGGGGCCCTCCTGGGCCCTCTCGGGGCCCTGCTGGAGCTTTCTGAGGGCCCTAGAGAAGCGTCCAGGAGGGACTCCGTGAGACCCTTGTCCAACTCCGTCTGACGGAGTTGGAACTGATACTTGCTAGGACCATCTTGGAGCCATCTTGGGGCCCTCTTGGAGCCATCTTAGGGCCGTCTTGGGGCCCTCCTGGGCCCTCTCGGGGCCCTGCTGGAGCTTTCTGAGGGCCCTAGAGAAGCGTCCAGGAGGGACTCCGTGAGACCCTTGTCCAACTCCGTCTGACGGAGTTGGAACTGATACTTGCTAGGACCATCTTGGAGCCATCTTGGGGCCCTCTTGGAGCCATCTTAGGGCCGTCTTGGGGCCCTCCTGGGCCCTCTCGGGGCCCTGCTGGAGCTTTCTGAGGGCCCTAGAGAAGCGTCCAGGAGGGACTCCGTGAGACCCTTGTCCAACTCCGTCTGACGGAGTTGGAACTGATACTTGCTAGGACCATCTTGGAGCCATCTTGGGGCCCTCTTGGAGCCATCTTAGGGCCGTCTTGGGGCCCTCCTGGGCCCTCTCGGGGCCCTGCTGGAGCTTTCTGAGGGCCCTAGAGAAGCGTCCAGGAGGGACTCCGTGAGACCCTTGTCAACTCCGTCTGACGGAGTTGGAACTGATACTTGCTAGGGCCATCTTGGAGCCATCTTGGGGCCCTCTTGGAGCCATCTTAGGGCCGTCTTGGGGCCCTCCTGGGCCCTCTCGGGGCCCTGCTGGAGCTTTCTGAGGGCCCTAGAGAAGCGTCCAGGAGGGACTCCGTGAGACCCTTGTCCAACTCCGTCTGACGGAGTTGGAACTGATACTTGCTAGGACCATCTTGGAGCCATCTTGGGGCCCTCTTGGAGCCATCTTAGGGCCGTCTTGGGGCCCTCCTGGGCCCTCTCGGGGCCCTGCTGGAGCTTTCTGAGGGCCCTAGAGAAGCGTCCAGGAGGGACTCCGTGAGACCCTTGTCCAACTCCGTCTGACGGAGTTGGAACTGATACTTGCTAGGACCATCTTGGAGCCATCTTGGGGCCCTCTTGGAGCCATCTTAGGGCCGTCTTGGGGCCCTCCTGGGCCCTCTCGGGGCCCTGCTGGAGCTTTCTGAGGGCCCTAGAGAAGCGTCCAGGAGGGACTCCGTGAGACCCTTGTCCAACTCCGTCTGACGGAGTTGGAACTGATACTTGCTAGGACCATCTTGGAGCCATCTTGGGGCCCTCTTGGAGCCATCTTAGGGCCGTCTTGGGGCCCTCCTGGGCCCTCTCGGGGCCCTGCTGGAGCTTTCTGAGGGCCCTAGAGAAGCGTCCAGGAGGGACTCCGTGAGACCCTTGTCCAACTCCGTCTGACGGAGTTGGAACTGATACTTGCTAGGACCATCTTGGAGCCATCTTGGGGCCCTCTTGGAGCCATCTTAGGGCCGTCTTGGGGCCCTCCTGGGCCCTCTCGGGGCCCTGCTGGAGCTTTCTGAGGGCCCTAGAGAAGCGTCCAGGAGGGACTCCGTGAGACCCTTGTCCAACTCCGTCTGACGGAGTTGGAACTGATACTTGACGCGAAAAGTCGAAAAGGGCTACGTAGGGGATTTGGGCGTCTTGGGCGCGTCCAAGGGAGGCCCCAAGCTCACATGGAATCGTCTTGGAGCGGTCTGGGGCATCTTGGAAGCCATCTTGAGCCATCTTGGATTAATAACTTCGGGTCATCTTGGAGGCCATCTTGGGCTCTCCAGGGCTCTCCAGGACCCTCTTGGAGCCGTTTTGGGCCATCTCCAATCGGTCGCAAATCTCCCCGTCCAGGGCCAAGGAGGATGGGGGTACGTACGTAGGGGGAGGGGTGCGTGCGTAAACCCCTCACCGAAAGGGAAGAAGAGGGTTGGAAGAGAAAGCCCCCTACGTAGATCACCTCGGGCTGGAGCGCTTCCCCCGTTTTTCACACTTCTCTCTCCCCCTCCTCCTCTTCCTCGGAGTCTCGGAGTCTCTTGGGATACGTACGTATCTCTTGGGCGTTTCTTGGAGGCCTTTTGGGACGTGTTGGGAGTCTCTTGGTGGTCCCGGGGGGCTCTTGGGGCATCTTGGGTGCCTCGGGGGGTCTCTTGGGGCCGCTTGGGGTCCTCTTGGGGGTCTCTTGGAGGCCGTTTGGGGTTTCTTGGGCGCCTGTTGGGGCTTTCTTGGGGGCCTTGGAGGCCCTCTTGGGACCATCTTGGAGGATATCTATCAAAGAATGGGGGGGTCCGCATGTACCCTCGCCCCTCTGGAGCTCTCAAAATCGCCTCTTGGGGTCCTGTTGGGGCGCTCTTGGGGCGCTCTTGGACGCTCTCGGGTCCATCTTGGGGCCATCTTGGACCCCTCTTGGGGCTCTCTTGGGCCCCCTGGGGCCATCTTAAGCACGTGCGGCTTCGGAAGGTCATCGGACGCGAAAAGTCGAAATGGCTACGTAGAATCATTGATTTACCTTACCAGGTGTTTGAGGGATTTGGGCGTCTTGGGCGCGTCCAAGGGAGGCCCCAAGCCCACCTGGAATCGTCTTGGAGCGGTCTGGAGCATCTTGGAAGCCATCTTGAGCCATCTTGGATTAATAACTTCGGGTCGTCTTGGAGGCCATCTTGGGCTCTCCAGGGCTCTCAAGGACCCTCTTGGAGCCGTTTTGGGCCATCTCCAATCGGTCGCAAATCTCCCCGTCCAGGTCCAGGGGGATGGGGGTGCGTACGTAGGGGGAGGGGTGCGTGCGTAAACCCCTCACCGAAAGGGAAGAAGAGGGTTGGAAGAGAAAACCCCCTACGTAGATCACCTCGGGCTGGAGCGCTTAGCGTGTATATGAGCGCCTAGCGTCTTGGAGCGCTTAGCGTCTCGGAGCGCTTAGCGTGTATGTCGTTTGGCTCTTCCACCCGACCCTACTTAGCGTGTGCGCCCCTGCGCTGCCTAGCGTGTAAACGCCTTCGGTTTCGCAAGGCCCGAAACAACAGACACGCTATATATCGGACCTTGACCGTAAGAAGTCTCAGAGCATCAGCGACGAAAGCACGCCGAAGCTCTGGTCCTTCTCGGCTTCGCCATGGAAGTGGCTCTGGAACAGCATCAAAACCATAGGAAGTTCGTTTTTGAGCATCCTGTCACGGCCAGCTCCTGGTGTACGAACGTGGTTCGGTTCATCTCGGAGCTCCCGGAGAGGTGCGTAGCACGGATATCGATATGTGTCGACTCGGGCTTTCAATCGCCGAGGGGGGGGGGAGCTCTCGAAGAAACCCACTAGACTGATGTCAAATTGCGAGGTTTTTCTCCGGCGCTTCGAGGATGCCCGATGCCGGGGCGATCATCCTCACGCTCAGCTGATAGGAGGAGCCATGACCAGTGCGGCCCGAGTTTACCCTCCCAGATTCTGCAAGGCTCTGGCCGAGGCCATCCGCTCCAGCATCGAGGAGGCTTACCCTCCCCCGATGCCAGAGCAGGTCGCCCGTGCTAGGCAGCCAGAATATAGACAGCTCTACGCGGCCGTGAGTTTTCCGGCGGAGGCTGAGGAAGGCCAAAACGGGGAGGAGCCCGGTCCCGAGGAAGCCGAGGAAGACAATCAGGTTCCCTCTAGGCTCGAGATTACCCCAAAGGTTCGAAGAATGATCCACAAGGTCCACGTCAATCTGGGTCACCCCCATAAGGAGATTTTCGTGAAATTCCTGAGAGCTGCCCAAGCCAAGCCAGAGGTCCTGCAGCTTGTTCGCGATGAATACCAGTGCGGAGATTGTGCCGCGCACGCTTGTCCCGACAGCACGCGACCAGCTGCTGATCCCAGGACTTTCGAGTTCAGTAAGATAGTGGCTATGGACACCTTTTTTGTCACCTTGCAGGACCAGCAGCTGGCCTTTCTCAACGTGATATGTCACGGCACTAACTTTCAGACCGTTGAGATGTATGATGGCGCGGCGCTAGGGGCCTGGAGGGCTCTCATGAGGTGTTGGATTCGACCCTTCGGGGTTCCCCTCTTCGCTATCACGGATGGGGGATTGGAGTTCAAGGGGGAATTCGAGCGGGGAATAGAACACCTTGGAGTTTTCCAACGCGTCACGGACTCCGAGAGTCCGTGGCAAAACGGTAGAGCCGAGAGACATGGGGGCTGGGTGAAAGACACTCTCGTGAAGGCTTCCGAGGGGGTTCTCGTCGCCACGCCGGCCGAGCTCGAAACTCTCGTTCACGAAGTCGTCTCGGCCAAGAATCGGTATCTTCATAAGGGGGGTTCACGCCATATCAGCTCGTCTTGGGGATCATCCCCAGAATCCCGAACGACCTCACTGGGGACGATCCCCTCCAACTCGTGGGGACCGAACATCTCTCTCCAGCATCCTGGGACAGCGACACGGCAGCGGCAGAGCACGCCCGTCGGGACGCCATCCGCCGCCTGGCCAGGAGAGAGTTCTTCGAGAGCTCCAGTCGGCGGCGCCTCGCGGACGCTGTCCGCTCCTCGGTGCACCGAGAGAAGCATTTCAGTCCCGGGCAGTGGGTTTACGTCTGGAGGAGGGCCCCCAGGGGGGCCAGAAAACCTTCGCGCTGCAGAAAGATAGGTGGGTCGGTCCTGGGCTGGTCGTTCTTCGCAGCGGCACTTCCGCGTGGGTGGCGATGCGGTCCAGATTGTGGAAGTCTTCCACGGAACATGTTAGGCACGCCACGACAGAGGAGTCCCGGGGCGCCGGGGTTCTTTCAGATGTTTCAGTTCAGATGCTGCTTAGGGAAGCTCAAACGAGCAATCATCGGGCGGGGACTAACGTCGCCGCAGAAGGCCCCCCTCCACCAGAGGTCTGGGGGCCCAATGCCCAGGTCGCCGAAGACGGGCCGGTTGAAGCCCCACCTGTCGAGCAGGGCCCAGGTGCTGGACCCGAGGAAGCGCTTGGAGAGCCTCCACCTCCTCCGCCAGGACTGTCTAGGGGTCCGGGAGAAAGCATGGGGGGGCACCCTGCCGCGGAAGCTGGCGGAAGCGCTCTTCGACCGATCCCAGAGGGGGACCGGCTCGATGTGGCTTCAGAAGCCACCAGAGCTCCTGGGGAGGAAGCGGCGGAAGTCTCCAACGTCAGCCAGTCCCGACAGGTGTCCAGCGGAGGAGGATCCACCACTGTCGTTACAAGGGGCTCCAGTGTGCCAGAGAGCCGGTCTGTTTTGCCCGTCGCCAGAAGCGTTACTGACAGGGGGGGCGGTCCAGGCAAGACCAGTAGGCGTAGGGAACCACTGCCCCAAGGGGAGAAAAGAGACAGGGGGGCGGGGGTAGCTCTGGAGCGTCGGCCAGCCCTCCCTTTGCCGCCTCTCCCTCCTCTTCCTCTGCTCTACCTGTTAGTGCTCCCAAGCTCGATGTTTCTGACGCGGCCAGTCGACGTCGCAGCGCGGAGCCAATGGACCCTGGTCGGCTCAATCGCCTGATGCAAGACAGTGCTCGGCGAGAGCTGTTGGACCTTGGCTCTAGGATTCAGAAACCCCGCGCTGTTCGAGAAAGATTTGGCGGTGCTACCCCAGGTAGAGTCAAGCAGCAGGTCCAAGAGCTGGAAAGACGCCCCGCCGAGGACCGCCGCTCCAGGTTTCCAGAGAGGCCGGGATCCTGGGCGGAGACACTTTGGGCCTCTTTTTGCGACGAGGAAGTGGATCAGGACACTTTCCATGGTCAGCTTGACGAAGAGGTCTGGAATGAGGGATGGAGCGGGAACTGGTTTAGTTACTCCAACGGAAGCGCCGACGTTGAAATCATCTCGGGGCCAGGGGGAGCTGTGACCTTTCTTTGCTTGTGAACCGGGGGGCCGAGGTCAGGTACAAAGACCTGAAGGGTGAAGAAAAGAAGCAGTTCGATAAGTCAGATGACAGCGAATGGAAAGCCATCGCGGAGGGCACTCGCGCCGTGATCGTTCACCCCCCCGAGCAAGCCAAATAATTGAGACGTCTTTTTCCCACTAGGATTGTCCCCAGGAGGGGACACATGCCCCTCCCAAGGCTAAATCTAGGTGGTGCGTGAGGGGTCACCAAGACGAGGATACGAGCGAACTTCAGGTTTATGCCCCCACTCCGTGCATGGAGGCTTTGATGCTGTTCTGTGTAGTTTCCCTCATGTACAAGATGTGCATCTACATAGGAGATATTAAGAACGCGTTTTGCCAGTCAGAACCACTCAAGAGGGCCAGGGGAAGGGTTTTTGTCGAGCCCTGCGAGGGGGTTCCTGTTCCTTCGGGGTCCCTCATTGAGTTGGTCGCCCCGGTTTACGGTCTCGACGACGCCCCCCTCGAGTTTCACAAGACCACCGCGAACTTTCTTAAGTCTCGAGGTTTTGAGCGGACTCGTCCTGAACCGTGCTGGTTCGTGGAACGGGCCAAGCAGGCCCTCCAGGCCCAGGTCCTCGTTGAGGTGGACGATTGGGCCATCGCGTTCAGAGAAGGGGGCGGAGATAACTATCTGAAGCCGTTCCAAGCGAGGTTTACGTTTGGAAGAATGAAGAAGCTCGATGCCGCCGGTGTGGAGTACATAGGCAGAAGGCTGCGTTTGGACGGAGACAGGGTCCTGGTGGACCAGGAAAAATACATTCTAGAACAGCTTCAGAAGATTCCCCTAGCTCGAGGTCGGAGGGGGAATCACGAGGACTCCCTTGTCGGCGGCGAGGTGGCCGCCTTCCGGTCGCTCGTGTATAAGCTGCAGTGGGTGGGCAGGGAGACCCGCGCCGAGGCCGCGGGCACGGCCTCGATTCTCGCCGCAAAGGTCAACGGGCCTTCGGTCAAGGATCTGCTGGATGCTAACAAAATGGTGGACCACTTAAGGTCCACCGCGTCTCTTCCCATAGTAGTCTGGAGGTTTCTGCCGGACGGTTTTGTGCTGGCCACGGCCGGCGACTGCGGAGGCGTAGGGGCCGAGGATAAGAAAGGGGGCCCCCAGCATCCTCAAGAGGCCTGGCAGATTTATATTGCCGATAATTCTTTAGCTCACGGGTCCCGGGCCCGGGTGACCCCGATCGCATGGCGATCGGGAAAACTGCGTAGGCAGGTGGCGTCCACTCTGGCGGGGGAGACGTTGTCTCTCTCGAGTGCTTTAGGCGAGGCGGAGTGGCTTCAGATTTTGCTGCTCGACGTCACTCGCGGCAATGTCGTCCGCGAGCGGTGGCGGGAGAACCTCGGCCCGTTCGTAAGTCTTCCCAAGGAGGACTGCACCGTGCTTGGAGAGCCGGTGGCCGGCACCGTCAGCGTCGTAGACGCAAAGGGGATCTATGATACTCTATCGAAACTCACGTCGGGAACCAAGTCGGATAGAAGGGCCGCCATAGATCTAGCCGTCGTTAGAGAGACCACGGATCGGATAGGGAGCGCGATCAGATGGGCCCCACACCCCCATATGCCAGTTGTTTGCCTCACCAAGGCCGCTCTGGCCAAGACGAACGCCGCCCAACTTGCTCTGCTCAAGTCGGGCATGCTTAGGCTCAAATCCGAAGATGACTTCCTAAGAGATCGTAAGGACGACCCCCGAGTCAAGAACCGATCCAGAGCCGAGTCCAGGCGACAGCTGCAGTGATTTCTGCCCTCTGTCCCGCCTCTTTCACCTCTCCCTTTTCAAGGCACTGGTGTGGCAAAAGTTTCCTTTTGCATAGTTTTGGAGCGCAGCCTTCCTGTCCAAGTGTTCTCGTTGTGCCGGTGACTGCCCCCCTTTTTCTTTGCGGGGAACACCAGGTGGCCAGAGTGTGTGATCGGACGCAGGAGTGTGACACTCTTGCTCAGTCAGACCGCTCCGCCCAGCCACGAGGGCGGTGTCCAAAGTGCCGTTTTCTTACGCCCACCAGCGCCAGCACTGCTAGCATTAATCGTTTGAAGAACGCCAGATGTGTCATGGATGTTGCACCTCTGTTCAAACCCATTATTTTTCGGGGGACTGTGTGAATCAGCGCCTCCAGCTCATTGATTTGCAGTTGTTGTCCTCCAACGTTTGCCTATGTGCTTGAGCATACAGAGAGGGGTGCGATGTCCGTGCCCATCTTGGCTCAAGCCGTACGTCCCTCACAGCCCTTCTCTGTCAATCCCAATCACCTACCATTCCATCCTACCCTTCCTCCGATATCCTGGCTGGCAGCGGCTGGTGGCCTTGGGGCATTGCTCGGGCGGGCTCGAGAAAGAGGCAGCATCTCATCCTGAGCTGACATCGTGGGGAGACACGCCCTTGTTTTATATTTCGACTTTGCTCTTTCTCTGGCTCTGTGCGGTGTCGAACGCAACAGCCGCGTTGTCAGTGTGGACGTATCCAACCCGAATGCGTCTTTGTACGCAACGCCACGCAGTGTGTCCATAACGCGCTCGTGGCGACAACGTGGGAACGGTGTTTGGCAAGGCCCGAGATATTGGCCTTCAGAACCGAGGTAGACTTTGTCCTACAACCCCTTGCGGCGCAGCTCATCTGCCGTTCCGCTTATATTAGCACGACGCCTCGCGGCGGAAGCGTGGCCAGCGGAGTGGCCAGCGGAGTGGGGCCCGCCTTGGCTGCCCCCCCGCCGAAGAGAGGGGTAGCGAACGGAGGGGATCCGTATGTATTTGAAAACGGCCTCTTCCCTTCCTCCTTTCCCTCTCCTTCTTCTTCTTCCGCGCCTTCCGACCTCTCCTCCTTCCCTTCCTCCCACTTCCTCCTCCTCCTCCTCCTCCTTCCCTGCTCTCCTCTCCTCTCTTATCCTCTCCTCTCCTCTCCTCTCCTCTCTCCTCTCCTCTCCCCTCCTCTCGTCCCGTCTCCTCTCCTCTCCTCTCCTCTCGTCGCCTGTCCTCTCCTCTCCTCTCGTCTCTTCGCCTCGCCTCGCCTCGCCTCGCCTCGCCTCGCCTCGCCTCGCTTCTCCTCCTTTTCTTTCCTCTCATCTTTTCTGCTCTCCTCTCCTCTCCTCTCCTCTCCTCTGCCCTCTTTCCTCTGTCCTCTGTCCTCTGTCCCCTGTCCCCTGTCCTGTCTTCTCTATCATCGCGCCTCGCTTCTCGCTCCTCTCTCCTCCTCCTCTTCTTCTGTTTCCTCCTCCTCCTCCTCCTCCGCCTCCTC